>CALYMW010000112.1:556803-756285 GCA_944588485.1 Phosphuga atrata
AGACAGACAAGACTAGACAGACAAGACTAGACAGACAAGACTAGACAGACAAGACTAGACAGACAAGACTAGACAGACAAGACTAGACAGACAAGACTAGACAGACAAGACTAGACAGACAAGACTAGACAGACAAGACTAGACAGACAAGACTAGACAGACAAGACTAGACAGACAAGACTAGACAGACAAGACTAGACAGACAAGACTAGACAGACAAGACTAGACAGACTAGACAGACAAGACTAGACAGACAAGACTAGACAGACAAGACTAGACAGACAAGACTAGACAGACAAGACTAGACAGACAAGACTAGACAGACAAGACTAGACAGACAAGACTAGACAGACAAGACTAGACAGACAAGACTAGACAGACAAGACTAGACAGACAAGACTAGACAGACAAGACTAGACAGACAAGACTAGACAGACAAGACTAGACAGACAAGACTAGACAGACAAGACTAGACAGACAAGACTAGACAGACAAGACTAGACAGACAAGACTAGACAGACAAGACTAGACAGACAAGACTAGACAGACAAGACTAGACAGACAAGACTAGACAGACAAGACTAGACAGACAAGACTAGACAGACAAGACTAGACAGACAAGACTAGACAGACAAGACTAGACAGACAAGACTAGACAGACAAGACTAGACAGACAAGACTAGACAGACAAGACTAGACAGACAAGACTAGACAGACAAGACTAGACAGACAAGACTAGACAGACAAGACTAGACAGACAAGACTAGACAGACAAGACTAGACAGACAAGACTAGACAGACAAGACTAGACAGACAAGACTAGACAGACAAGACTAGACAGACAAGACTAGACAGACAAGACTAGACAGACAAGACTAGACAGACAAGACTAGACAGACAAGACTAGACAGACAAGACTAGACAGACAAGACTAGACAGACAAGACTAGACAGACAAGACTAGACAGACAAGACTAGACCGACAAGACTAGACCGACAAGACTAGTCAGACAAGACTAGACAGACAAGACTAGACAGACAAGACTAGACAGACAAGACTAGACAGACAAGACTAGACAGACAAGACTAGACAGACAAGACTAGACAGACAAGACTAGACAGACAAGACTAGACAGACAAGACTAGACAGACAAGACTAGACAGACAAGACTAGACAGACAAGACTAGACAGACAAGACTAGACAGACAAGACTAGACAGACAAGACTAGACAGACAAGACTAGACAGACAAGACTAGACAGACAAGACTAGACAGACAAGACTAGACAGACAAGACTAGACAGACAAGACTAGACAGACAAGACTAGACAGACAAGACTAGACAGACAAGACTAGACAGACAAGACTAGATGGACAAGACTAGACAGACAAGACTAGACAGACAAGACTAGACAAACAAGACTAGACAGACAAGACTAGACAGACAAGACTAGACAGACAAGACTAGACAGACAAGACTAGACAGACAAGACTAGACAGGCAATACTAGACAGACAAGACTAGACAGACAAGACTAGACAGACAAGACTAGACAGACAAGACTAGACAGACAAGACTAGACAGACAAGACTAGACAGACAAGACTAGACAGACAAGACTAGACAGACAAGACTAGACAGACAAGACTAGACAGACAAGACTAGACAGACAAGACTAGACAGACAAGACTAGACAGACAAGACTAGACAGACAAGACTAGACAGACAAGACTAGACAGACAAGACTAGACAGACAAGACTACACAGACAAGACTAGACAGACAAGACTAGACAGACAAGACTAGACAGACAAGACTAGACAGACAAGACTAGACAGACAAGACTAGACAGACAAGACTAGACAGACAAGACTAGACAGACAAGACTAGACAGACAAGACTAGCCAGACAAGACTAGACAGACAAGACTAGACAGACAAGACTAGACAGACAAGACTAGACAGACAAGACTAGACAGACAAGACTAGACAGACAAGACTAGACAGACAAGACTAGACAGACAAGACTAGACAGACAAGACTAGACAGACAAGACTAGACAGACAAGACTAGACAGACAAGACTAGACAGACAAGACTAGACAGACAAGACTAGACAGACAAGACTAGACAGACAAGACTAGACAGACAAGACTAGACAGACAAGACAAGACAAACAAGACTAGACAGACAAGACTAGACAGACAAGACTAGACAGACAAGACTAGACAGACAAGACTAGACAGACAAGACTAGACAGACAAGACTAGACAGACAAGACTCATACCCGCCTTTCAATGCGGGAGACCCGGGTTCGAATCCTGGTCGGGGAGGCGACAACTAGGGCGGTTTTCATTAACCGTCCGGGCTGCCCACCCTGAATGAATGCAATATATGCGATACCGGGTGGCGCATACTAAAAGCCAAGGTGGAATAGGGGATTTGGTGAGACAGACAAGACTAGACAGACAAGACTAGACAGACAAGACTAGACAGACAAGACTAGACAGACAAGACTAGACAGACAAGACTAGACAGACAAGACTAGACAGACAAGACTAGACAGACAAGACTAGACAGACAAAACTCGACAGACAAGACTAGACAGACAAGACTAGACAGACAAGACTAGACAGACAAGACTAAACAGACAAGACTAGACAGACAAGAGTAGACAGACAAGACTAGACAGACAAGACTAGACAGACAAGACTAGACAGACAAGACTTGACAGACAAGACTAGAGAGACAAGACTAGACAGACTAGACTAGACAGACTAGACAGACAAGACTAGACAGACAAGACTAGACAGACAAGACTAGACAGACAAGACTAGACAGACAAGACTAGACAGACAAGACTAGACAGACAAGACTAGACAGACAAGACTAGACAGACAAGACTAGACAGACAAGACTAGACAGACAAGACTAGACAGACAAGACTAGACAGACAAGACTAGACAGACAAGACTAGACAGACAAGACTAGACAGACAAGACTAGACAGACAAGACTAGACAGACAAGACTAGACAGACAAGACTAGACAGACAAGACTAGACAGACAAGACTAGACAGACAAGACTAGACAGACAAGACTAGACAGACAAGACTAGACAGACAAGACTAGACAGACAAGACTAGACAGACAAGACTAGACAGACAAGACTAGACTGACAAGACTAGATAGACAAGACTAGACAGACAAGACTAGACAGACAAGACTAGACAGACAAGACTAGACAGACAAGACTAGACAGACAAGACTAGATAGACAAGACTAGACAGACAAGACTAGACAGACAAGACTAGACAGACAAGACTAGACAGACAAGACTAGACAGACAAGACTATACAGACAAGACTAGACAGACAAGACTAGACAGACAAGACTAGACAGACAAGACTAGACAGACAAGACTAGACAGTCAAGACTAGACAGACAAGACTAGACAGACAAGACTAGGCAGACAAGACTAGACAGACAAGACTAGACAGACAAGACTAGACAGACAAGACTAGACAGACAAGACTAGACAGACAAGACTAGACAGACAAGACTAGACAGACAAGACTAGACAGACAAGACTAGACAGACAAGACTAGACAGACAAGACTAGACAGACAAGACTAGACAGACAAGACTAGACAGACAAGACTAGACAGACAAGACTAGACAGACAAGACTAGACAGACAAGACTAGACAGACAAGACTAGACAGACAAGACTAGACAGACAAGACTAGACAGACAAGACTAGACAGACAAGACTAGACAGACAAGACTAGACAGACAAGACTAGACAGACAAGACTAGACAGACAAGACTAGACAGACAAGACTAGACAGACAAGACTAGGCAGACAAGACTAGACAGACTAGACAGACAAGACTAGACAGACATGACTAGACAGACAGGACTAGACAGACAAGACTAGACAGACAAGACTAGACAGACAAGACTAGACAGACAGGACTAGACAGACAAGACTAGACAGGCAAGACTAGACAGACAAGACTAGACAGACAAGACTAGACAGACAAGACTAGACAGACAAGACTAGACAGACAAGACTAGACAGACAAGACTAGACAGACAAGACTAGACAGACAAGACTAGACAGACAAGACTAGACAGACAAGACTAGACAGACAAGACTAGACAGACAAGACTAGACAGACAAGACTAGACAGACAAGACTAGACAGACAAGACTAGACAGACAAGACTAGACAGACAAGACTAGACAGACAAGACTAGACAGACAAGACTAGACAGACAAGACTAGACAGACAAGACTAGACAGACAAGACTAGACAGACAAGACTAGACAGACAAGACTAGACAGACAAGACTAGACAGACAAGACTAGACAGACAAGACTAGACAGACAAGACTAGACAGACAAGACTAGACAGACAAGACTAGACAGACAAGACTAGACAGACAAGACTAGACAGACAAGACTAGACAGACAAGACTAGACAGACAAGACTAGACAGACAAGACTAGACAGACAAGACTAGACAGACAAGACTAGACAGACAAGACTAGACAGACAAGACTAGACAGACAAGACTAGACAGACAAGACTAGACAGACAAGACTAGACAGACAAGACTAGACAGACAAGACTAGACAGACAAGACTAGACAGACAAGACTAGACAGACAAGACTAGACAGACAAGACTAGACAGACAAGACTAGACAGACAAGACTAGACAGACAAGACTAGACAGACAAGACTAGACAGACAAGACTAGACAGACAAGACTAGACAAGACTAGACAGACAAGACTAGACAGACAAGACTAGACAGACAAGACTAGACAGACAAGACTAGACAGACAAGACTAGACAGACAAGACTAGACAGACAAGACTAGACAGACAAGACTAGACAGACAAGACTAGACAGACAAGACTAGACAGACAAGACTAGACAGACAAGACTAGACAGACAAGACTAGACAGACAAGACTAGACAGACAAGACTAGACAGACAGACTAACAGACAAGACTAGACAGACAAGACTAGACAGACAAGACTAGACAGACAAGACTAGACAGACAAGACTAGACAGACAAGACTAAACAGACAGACTAGACAGACAAGACTAGACAGACAAGACTAGACAGACAAGACTAGACAGACAAGACTAGACAGACAAGACTAGACAGACAAGACTAGACAGACAAGACTAGACAGACAAGACTAGACAGACAAGACTAGACAGACAAGACTAGACAGACAAGACTAGACAGACAAGACTAGACAGACAAGACTAGACAGACAAGACTAGACAGACAAGACTAGACAGACAAGACTAGACAGACAAGACTAGACAGACAAGACTAGACAGACAAGACTAGACAGACAAGACTAGACAGACAAGACTAGACAGACAAGACTAGACAGACAAGACTAGACATACAAGACTAGACAGACAATACTAGAAAGACAAGACTAGACAGACAAGACTAGACAAACAAGACTAGACAGACAAGACTAGACAGACAAGACTAGACAGACAAGACTAGACAGACAAGACTAGACAGACAAGACTAGACAGACAAGACTAGACAGACAAGACTAGATAGACAAGACTAGACAGACAAGACTAGACAGACAAGACTAGACAGACAAGACTAGACAGAAAAGACTAAACAGACAAGACTAGACAGACAAGACTAGACAGACAAGACTAGACAGACAAGACTAGACAGACAAGACTAGATAGACAAGACTAGACAGACAAGACTAGACAGACAAGGCCAGACAGACAAGACAAGACAGACAAGACTAGACAGACAACACTAGACAGACAAGACTAGACAGACAAGACTAGACAGACAAGACTAGACAGACAAGACTAGACAGACAAGTCTAGACAGACAGGACTAGGCAGACAAGACTAGACAGACAAGACTAGACAGACAAGACTAGACAGACAAGACTAGACAGACAAGACTAGACAGACAAGACTAGACAGACAAGACTAGACAGACAAGACTAGACAGACAAGACTAGACAGACAAGACTAGAACAGACAAGACTAGACAGACAAGACTAGACAGACAAGACTAGACAGACAAGACTAGACAGACAAGACTAGACAGACAAGACTAGACAGACAAGACTAGACAGACAAGACTAGACAGACAAGACTAGACAGACAAGACTAGACAGACAAGACTAGACAGACAAGACTAGACAGACAAGACTAGACAGACAAGACTAGACAGACAAGACTAGACAGACAAGACTAGACAGACAAGACTAGACAGACAAGACTAGACAGACAAGACTAGACAGACAAGACTAGACAGACAAGACTAGACAGACAAGACTAGACAGACAAGACTAGACAGACAAGACTAGACAGACAAGACTAGACAGACAAGACTAGACAGACAAGACTAGACAGACAAGACTAGACAGACAAGACTAGACAGACAAGACTAGACAGACAAGACTAGACAGACAAGACTAGACAGACAAGACTAGACAGACAAGACTAGACAGACAAGACTAGACAGACAAGACTAGACAGACAAGACTAGACAGACAAGACTAGACAGACAAGACTAGACAGACAAGACTAGACAGACAAGACTAGACAGACAAGACTAGACAGACAAGACTAGACAGACAAGACTAGACAGACAAGACTAGACAGACAAGACTAGACAGACAAGACTAGACAGACAAGACTAGACAGACAAGACTAGACAGACAAGACTAGACAGACAAGACTAGACAGACAAGACTAGACAGACAAGACTAGACAGACAAGACTAGACAGACAAGACTAGACAGACAAGACTAGACAGACAAGACTAGACAGACAAGACTAGACAGACAAGACTAGACAGACAAGACTAGACAGACAAGACACTAGACAGACAAGACTAGACAGACAAGACTAGACAGACAAGACTAGACAGACAAGACTAGACAGACAAGACTAGACAGACAAGACTAGACAGACAAGACTAGACAGACAAGACTAGACAGACAAGACTAGACAGACAAGACTAGACAGACAAGACTAGACAGACAAGACTAGACAGACAAGACTAGACAGACAAGACTAGACAGACAAGACTAGACAGACAAGACTAGACAGACAAGACTAGACAGACAAGACTAGACAGACAAGACTAGACAGACAAGACTAGACAGACAAGACTAGACAGACAAGACTAGACAGACAAGACTAGACAGACAAGACTAGACAGACAAGACTAGACAGACAAGACTAGACAGACAAGACTAGACAGACAAGACTAGACAGACAAGACTAGACAGACAAGACTAGACAGACAAGACTAGACAGACAAGACTAGACAGACAAGACTAGACAGACAAGACTAGACAGACAAGACTAGACAGACAAGACTAGACAGACAAGACTAGACAGACAAGACTAGACAGACAAGACTAGACAGACAAGACTAGACAGACTAGACAGACAAGACTAGACAGACAAGACTAGACAGACAAGACTAGACAGACAAGACTAGACAGACAAGACTAGACAGACAAGACTAGACAGACAAGACTAGACAGACAAGACTAGACAGACAAGACTAGACAGACAAGACTAGACAGACAAGACTAGACAGACAAGACTAACAGACAAGACTAGACAGACAAGACTAGACAGACAAGACTAGACAGACAAGACTAGACAGACAAGACTAGACAGACAAGACTAGACAGACAAGACTAGACAGACAAGACTAGACAGACAAGACTAGACAGACAAGACTAGACAGACAAGACTAGACAGACAAGACTAGACAGACAAGACTAGACAGACAAGACTAGACAGACAAGACTAGACAGACAAGACTAGACAGACAAGACTAGACAGACAAGACTAGACAGACAAGACTAGACAGACAAGACAAGACAGACAAGACTAGACAGACAAGACTAGACAGACAAGACTAGACAGACAAGACTAGACAGACAAGACTAGACAGACAAGACTAGACAGACAAGACTAGACAGACAAGACTAGACAGACAAGACTAGACAGACAAGACTAGACAGACAAGACTAGACAGACAAGACTAGACAGACAAGACTAGACAGACAAGAATAGACAGACAAGACTAGACAGACAAGTCTAGACAGACAAGACTAGACAGACAAGACTAGACAGACAAGACTAGACAGACAAGACTAGACAGACAAGACTAGACAGACAAGACTAGACAGACAAGACTAGACAGACAAGACTAGACAGACAAGACTACACAGACAAGACTAGACAGACAAGACTAGACAGACAAGACTAAACAGACAAGACTAGACAGACAAGACTAGACAGACAAGACTAGACAGACAAGACTAGACAGACAAGACTAGACAGACAAGACTAGACAGACAAGACTAGACAGACAAGACTAGACAGACAAGACTAGACAGACAAGACTAGACAGACAAGACTAGACAGACAAGACTAGACAGACAAGACTAGACAGACAAGACTAGACAGACAAGACTAGACAGACAAGACTAGTCAGACAAGACTAGAGAGACAAGACTAGACCGACAAGACTAGACAGACAAGACTAGACAGACAAGACTAGACAGACAAGACTAGACAGACAAGACTAGACAGACAAGACTAGACAGACAAGTTTAGACAGACAAGACTAGACAGACAAGACTAGACAGACAAGACTAGACAGATAAGACTAGACAGACAAGACTAGACAGACAAGACTAGACAGACAAGACTAGACAGACAAGACTAGACAGACAAGACTAGACAGACAAGACTAGACAGACAAGACTAGACAGACAAGACTAGACAGACAAGACTAGACAGACAAGACTAGACAGACAAGACTAGACAGACAAGACTAGACAGACAAGACTAGACAGACAAGACTAGACAGACAAGACTAGACAGACAAGACTAGACAGACAAGACTAGACAGACAAGACTAGACAGACAAGACTAGACAGACAAGACTAGACAGACAAGACTAGACAGACAAGACTAGACAGACAAGACTAGACAGACAAGACTAGACAGACAAGACTAGACAGACAAGACTAGACAGACAAGACTAGACAGACAAGACTAGACAGACAAGACTAGACAGACAAGACTAGACACACAAGACTAGACAGACAAAACTAGACAGACAAGACTAGACAGACAAGACTAGACAGACAAGACTAGACAGCTTATTTATTTATTGGACTAATAGTCGCCAGCACTCCGTCGACAAGGACACTATGCTGGTACATAATAATTAATACATCATAATTAATAACATAATAAGAAGAGGCAAGAACGTAGACCGAATTAACAGAAAATATTCAATTTAAATTTAGTTTCTGGTGATGACTAGGTCGTGATCCAATCTTCTTAGATTTTTGGCGCATTCGTCAAAAATCTTCCACCATTTCTTGTTTTTTTTCGACTTCCCTTAACTCCTCTTCGTCTCGTGGCCAGGAGCATCCTGCATGGGACATAGTCAGTTCGGAATCTTGCCTCCATTTTGAGATGACCGGACAATAAAAAAGCACGTGTGGAGCTGTGTCTTCTTCACCGCACTGGCATAGTGGCGATGCCCTTTTTCCAAAGCGATGTAGGTAAGACTGAAAATTTCCATGGCCTGTAATAAGTTGGACCGCGTGGTGCGAGAGACAGATCTCCATATTAATCCACTTGTCGATAGACGAGATAAAGTTTTTAGTCCAAAGACCAGTTCCTGACGCATTCCATCGCTGTTGCCACTCCCTGTTAAGATAGGTGTTGATCCCGTGCTTTATAGCCTGGCTTGGTACTTTCTTGAAAACTTCAGCACAATTTTGAGGTTCTGGGCCTGTGGAGTCTTGACCAGAAGCTTGTCTTGCCAGACTGTCGGCTCTTTCGTTACCTGTCAGGCCGTCATGTGCCCTCACCCAATGGAAGCTTAGATTAGTGTTTTGTGTGACCTCGTTATAGAGCTGCCATGTGTCGAATAGTATCTCGGTTGGCGAGGCCATGTTTGAGGCCAATCGGATAGAATAGAGCATTCGTCCATTACGTCAGATTTCGAAAGAATATACGCTAATGCCCGGTTAATTGCAATTAACTCTGCTTGAAATATCGAGCAGTAGTCAGCCAAACAAAATGTTTCGAAATGAAACTCCTCTTCTTCATTGTATGCTACAAAAGCTGCTCCAACTCCTGCGTCTGATTTAGAGCCGTCTGTGAATATTTTTATTCGGTGTGAGTTGGTGGGTGACGTAGTGTAGACAAGGGAGCGAAAATAGGCGGGATGGATAAGATGCTCAAGGTGGGTCTTTGTTTCCAATAGGTCGGAGGATATGTTAAGGCCGGTTATTTCTCTTAGGGTCTGGTTTTCAAGGGAATGTTTGGTTTGGTACAATGAAACCTGTTTTAGTCGGAGGTCGGAAGGTATAAGTCCGGAGATAACGCAGGCAGCCTCAGTGGATACCGTTCGGTATGCTTTCGCCGCTCTTAGTGTGCAGACTCGTTGTACGCTCAGGAGCTTAGCTTTTTCCCTAACTCCACAAGACTTATGCCAAATGGGAGCGGCGTATAATAATCCTGGTTCAATTGCTCCTCTATAAATTTGTTTCAAAGCTATTTTGCCTAAGCCCCATTCCTTCCTTGCCACCCGGCTAAGTTGACAGACAAGACTAGACAGACAAGACTAGACAGACAAGACTAGACAGACAAGACTAGACAGACAAGACTAGACAGACAAGACTAGACAGACAAGACTAGACAGACAAGACTAGACAGACAAGACTAGACAGACAAGACTAGACAGACAAGACTAGACAGACAAGACTAGACAGACAAGACTAGACAGACAAGACTAGACAGACAAGACTAGACAGACAAGACTAGACAGACAAGACTAGACAGACAAGACTAGACAGACAAGACTAGACAGACAAGACTAGACAGACAAGACTAGACAGACAAGACTAGACAGACAAGACTAGACAGACAAGACTAGACAGACAAGACTAGACAGACAAGACTAGACAGACAAGACTAGACAGACAAGACTAGACAGACAAGACTAGACAGACAAGACTAGACAGACAAGACTAGACAGACAAGACTAGACAGACAAGACTAGACAGACAAGACTAGACAGACAAGACTAGACAGACAAGACTAGACAGACAAGACTAGACAGACAAGACTAGACAGACAAGACTAGACAGACAAGACTAGACAGACAAGACTAGACAGACAAGACTAGACAGACAAGACTAGACAGACAAGACTAGACAGACAAGACTAGACAGACAAGACTAGACAGACAAGACTAGACAGACAAGACTAGACAGACAAGACTAGACAGACAAGACTAGACAGACAAGACTAGACAGACAAGACTAGACAGACAAGACTAGACAGACAAGACTAGACAGACAAGACTAGACAGACAAGACTAGACAGACAAGACTAGACAGACAAGACTAGACAGACAAGACTAGACAGACAAGACTAGACAGACAAGACTAGACAGACAAGACTAGACAGACAAGACTAGACAGACAAGACTAGACAGACAAGACTAGACAGACAAGACTAGACAGACAAGACTAGACAGACAAGACTAGACAGACAAGACTAGACAGACAAGACAGACAGACAAGACTAGACAGACAAGACTAGACAGACAAGACTAGACAGACAAGACTAGACAGACAAGACTAGACAGACAAGACTAGACAGACAAGACTAGACAGACAAGACTAGACAGACAAGACTAGACAGACAAGACTAGACAGACAAGACTAGACAGACAAGACTAGACAGACAAGACTAGACAGACAAGACTAGACAGACAAGACTAGACAGACAAGACTAGACAGACAAGACTAGACAGACAAGACTAGACAGACAAGACTAGACAGACAAGACTAGACAGACAAGACTAGACAGACAAGACTAGACAGACAAGACTAGACAGACAAGACTAGACAGACAAGACTAGACAGACAAGACTAGACAGACAAGACTAGACAGACAAGACTAGACAGACAAGACTAGACAGACAAGACTAGACAGACAAGACTAGACAGACAAGACTAGACAGACAAGACTAGACAGACAAGACTAGACAGACAAGACTAGACAGACAAGACTAGACAGACAAGACTAGACAGACAAGACTAGACAGACAAGACTAGACAGACAAGACTAGACAGACAAGACTAGACAGACAAGACTAGACAGACAAGACTAGACAGACAAGACTAGACAGACAAGACTAGACAGACAAGACTAGACAGACAAGACTAGACAGACAAGACTAGACAGACAAGACTAGACAGACAAGACTAGACAGACAAGACTAGACAGACAAGACTAGACAGACAAGACTAGACAGACAAGACTAGACAGACAAGACTAGACAGACAAGACTAGACAGACAAGACTAGACAGACAAGACTAGACAGACAAGACTAGACAGACAAGACTAGACAGACAAGACTAGACAGACAAGACTAGACAGACAAGACTAGACAGACAAGACTAGACAGACAAGACTAGACAGACAAGACTAGACAGACAAGACTAGACAGACAAGACTAGACAGACAAGACTAGACAGACAAGACTAGACAGACAAGACTAGACAGACAAGACTAGACAGACAAGACTAGACAGACAAGACTAGACAGACAAGACTAGACAGACAAGACTAGACAGACAAGACTAGACAGACAAGACTAGACAGACAAGACTAGACAGACAAGACTAGACAGACAAGACTAGACAGACAAGACTAGACAGACAAGACTAGACAGACAAGACTAGACAGACAAGACTAGACAGACAAGACTAGACAGACAAGACTAGACAGACAAGACTAGACAGACAAGACTAGACAGACAAGACTAGACAGACAAGACTAGACAGACAAGACTAGACAGACAAGACTAGACAGACAAGACTAGACAGACAAGACTAGACAGACAAGACTAGACAGACAAGACTAGACAGACAAGACTAGACAGACAAGACTAGACAGACAAGACTAGACAGACAAGACTAGACAGACAAGACTAGACAGACAAGACTAGACAGACAAGACTAGACAGACAAGACTAGACAGACAAGACTAGACAGACAAGACTAGACAGACAAGACTAGACAGACAAGACTAGACAGACAAGACTAGACAGACAAGACTAGACAGACAAGACTAGACAGACAAGACTAGACAGACAAGACTAGACAGACAAGACTAGACAGACAAGACTAGACAGACAAGACTAGACAGACAAGACTAGACAGACAAGACTAGACAGACAAGACTAGACAGACAAGACTAGACAGACAAGACTAGACAGACAAGACTAGACAGACAAGACTAGACAGACAAGACTAGACAGACAAGACTAGACAGACAAGACTAGACAGACAAGACTAGACAGACAAGACTAGACAGACAAGACTAGACAGACAAGACTAGACAGACAAGACTAGACAGACAAGACTAGACAGACAAGACTAGACAGACAAGACTAGACAGACAAGACTAGACAGACAAGACTAGACAGACAAGACTAGACAGACAAGACTAGACAGACAAGACTAGACAGACAAGACTAGACAGACAAGACTAGACAGACAAGACTAGACAGACAAGACTAGACAGACAAGACTAGACAGACAAGACTAGACAGACAAGACTAGACAGACAAGACTAGACAGACAAGACTAGACAGACAAGACTAGACAGACAAGACTAGACAGACAAGACTAGACAGACAAGACTAGACAGACAAGACTAGACAGACAAGACCAGACAGACAAGACCAGACAGACAAGACCAGACAGACAAGACCAGACAGACAAGACTAGACAGACAAGACTAGACAGACAAGACTAGACAGACAAGACTAGACAGACAAGACTAGACAGACAAGACTAGACAGACAAGACTAGACAGACAAGACTAGACAGACAAGACTAGACAGACAAGACTAGACAGACAAGACTAGACAGACAAGACTAGACAGACAAGACTAGACAGACAAGACTAGACAGACAAGACTAGACAGACAAGACTAGACAGACAAGACTAGACAGACAAGACTAGACAGACAAGACTAGACAGACAAGACTAGACAGACAAGACTAGACAGACAAGACTAGACAGACAAGACTAGACAGACAAGACTAGACAGACAAGACAGACAGACAAGACCAGACAGACAAGACCAGACAGACAAGACCAGACAGACAAGACAAGACAGACAAGACTAGACAGACAAGACTAGACAGACAAGACTAGACAGACAAGACTAGACAGACAAGACTAGACAGACAAGACTAGACAGACAAGACTAGACAGACAAGACTAGACAGACAAGACTAGACAGACAAGACTAGACAGACAAGACTAGACAGACAAGACTAGACAGACAAGACTAGACAGACAAGACTAGACAGACAAGACTAGACAGACAAGACTAGACAGACAAGACTAGACAGACAAGACTAGACAGACAAGACTAGACAGACAAGACTAGACAGACAAGACTAGACAGACAAGACTAGACAGACAAGACTAGACAGACAAGACTAGACAGACAAGACTAGACAGACAAGACTAGACAGACAAGACTAGACAGACAAGACTAGACAGACAAGACTAGACAGACAAGACTAGACAGACAAGACTAGACAGACAAGACTAGACAGACAAGACTAGACAGACAAGACTAGACAGACAAGACTAGACAGACAAGACTAGACAGACAAGACTAGACAGACAAGACTAGACAGACAAGACTAGACAGACAAGACTAGACAGACAAGACTAGACAGACAAGACTAGACAGACAAGACTAGACAGACAAGACTAGACAGACAAGACTAGACAGACAAGACTAGACAGACAAGACTAGACAGACAAGACTAGACAGACAAGACTAGACAGACAAGACTAGACAGACAAGACTAGACAGACAAGACTAGACAGACAAGACTAGACAGACAAGACTAGACAGACAAGACTAGACAGACAAGACTAGACAGACAAGACTAGACAGACAAGACTAGACAGACAAGACTAGACAGACAAGACTAGACAGACAAGACTAGACAGACAAGACTAGACAGACAAGACTAGACAGACAAGACTAGACAGACAAGACTAGACAGACAAGACTAGACAGACAAGACTAGACAGACAAGACTAGACAGACAAGACTAGACAGACAAGACTAGACAGACAAGACTAGACAGACAAGACTAGACAGACAAGACTAGACAGACAAGACTAGACAGACAAGACTAGACAGACAAGACTAGACAGACAAGACTAGACAGACAAGACTAGACAGACAAGACTAGACAGACAAGACTAGACAGACAAGACTAGACAGACAAGACTAGACAGACAAGACTAGACAGACAAGACTAGACAGACAAGACTAGACAGACAAGACTAGACAGACAAGACTAGACAGACAAGACTAGACAGACAAGACTAGACAGACAAGACTAGACAGACAAGACTAGACAGACAAGACTAGACAGACAAGACTAGACAGACAAGACTAGACAGACAAGACTAGACAGACAAGACTAGACAGACAAGACTAGACAGACAAGACTAGACAGACAAGACTAGACAGACAAGACTAGACAGACAAGACTAGACAGACAAGACTAGACAGACAAGACTAGACAGACAAGACTAGACAGACAAGACTAGACAGACAAGACTAGACAGACAAGACTAGACAGACAAGACTAGACAGACAAGACTAGACAGACAAGACTAGACAGACAAGACTAGACAGACAAGACTAGACAGACAAGACTAGACAGACAAGACTAGACAGACAAGACTAGACAGACAAGACTAGACAGACAAGACTAGACAGACAAGACTAGACAGACAAGACTAGACAGACAAGACTAGACAGACAAGACTAGACAGACAAGACTAGACAGACAAGACTAGACAGACAAGACTAGACAGACAAGACTAGACAGACAAGACTAGACAGACAAGACTAGACAGACAAGACTAGACAGACAAGACTAGACAGACAAGACTAGACAGACAAGACTAGACAGACAAGACTAGACAGACAAGACTAGACAGACAAGACTAGACAGACAAGACTAGACAGACAAGACTAGACAGACAAGACTAGACAGACAAGACTAGACAGACAAGACTAGACAGACAAGACTAGACAGACAAGACTAGACAGACAAGACTAGACAGACAAGACTAGACAGACAAGACTAGACAGACAAGACTAGACAGACAAGACTAGACAGACAAGACTAGACAGACAAGACTAGACAGACAAGACTAGACAGACAAGACTAGACAGACAAGACTAGACAGACAAGACTAGACAGACAAGACTAGACAGACAAGACTAGACAGACAAGACTAGACAGACAAGACTAGACAGACAAGACTAGACAGACAAGACTAGACAGACAAGACTAGACAGACAAGACTAGACAGACAAGACTAGACAGACAAGACTAGACAGACAAGACTAGACAGACAAGACTAGACAGACAAGACTAGACAGACAAGACTAGACAGACAAGACTAGACAGACAAGACTAGACAGACAAGACTAGACAGACAATACTAGACAGACAAGACTAGACAGACAAGACTAGACAGATAAGACTAGACAGACTTGGCTAGACAGACATGACTATAAAGTCAAAACTAGACAGCCTAGACAAGAAATAAAAATGTTTAGTGTGTGTTTTTTGCTAGGAGTGTAGTTGATAATGGAATCTAATTTATATAATACCTAGTTAGACTCAATAAAAACTAGTTAGCATTTAATTGAAAGGAATAAAAAAGCTCTGGTCGAGTTTATTTTGTTCGCTTTTTTTCTTTACTCTCGCGTCGTGTTCGCAGCAACAATTGTTTATCTCAAATATCTTATTAGTCTAATGCACGTGACTACATAATATCCAAGCAAATAAACATGTTTCTCAAGATAAAACTTGATTGAAATTAGTAACATTTGATAAAGACATGACATAATCAGATAAGACTAGACAAAACCAAACATGACCAGACTATACCAGACTAGATCAGTCTAGACCAGACTAGACTAGTCTAGACTAGACTACACTAGACTAGACTAGTCTAGATTAGATTAGATTAGATCAGATTAGATCAGATTAGAACAGATTAGATCAGATTAGATCAGATTAGATCAGATTAGATTAGATAAGATCAGATTAGATCAGATTAGATCAGATTAGATTAGATTAGATTAGATTAGATTAGATTAGATTAGATTAGATTAGATTAGATTAGATTAGATTAGATTAGATTAGATTAGATTAGATTAGATTAGACTGGACTAGACTTGACTAGTCTTGACTAGGTTTCACTACACTTTATTAGACTTTTTTTCGGAGGAGGGGGAAATACTTTATGTACAACCTCGAGGTTTCCCTGGATCACTATCCAAACTTGAGACTCCCCATCCAGATGGTCGGGATAGGTTTACCTGTATGGCCTTTGTGGATACCGTCCTATAGGCACACGCAATCTTGAGGGGTGCTCTTCGTTGTGTCTTTTCTATAATTCTTCTATATTTAGTTTTAATGGCCCACTCGCGCCACGCCGGTGTTCCGTAGAGGAGTATAAAGTTTCCCACGCTGTATACCACTTTCCTAGCTCCCTGTCTTGCACCTCTTGTGTTCGGTATTATTCATGCAAGTGCGGCTATAGTCCTATCTGCGTTCTCCGTTACTCTAGTGATGTGGGCTTCCATATTCATATTATGTCCAAGGATGACATCTAGCTTGGCTTTGTTGGTTGTCGTTGTCTCGGCAATTTTTATGAAGATGGTTTTAAATTTTTTCTTGTCGGCCAGTATTACGGCTTCTGTCTTCTGCGGTGCCAGTTGTAGTTTCCTACCTTCCATCCAACTTCGGATCTTTTTTATAGCCAGCTCTGTGTCTCTTTCCATATTTTCTTTGTTGTCTCCACCCACTACAAGTGCCAGGTCATATGCGTAACCTATCAGTGTGGCTTCGTATGGCATTAGTTCTCCAAGTATGTCATTGTAGAAAAGGTCACAGAGTGTGGGGCCTATTACTGATCCCTGTGGAACCCCGCATTTCATTTCCAGGCTATGCTGTTCAACTACGAGTATTTTCCGGTTTCCGAAATAGTTATATATGACTTTCACCAGGTAGGGTGATATCTGCTGTTCTTGTAGCGTTCTGATGTTGTTCGGCCAGGAGGCCGAGTTGAAAGCATTCTGTACGTCTAGTATTACCGGGGTACGTCTAATGTTACGGGGGTATATTACTTATTTTTTATTCGGTTTTTTCCTTTATTCCTTGACCAGATCCTGTACTAATTTCACCGCATCTGTGGTGGAGCGCCCTCTCCGAAAACCAAATTGGGTCGGTGCGAGGCCCCCGTTTTCTTCGATCTCGTCTACTAGCCTCTTGGTCAGTACTTGTTCATATAGCTTTGCCGCCGTATTTAATAAGCATATCGGTCTGTATTTTTTATTTTCCCCTACTGCGTTAGTTTTTTCGATAAGAGTAAATTTCATTTCTTTCCATTCTTTTGGGAACATTCCTATTTTAGTCTAATTAGTTGTTCTATTGTCGTTTGAAACAGTTCTAGGTTTATCTCGGTAATACTTTTAATTATTTTTGTTGGTATTCCATCCGGTCCCGTGGCTTTACCAGCTCGCAATCTCCTTCCTGCTTTCTTTATTTCCTCTTATGTGACATCCGGGATTTTCTCGGGTGCGATTGTTAGTGTAGGCCATATCCTTCTTGGGTGGTTCGGGAAAAAACTTCTTGCTATTCAACTTAACCTAACCTATAATCAATAATAACCTATAATCTATAATAAAAAACCTACCCTAGCTGCTCAATATCTGTTAGGGTTATTGCTCTTCGGATTCCTATTTTCCCCTAGACCATTTTGTAGCCCATCCCGCATTTGTCATTATCTATTTCCTGGCATAGCGCGATCCATGCTTGCTTTTATCTGCTTTTTAAGCGTTCTTCGCTTTTCCCTGTATTCTCTTTCAAATACACTATTGTGTTGTGTGTTGAGTTTGCTTTACTATTTTCCTTAGTGAATACTCTTTTCGCCTTACAGCATTTGGTTGTTTGGTCGGCGATTTCTGTATTCCACCAGTGTGCCGCTTTCCTTGTATGTTTCTGTTGTTTCTTTTTTAGGATGTTATTGCATGCCTCCTCAATGCTGTTAGTTAATTCTTTGACCGTGTGCTTATAGTTCGGTTGTTGTGACAGCAGTTTTATCCTCGAGACTAGTTGATCTGTTTTTTCCCTTTTGAATAGTCAGCCTTTCCTAGTACATACATTTCATACATTTCTTTTGGTCTGTTTTATTTTTCCCAATTACTATGTGTATATTTCGATGGTCCCTAAGATTTTCTTCGTCTCTCACTGCCCAGTTTTTTATGTTATTCGTGCATATTGCTCCAGCACTTAATGCATCTGGTCATCTGGATCCATTTGTCCACCCGGCACCGGACTAGGCAACTTTAATGCATTTTTTGTAAAGAATTTTTTCAGCGTCCGTCCTATTTATAGTGAGCATTGCTGATCTAGTGTGTCCCGCTGCTGGTCTCAGTTCGCTGAGCGTATATAATTTCTTGTCCGGTTCTTCGGTATTGTTTTCTCGGATGGCCTTTTCAACTTCGTCTCTGTCAGTAAGAGCGTCGATGCCTTTTATATGCAGAGACACCTTTCCCATTCTATCCTCCAGACTCCAGACTTTGGTCCCGTCGTTTGCGCTTGGGTTCTGTAATATATGATGTAGTTTGTCCAGCGCCGTTTTATTCTTTTCCACTGAGGTAAGAACCTTGCCCTCCATCGTACTTCTTATACCAAGTATGCTGTCGTTTTCGTCTTTTCCTTCCCGTAGCTTCTGTCCTTGTTTTCCACAACAATAGCGTAAGTTCTACGTTCTTGTTTAGTATCACCTCTTGTTTTATCCCCACTTGTGTAGATTTCTATTTGTGTAGTATACTTGTGGATAACAGCCTCTGCCAGTTTTCTGAAGTTTCAGTGTCAAAACCTTCCGGCTGGTGACTAATAATACATTCGTCGCCTTCAGTTTCTGTTGCAGCAGTAGCGAGAAGATTTTCTCCTCGTCAGTTCTGGTGTTATTTTGAAGATCTTTTGTCTCCCTGTTTGTCCTATTGTTTGTGTGTTAATTTTATTTTCGCGCTTCAGCATGCCGAAATCTTCATAAATATCGGTAAGTTCAGGATATATATCCTTAAAAGCCTTCTGAATCACTCTATTCATGTTCGTGTCGTTGTTATTTACCCAGACAGTTATCACATAATCAATATTGTTCCTTGTATTTACTATGAGATTTCCACTCAGAACTCTTGTAAGATTTTTGTAGGTTTCATCCGTCCAACTATGATTTTCGAGCAATCGATAATGCTCGTAACATTTGCAGCGCTCAAAGTCCAACAGATCATTTTCTTCTGTTGTCTTCGTTCTGACGTCGTTGCCCAAGTGTCGGTCTGTATGTCCACGTCGAAAGTCATTTTTTCCAACCTCTCGTACTTATTTTCCTTTATCCAATTTTTTATGACAGGGGAACTCAGGCAGCCTATCTGTCTAGATAGTTTTGCGATTTCTTTTATCTCACGCTTGGTGTTTTGTTCAATATTCCCCTCGAGTTCCAGACCTAACTTGGTTATCATAGCAATTGCCTCCTCTAACACAAATGCACTTGAGCTTTCTTTCTTGTTATATGCTTAGGTTTCTTCCTTGCCCATTGAGGTGTCTGCAACCTTTGTCATCTTCAAAGCCTCGAAAGCAGTACTGATGAGAATTGCTTCTAGCCTTTACCGGAGTAAAGGTTTACCTTTTTGGAGCGACCCGAGTTTAAATCGGAGTGGGATTCCGGACCATTGGCCCTACCCACCTGGGGTACTGTATTTTTAACAACCGACATTTCATATTTATGGCTGACACGCCTAGAGCCGCGCCGCTGGGTCTACGGAACTTTTTTTGATAAAGAGGTTATTTCCCTCTGAGCAAGCCTGTTGGTCCGCGGGAGCTTATTCTATTTGGCTCCTACCCTCCAACCCTGCTGGATGCAGAGCCGGGTAGCTTCCACTATCCGCCACCTGGGGGACGCGCTCGGTCGGGGTTTCATGCATCCCCTCCCCCCAAATAGGGGGAGCAAGACTTAACTAGACTTGACAAGATTGTACTAGACTGTACTAGACTGGACTAGACTGGACTTGACTGGATTAGACTGGACTAGGCTGGACTAGACTGGACTAGACAGGACTAGACTGGACTAGACTGGACTACGCTGGACTAGACTGGACTACGCTGGACTGGACTGGACTAGACTGGACTAGACTGGAGTAGACTGGACTAGACTGGAATAGACTGGAATAGACTGGACTATACCAAACCATAATAGACTGAACTAGACCGGACTAGAACGGACTAGAGCGGACTAGAGCAGACTAGAACAGACTACACCGAACTTGACCAGATAAGACCAGACTAGACCAGAGTAGACCAGACTAGATCAGGCAAGTATAATCAAGATCAATCAACACGAGACGAAAACAGTCAAGAGCCAAGCAATATCACGTAATACCAGACAAGGCAATATGCATGGTCTTGCAAGATCAGATATATACCAAACTGAACCAGATAAAACCGCAACAGATCAGATAAATTCTGACATATTGAACAAAACCAAATAAGAGAAGACAGAACAGACACGACCGAATAGGAATAGGTAAAATTAGAGAGTACTAATCAAAACTATAGATAAGGCAAGATAAGAACAGATGACTATACTTATGTAGATTGTGTAATAGTAGATAAATGGTTTTGTAGATAGAGTAGAATACCGTTTATCTACTATTACACAATCTTAGAGTAAATTAGGTAGATACGCAAGTGTAATGTTATACATTGTTGTTAACTAAGTAAGTTGTTAATAGCAATTGTATTTTATAAATATTTATTAGTTTATTGGTGTTGATTGGCTAAAGTGAATGTAAATAATCGCGGAGCGTATGGAAATTTATCATTTGATTGGGTGGGATTATCGAAAGTGGATGAAGTTGCAGATAATGTGTTTAAGTGGCCTTTAAACTCGAAATAAAACGTGTGTGCCCTTCGCGTTCTTAAATAATATTCGGTAGCAGTAAAAACGCATGCGCATCCTCCCGCGTTCTCTAATTGGAAATAGCTGATGAGGAAAACACTTTGATAAATCAAACCAAAATACTTGATAGTTATGTTGCTATGCAAGTTTTTCTATAAACAATCCACAATAAAGTTGTCTCTGCGCGTATTAGATGTCCAGAAATACGTTACAAAGCTCCAACAGAGATCACATTCAATAGCTAGATTGGAAACTGCATATAAAAAAGTAAAAGACAAATGCAAATGTGAGTCCCAAGCACAAAAAACTGACCCCTCAACAATAAACACTTGAATAATTTTACATTTTAGCTAAGAAACTTCCACAAGATGTAAATGTCAAGGCTGTATTCGCTTGCAATGAACTTGATTTAAAAGAGGTCAAAGTTTATGGTTTCGATTATGACTACACCTTGGCCTGTTATAAACCTTCCATGGACTATCTTCTCTATAACCTAGCTAGACAAACTCTCATCGAACAATATAAGGTAACACTAACATAACCCAAACACAAATACTAAAGTAACATATTTTTCAGTATCCAAAAGAAATAGGGAAATTAGAATATAAACCCGGCTTTGCAGTCCGTGGCCTTCATTATGACATAGAAAAAGGAATCTTATTAAAACTCGACTCATTCCTACAAATCCAATTTGGTTCCGTTTACCGAGGCTTAACCCCTCTTTTAACCGAAGAAGTCCTTCGCCTTTACAAAAACCGTATAATACCAATAGCATATGTAGAAGGCCAATCAAAAAGTGGACAGGTACGTAAACCCCCTTTACTTAAATCCTTAAGAATATTTATTCTTCTCCATAGTTAATTTTACAGGGTTCTCATTCAAAAATGGTGCAACTAGCAGACTTATTCTCCGTGCCTGAAATGGGCTTACTGTGTAATGTGGCTGATTATTTCGAACGGAATCATCTGGACTACCACCCAGAAATCTTGTTTCGAGATGTCAAGAGCTCAGTGAAGAGTTCACATCCTGTGATGCACAAAGTTGTTGCTCAGAATGTTTCCGATTATATCGAGTATAATAAGGATTTGAGGATGTTTTTCGATCGGCTCAAGGCTTCTGACAAGAAATTGTTCTTGGTCACAAACAGCCCTTACAAATTTGTGTAAGTCAAATTAAAGATAAATTAAATGAAACACACTTAAATGAAAACTGGAAAATATCAGTCCAAATGAGTTGAAATGTTTAGAATGACGAAAATTTTACTATCTTTGGCTTTAAACAGCACAAGTAGACTTGCATTACTACTTATAAGCTGGGAATGCATAAAACTGACACACCTGCACGTGCTACCTACTGTCATGTGTAGGTATACACTAACTGGCATGCCTAGACTGGACTAGACAAGAGTAGATCGGAGTAGACTATACCAGACCAGAATAGACTGGACTAGACCCAACTAGAGCAGACTAGGGCGGACTAGAGTGGACTAAAGCAGACTACAGCGAACTTGACCAGACTAGTTCAGGCAAGTACAAGGAAGATCAAGCAACACGAGTCGAAACCAGTCAACACCCAGCATTATCTGGTAATACCAGACAACGCCATAGGCATGGTCTTGTAAGATCAGATATATGCATAAACGACAGATGCGAACAAGTCCAGACAAATTTACTTTACTTTTTCGTGTCCGGAAACTGAAATTTCTGAGCCCAGTGTCCAATGTTTGCTGGTTGTGTGTCCATAATTCGTCGAGAGTACAACTGTGTGAGCAGTGAGGGCAGGTGTTCCATGACCTGTATAGCTCCACAGTCGCACTTTTCGTCATTTCTATCCAACAGGCCCCACCTGAGGTTGGTCTTGACGGGGGCCACGCCAGTTCTAATGCGATTCAGCATTTGCCATGTTGTCGCTTGAAGCGGCCTATTGAGTAACAGGCGGGAGGCTCGTCTAGTGGAGTGTTCATGGAGTGCTTTCTTGATTTAACAATAAGTCTGCCTAGGTGCTTCATGGCTGAACAGTGTGGGGCGCTCGTCAAGGGTCTGTCTGGATCTCTGGATGAATGCATGCGCTGTTTTACGTGAATCAGGGTCTGATAGACCTGAGGCTTTATACAGTTTGTCCAGTAGGGTTGCCTTTAAGCACCCTGTTATAAGCCTGCATGTTTCGTTCAGGCAAGTGTTTACTTTTTTGGCGTGGCTGGATCTGTTTCACACTGGACAGGCATACTCCACAGTTGAAAAACATATCGCCTGCGCTGACGTTCCCAGCACTGTCGGTTTTGCGCCCTGCTTGCTGTTGCTGAGTTTTCTCAGAAGGCTGTTCGGCGCTTCCACTTTCTTCCGGGTTTTTTTCGCAATGGGACCTATATGTTAAGGAGCGATCCAGTATAAATCCGAGGTAGGTTTTTCAGCGTTGAGTTTTTTGTTTGCCTGACGGAAGTGCAGAAGGAAAGCGCTGACTTGAGTCTTAGACGGATTTGGCTTCAGGCAGTTGCTTTCTTAGTAGATAGACATTATGCTCAGGGCAGGTTCTAGTTTTTGTTCTACTTCTTAAAATTTTTGGTCCTGAGCTATGATACCAAGATCATCTGCCTATACTAAATTCCTGTTGAAAGCTGGTGTGGGCTGGTCGTTGGTATAGAAATTCAGACATATTGAACAAAACCAAAAAAGTCCAGACAGTAACAGACACGACCGAAAAGGATTAGGTAAGATTAGAGAATACTAGAGAAAACTATGGATAAGACAAGATAAGAGTAGAGTAGATAAGAGAGTTTTAATACAAGATAAGACAAGATAAGAAAGTCGCTCAAAATGTTTCCGATTATATCGAATATAATGAGGATTTGAGCATGTTTTTCCTTCAGCTCAAAGCTGCTGACAAGAAATTTTGCTTGGTCACAAACAGCCCTTACAAATTTGTGTAAATCAAATTAAAGTTAAATCAAAGTAAAACTGGAAAATATTAGTCTAAATGAGATGAAATGTTTAAAAAGACGAAAATTTTACTATCTTTGGCGTTGCTACAAGCATATGTATTCCCGGCCTATAAGTAGTAATGCAAATCTACTTGTGCTGTTAAGTAGATTTGCATTACTACTTTATAGGGGATCCTTTGTTCAATGGCGGTTTTGGGCGTGAGCCCGTCCATCCGCCGTCGATGGTTTTGTTTTTCTGTTGTTGTTTTGTTATTTCTGTTGTTGTCGTCTGTTTTTGTTTGTCCTTCGTTTTTTTTTTTCCATTTCGTTTCCTCCTTGGTTTCCTTCGGTGGGCTTTACTAGGTTCTGCTTGGCTGCGGGTGGGTCCTGTTTTCTTGGTTCAGTCGGTTGATTCTTGGTCCTTTGGCTTTCTTTCTTGATTTTGCATGTTTTGGTAGTTTCCTCTTCCTCTTGGTCTGGATGCGCATCAGGGTGGCTTCGGTGTGGCTGCATGTGTCCGGTGTGGCTTTTCTCTATGGCGCGGCTTCAGTTGCTCTTTTGGGGGCTTCGGTTTTTCTCCTGGTGGCGGCTTCGGTCGTACTTTTGGGGGCGGCATCGGTGGTTTTCCTTGGGGAGGCTTCGGTTAACTTCTCGGCGGCGGCTTCAGTTGTCTTTTCCAGGGCGGCTTCAGTTATCTCTCCGGGGCCGGCTTCAGTTATCTCTCCGGGGGCGGCTACGGTTGTCTTTTCGGCGGCGGTTTCGGTGGAATCTTCGGCGGCAGTTTCGGTGGAATCTTCGGCGGCGGTTTCGGTGGAATCTTCGGCGGCGGTTTCGGTGGAATCTTCGGCGGCGGTTTCGGTGGAGTCTTCGGCGGCGGTTTCGGTGGAATCTTCGGCGGCGGTTTTTTTCTTCAACAGTTGCGTTATGTGATTCATCATTTGGACGAGGACGCTGTCGTCCACGGTGTCCAAGTAGTCGGGGTCGAAATACTTTGCCGCGAGGGCTTCGTTGGGCGTTGTCGGAATAAGCGTGAACATTGTGTTGTTGCAGCTGCGACGGTCGCTGTGACAATGAAGGCTTATAGGCTGGGTATACATATGCTTGTAGCTGGCACACTTGGCAAACTAACTGGCATGCCTGTATTTGGCAAGCAAGTAGATTGCACAACATTAAATGGTTTCTGTAACCACCTACATCGTCTAGTTGCATTTCTGTAAGCAAAAAACTTGCTCCAAAATTTTCCCTTCAACCAATCCAATCTTTCACCCAAATCTCTCTTCTTCTCTTCTTTTTTCTCACATTAATTCAGCCAACTATGAAAAGGTCTAGACTAGCGTGAGACTGACTCTTGAACGGGCACATAGTGTATACGTCTTGCAAATACAGGCATTTAAAGACCCAAATTTCATGTTTTTTTTCAAATATGATTACTATTATTCGTAATATTAGTTGAAACAAGATGTTTATTTGTGGATACACAAGATTAGACTCTCTCTTTCTAGTCGTTTAATTCATGGCTGAAGTGTCGTGATTCCATGCCGGCGTTTTATTATCTCATAGTGGAGTTGGACGATTTTCCTCGATTTGTAGTTTGTAGTGATGTCCGGTGATCTCTTGCATATGGTCGATCCAGAGTTGGAGAGCGCCCCGAAGTCGAGTACCTTCAATTTTCTCTTGGATGACCAGTTTTTCGAGATTGTCACCCGTAAACCGATTAACGTGTCTTCTCCAAGACCACATCTCCACAGACCTTCTCGAAAGCGTCTATTTTCTGCCGATCTACTGCTTTCAGCTCGGCTCCTTATAGTGCAATTGGAAACACCGTGTGTTGACGAGCTTTCGTTTTGTTTCTTTCGTGATGTGGTCATCTATCCATACTTTGGTTAATTTCCTCATGGTTGTTTTCGCAAGAGTTATGCGTCTTCTAATTTCTGTGGACGTATTGCCGTCACTATTTATGCAGGAGCCTAGATAAATTATGTTGTCGACGTTTTCTACGTTCACTATATTGGGTTGGATATTCTCTCCTGTTGCCACGAACTACTAACATTAGCTTTGTTTTTTTTTGCTATTTAGCTTAAGTCCTAATTTTGAGCTTTCTCTCTCGACTCTTCTCAGAAATTCGGTTAATTCTTCTTCGTTTTGTGCGATAATTGTGGTATCGTGGGCAAACCGTAAGTTGTTTATTTTCCTACTGCCAATGACTATTCCGCCTTCCCAGTTCTCCAGAGCTTCTCTTCGTATAAACTCACGGTATATGTTGAATAGTAAGGGTGGTAGGGCGCATCATCATGCTGAACTCCCCGTCCTGTCCTAAAGGTTGAGTTTTTTCCCTCGATCTTGATGATTCCTTTGCTGTTGTCATATAAAGTTTTTAGCAGAACGACAAGGTGGGGAGGGGTTCCCATGTCTAAGATTTGGGTATTCTATAATTGGTGCCAGTTTACACAGTCAAACGCTTTGCTTTAGTCGATAAAGTATAGATAAGTGGGCTTTGCAAATTCTCTGGCTTTCTCAATAATTTGCAGTACATTCGTGATCTGCTCTCGAGTGCCTTTACCAGCCACGAATCCAGCTTGTTCCTGTGGAATTTGTGGGTCTAAGAAGTTTCTGAGTCGTTGTAGCAGAATTCTGAGCATGACCTTGCTTGGGTGGGAGATTAATGTGATAATTCGGTAATTACTGCATTTCTGGCTTGATACTTTTTTGTGCAGTGGAATGAAGATGGATGTATTCCAGTCAGTGGGCCATTGCCTTGAGTGCCACACCTTGTTGCAGCTTGTCCACAAGAGGTGGATGCCTTTTGGGGACAGCTGTTTTAGCACTTCTCCACTGATATCATCTTCCCCTGTACTTTTGTTGTTCTTGAGCATGTTGATGACATGCTCAACTTGAACTTTTAAGATGTCAGGTTCCTGTTCTACTTGTGTGATGGGTGGGAGACAAACTGATCCCTGGCGATGACCATCATCCGCGTAGAGGTCTTCACAGTACTGTCGCGATACCTCTACTACGTCGTCGACATTGGTTATGACTCTCTCGTGATTTATTTGATTCTTTGGAATAGATCGCGTGTTTCGTTCGTGTTTGCCAATCTCTTTGCATGTTTCCCGGAGGTGTTCGTTTTTGTTTCGTCGACATGGTCTTTGTATTTCACGGCTTAAAGTTCGATATCCTGTCTTCTGTTCTTCGGTTATTACACCTGTCTGCCTGATGGTTTTTCGTCTCTTCACTACATTCCAAGTTTCGTCAGTCATCCATTGCCTGTTTTTACCCTCTCTAGCACTCTCGCGTAGGACTAGCTCTTTGGTTATCAGCATGGTTAATTTTATTCCATACCATAGTTCTTCAATCTGCATCTGACTTGTGTTATCTGGGAGCCTTTTAAGTTGTCTTCTAATTTTTGCCTGAATTGGTCCATGTTGTCCGACCATTAGCGCTGGGTTTTCTTCTCCGCTTTCTTTGTTTTGATGTGCATTCTAATTTGGGCTTTTAGTAGTTTATGGTCGCCACCGCAGTGGAGTCCTGATAGAGTTTTAACATTATTGACGCTGGATCTCCATCTTGAGTTTACACGAATATAGTCCCTTTGATTTCTGTAGCGCCCGCCTGGAGAAATCCACGTATATCGGCGCCTTTGGTGCTTCAGAAAACATGCTGTTCGTAATGGTCAAGATTAGACTATCAACAAGAAATTAACAAATGTGGTGGTAATTGGATTGGCATTGCATTATATTTATCCTTGTTAGTCCAAGGCTAGGAGTTCAAAACAAAATTCTTAACATTAGTCCAAACAAGACTTTTGTGAACAAGTTTAGATTGTCTACAATAATAGTTTTAGATTGACCAATTTAGTGTGTTGAATAATAGTTCATAAGTTGTAGCAGATAAGTTCATAGCACATAAGTTGAAATCTTCAATGTATTTTATGTAAAACAATGAATAATTTTGTAATGTGTTTTATTAAAACGATAGTAACAAGGGTATGGAATTATTGGTGGGAACGAATTGGAAAGATTATTTCGACGTAGTAATAGTCCAAGCTAGGAAGCCCAGATTTTTCACAGATGAATCTCGACCGATCAGAGTGTACGATGAACGCAGTGGCACTCACATATGGGACCGGGTCACCAAACTAGAAAAAGGAAACATTTATTATGAAGTACAATGAGGATTTATAAGCTTACGCTTAATGTAATTTTTGATTTCATAGGGAACAGTGAAGCAGTTACAAGAACTTACAGGATGGAGGGGACATCAAGTTCTATATTTTGGAGACCATCCTTACAGTGATTTAGCTGATGTAACATTGGAACATGGATGGAGAACTGGAGCTATAATTACAGAATTAACAGTAAAATCGGTTTGTTTTTGTAATGTTTTTGTTTAGTTTTGTGTTGTTATAGCATGAAATTGATACTTTGAATAAGCAGGAGTTTAAGCAAAATGCGAATTGGCTGCAAATGCTTACGCAGTTAATTGAAGACCACCAAGATTGTAAAGATGAAGATGAAAAGAGAATTTTAGCTAAATGGATGCAAGAACGCGATGGTTTAAGGTATGAATATCTTTAAATTTGTATGCAAATTTATTGCTTTGTTTTTTAGGAATGACATAAAATGTGTGTTTAACGAGCAGTTTGGAAGCGTATTCCGTACATTTCACAACCCAACATATTTCTCCCGTAGATTATTCCGTTTTGCGGATATTTACACATCAAACATAACAAACTTGTTGAATTACTCTGTGAATCACACGTTTTATCCAAGACGAGGTGTGATGCCACACGAGTATATATCATACTTTGTTTAGACACCATTTATTTATCAAGAAATTACAGAAACTACATTTATTTTTTTAAATAATTTAGATCCAGCTTTATATAGCATATTTATGCATTATTCTTTACAACTGCAGAAAGAGTCCTATTATATTTGAAAGAAATTGGTTAAGAAATTTTGTGCCATAAATAAGTGTTCATTATTAATCTTAATTTGAAAAGTTTTAATAACATCCACTTTGGGACAGCTTTACTAATAAAATCAAGGGAGGGACACGGAAATCTTCTGTTACTCTTTAGGACACAGCGCTCTAGATTGCTTTGACGTAGCGAAAGGCTCACACAATGCATCTAGAGCGCTGTGTGCTAAAGAGTAACAGAAGATTTCCGTGTCCCTCCCTTGAATTAATCTTAATTATTATTTACTTTGTTTTTTGTAAGACTGTTCGTTTATACAAACAAAATGATTATTGTTATTTTCTGCCTTCGATTTGTAACCGTTTTACACTGCTCAATCCTGGAAATGTGCCTAAAAAGACAACAAAGGCTGTGGCTTTTAAATTCCTTCGAACTTTTTCTATTAGTAATTTATGGAGTTAAAAAGAAAAAGTGAATTTAGTGTTGATATGTTAAAAAATTATTTGTTTCGTGTTATACAAACGTTTCCTCGTGTAAAAAAAATATTAAAAAAACCTTGCTTCTTCACGGGGTACTACAGTCCTACTGGACCTTAATCTCCTTCAATTTCTGCATCCAAATAAATCTATTTCTCGCTACCTGCCAATTCCGCAGCCCTAGCATCTCTTTTGCATCCTTCTCAATGTTGTCCATCTAGTTCTCAGTCGTCCTCTACCCTCCCTCTCTTCAAGTTGGCCCCTTGCTACCTTTTATGGTACTCGTTGATCATCCATTTTCTCTACGTGTCCCGCCTATCGGAGTCTTAGGATTTTAAGGTGTTCGACTATGTTCGTGTCTGCGGAGAGTTGTCTCAATTCAAGGTTGTACCATATGCTCCACCCTTTTTCTTCTCCGTAAATTTTCCTCAGTACCTTCCTCTTTTCTAAATGCTGCAGCGACTATCCCACTATAAGTATAATGAGCCGTCTGCTAAAACTCTTCTTAAAAATAATTCATGGAAGAATAACTAAGATTTACGAAGAAAACATCAGCCGCACTCAGTTTGGTTTCAGAAACGCTCTAGAACGCGGGAGACACTCTTCTGTGCAAAGGTTTTGATACAGAGATGTAGGGCTATGGATTGTGATGTCCATATGTGCTTCATTGATTACCAGAAAGCTTTTGTTAGAGTACAACATAATAAACTCATAGGTATCCTAAAAGAGATAGGGTTAGAACACGGACATAAAGATTATCAGCAACCTATACTGGAAACAAACTGCCTCAATACGCATTCAAGGAGAAAGATTTGACCACATCGAAATCAAGTTGATCATCCATTTCTGTACGTGTCCCGCCTATCGGAGTCTTTGGATTTTAAGGTGTTCGACTATGTTCGTATCTGCGAAGAGTTGTTTCAATTCAAAGTTGTACCATATACTCCACCCTTTTTCTTCTCCGTAAATTTTACTCAGTACCTTCCTCTTTCCTAAATACTGCAGTGACTATCGCACTATAAGTTTAATGAGCCATTTGCTAAAACTCTTTTTAAAAATAATTCATGGAAGAATAACTAAGATTTACGAAGAAAACATCAGCCGCACCCAGTTTGGTTTCAGAAGCGCTCTAGGAACGAGGAAGACACTCTTCTGTTTTGATACAGAGATGTACAGATATGGATTGTGATGTCCATATATGCTTCATTGATTACCAGAAAGCTTTTGACAGAGTACAACATAATGAACTCATATGTATACTAAAAGAGATAGGGTTAGAACACAGGAATATAAAGAGAATCAGCAACCTATACTGGAAACAAACTGCCTCAATACGCATTCAAGGAGAAAGATGGGACCACATCGAAATCAAAAGAGGCGTGCGGCATCGATGTATACTATCACCGACTTTGTTTAGTATATACTCAGAACGCATATTTCAGGAAGCGTTGGAAGAAATAATATGTAGTATTAAAATAAATGGCGAGTATATAAACAATCTGAGATACGCGAACGACACAGTAGTATGCGCAGACAGCCTAGAAAACCTGCAGTAGCTGATGAACAGTACATCAGAAGTCAGTCAAAGGTATGGTCTCACGCTCAATGTCAAAAAACGAAGTACGTGATAGTATCGAACAACAACAACCATGTCGGACAGCTTCGAGTTAACATACACTAATCGAGAATACACTTATCTAGGGACAACATTAAATGAAAAGTGGGACTCAAATGTCGGTAGAAAAAGCGAGATCCGCATTCCTGAAAATGGCAAAGGTATTCAAAGTACATCACCTGAATATACAAACGAAGATAAGGCTACTGAGATACTACATCTTTACAGTACTTCTATATCGAGTGGAATCCTGGACTCTGCCCAGCCAGCGTTGAATGTTACAGGAATGTTGCAGCAATGTTACTTTCGCAACGTTAAACAACAATCAAGCAACATTCCTGCAACATTCCTATGTCCGCCTCTCTGCAACGTTCAGAAATGTTGTGGGAACGTTACACGGAACGTTGCGGGAATGTTGCGAACATTGCAGGAACGTTGCGGGAACATTACGAACGTTGCGGGAACATTACGAACATTGCAGGAACGTTGCAAGATCGTTGCGGGAACATTGCGAACGTTGCGGGAACATTGCATGAATGGTGCAGGAAGATTGCGAACATTGCATGAATGTTGCAGGAATATTGCGAATATTGCAGGAATGTTATAGGAACATATTGAATATTGAAATTATTATATTTTTAGTTTTATTCTCTTTTATTCTTCTCATTTATTTACATATTTCACTTTCACTTCTAATATTTTTTTTTTAAATTCATGTACTGTTATTGTTATTCTCATCGGAGGAAACATCTGCATTTGCTTTTTTTGGCTCGACTCACTCTTCTTGGAGTTTGAATAAGTCATTTCGCCAGAGTCTCTTCTATATCTTTTTCCCACCATTTCTCTCCGCCAAGTCTCTGTAAAATTATAGGACAATATAAAATATAAGTAAAAATATCTGGCAAAAATATAAAAATGTTCACTTTTAAAGAAATAAACTTACTGCAGAGTAATTTCGCCATCATCAATTGGCTAAAACATCGTTTCTTATTTGAATGACCTTGCCAACTAAATTTTAAGGCAACGTGTTTGTTGTACAAGTAAGTTATGTAAATGCATTTAGGAGGGACTCAGCGTTCATACATTCCTTTTCCTAATATGGGGTTTCAGGAATTGCAATATTTGCACAAGGGCCATTCTGGATGAGTCGATGCCGCTGCCCCTGACCCATCCCATCAAGCTCAACAATACACTTCTCTTTGACAAACCTCTCACGAAGCGTTTGCCACCTGGAGCTACATCCTTTAACTGTTGCTGAAATAGAGATAGAAAGGATATAGAAAAGTATGAACTGTAAATTTCGAATAAAAAGATGCAACATAACCTACCATTCATTGTTTCGGCCACATTCTTCCATGCGGAGTCTTTTTTTGAAACCAGCATGTCTCTTATCATATATTTGGGGATACGCCCGCACACTCAAATGACAAAACGTCATTAATCGACATTTATTTTATTCAACTCTTAATTTATAAACAACTTTTCGAACTGTAAACAAAGTGAATGTAACAACACAATGGAAAATGCCACTCTTGAGTTCCAGTGCATGCGCGCAATAATCGAGAGCGTTGATTGGCTGAAAGATAAGGCGACAAGGCGTAAAACTTTGGACAATGGTAGATTTCACATTACGTTAAGTTCGGATACTTCACTTTACCTCGATCGTTAATGTGCCGCATATAAAACAATGGGTTTTAGGTTTTCATATACACTACATAAAAGTGGAAGAAAGGAGTACAGAAAGAAAAGAGAGCGTAGATAAATACAGCAACGTTTCATTGAGTATATACACGCATTGTGTATACAAATTCAAAAAATAACTAAAAATATAAAAAAATTTTGAGTATGAGAATAAAAAAAAGTGAGACGAGTAAAAATAATCACAGTAAAAATAAATGATAATATTAATAATGAAAAAAATAATTGGCGCAGCCTTACTGGAATGTTGTAGGAATGTTGCTACAACATTGACATTGTAATATTGAAACTGGAATGTTGAAGGAATGTTGCTGCAACATTCACATTGTAATGTTGCAACTGGAATGTTGCTGCAACATTCACATTGCAACGTTGCCACTGGAATGTTCAGGAATGTTGCTGCAACATTCGGAATGTTGTGCAGCCTTCGGAACATTGCTGCAACATTCCTACAACGCTGACTGGGCTTCTACTGTAAAAGTATTTCTTTTGTCTTTTTTTTCGAACTCCAATTTTTATAAACGTTTAGTGTATGTAATATATGCAGTCAATTAACTTATGTCTAAAATGTTCATAAAAAGTGCAACATGCCATCTATTTGTCTTTCTTCTACATGTATAAGTTTTGATCATCTTGTCCATAAAAGGTTTTGTCGTCAGCAATAAACACTTCCGCTTTTCTCTTATTTTCCATGATCGCATCACTATGATGCATTGTTGATAATAAAATAACTAACGATAATGAACTAACGTGAAATTTCTTGTAAATCCAAAAAAAAAAATCTTGAAAATTTTGGTCTATCGTCCTGAAAATTTTTTTATACCGTTCCCGTAATAGTGAGACCAGAACTCTTCAAATTCAGAGCCAATTGTCTGGTAGTAAAAAAATTGTCGCACGTTATGCATCTATTTGTACCGTAATATGGAGTGCATAAATCTGATAGTTTCAGCCAGGTTGGTGGCACGTTGATTTCCCTCTTTTCCTAAATATTGAATTCCTTTTAGTGGGTATCCTGTTTCAGAATAGTTTAGCCAAAATATTTTTATTCAATATTTTTTATTTTGAAGGTATGTATTGCTTGAATGGAAATTTTCCGTCAAAACCAAGCAATTGCTCATCTACTGTCAGATTACATAATGGCATGTAGAATTTTCCTAAATTATTATTCATTCCATCCCACAGTTCTCTAATAGGTGCAAGTTTATAGGACAACTTGCACGCCGTTGTGATCTTGAATCTGTATCATCAAATCTAACAAATTTCGTGGTATCTGTTCTTATAAGTAACTCTATAGAGAAAATTACTCAAAATATAGGTGGTTGATTTTTCTGCTCCATAGACGTTGAATAATCGCATTGGAAGATTTCAGATGTAAAGCAGTAAACAATATCCCAATAATCTTTATCATAAAAATTGCGCCTTGATTAGTAGGTGATATTCCTACACATATCTAAGGGCTTGTCTTGTTTTTAAACTTAATCCGTGGTCTGATGACATGCTGTCACTCCAGGCCGCTGCGGCCGGTAGAAGGAGTCTAGCGGAGTTTGCCACCTGGAGCTACATCCTTTCACTGTTGCTGATAGAAAAGATATAGAAAAGTATGAACTGTAAATTTCGAATAAAAAGATTCAACATAACCTACCATTAATTGTTTCGGCCACGTTCTTCCATGCCGAGTCTTCTTTTGAAACCTGCATGCCTCTTATTATATATTTGGAGATACGCCCGCACACACTCAACTGACAAAACGTCATTATTAAGGGCTTGTCTTGTTTTTAAACTTAATCCGTGGTCTGATGACATGCTGTCACTCCAGGCCGCTGCGGCCGGTAGAAGGAGTCTGGCGGAGTTTGCCACCTGGAGCTACATCCTTTCACTGTTGCTGATAGAAAGGATATAGAAAAGTATGAACTGTAAATTTCGAATAAAAAGATGCAACATAACCTACCATTAATTGTTTCGGCCACATTCTTCCATGCCGAGTTTTCTTTTGAAACCTGCATGCCTCTTATCATATATTTGGAGATACGCCCGCACACACTCAACTGACAAAACGTCATTAATCGACATTTTTTAACTCTTAATTTATAAACAACTTTTCGAACTGTAAACAAAGTGAATGTAACAACCAGAGGTAACAACACAATGGAAAATGCCACTCTTGAAGTCGAGTGCATGCGCGCAATAATCGAGAGGGTTGATTGGCTGAAAGATAAGGCGACACGACGTGAAACTTTGGACATTGGTAGATTTCACATTACGTTAAGTTCGGATACTTCACATTACCTCGATCGTAATGGGCCGCATATAAAACAATGGGTTTTAGGTTTTCATCAATAATAAAAGTGGAAGTGGAAGAGAGGAGTACAGAAAGAAGAGAGAGCTTAGATAAATACAGCAACGTTGCATTGAGTATATACACGCATTGTGTATGCAAATTCCGATCGGCGGAAAATACACGCGCTGATCGGAAAAATAACTAAAAATATAATACATTTTTGAGTATGAGAATAAAAAAAAGTGAGACGAGTAAAAATAATCACAGTAAAAATAAATGATAATAATAATAATGAAAAAAATAATTGGCGCAGCCTTACTGGAATGTTGTAGGAATGTTGCTACTACATTGTATTGTAATATTGCAACTGGAATGTTGCAGGAATGTTGCTGCAACATTCACATTTCAATGTTGCCACTGGAATGTTCAGGAATGTTTCTGCAACATTCACATTGTAATGTTGCAACTGGAATGTTGCAGGAATGTTGCTGCAACATTCACATTGCAACGTTGCCACTAGAATGTTTAGGAACTTTGCTGCAACATTCGGAATGTTGTGCAGCCTGCGGAACATTGCTGCAACATTCCTGCAACATTCAACGCTGGCTGGGTAACAGAGGCTACCGAACGGAGACTCGAGGCATTTGAGATTAGCCTTTACGTCGCATACTCAAAATTTCTTGGACGGCTCACGTCACCAACCTGCAGGTGCTAGAGAGAATGGGAAAAGATCGAGAGGTCTTACTAACAATAAAGACAAAGAAGCTGGAATACCTTCTCCATATAATGAGGAACAGTCAACGATACAGCCTATTGCAGCTTATACTACAAGGAAGAGTAGATTGAAGAAAAGGGCCATCAACAACGCGAATATCGTGGCTAAAAAAACCTTCGAACCTGGTTCAACATATCAACAACAAATCTCTTCAGGGCTGCAACAAACAAAGTCTGAATTTCCATGATGATCGCCAATATCCGAAGCGGATAGGCACCAGAAGAAGAAGAACATTTCTCTCGAATACATTTAGCATCTTTTCGGCTTTCCTTGTTAGGGTCCAGGTTTCGCTCTCGTAAGTTATAATAGGTCGTATTAAGGTTTTGTATATTAATAATTTTTTTTTGTCTCTCGACCAGCTTGGATTTGAGTATTTTTTCGTTTTGTACTGCGCGTATAGTGCTTTGCTTTCTTTATTCCATTATTCTAAGCCGGATTTCGTGGTTTATATCGTTTGTGTTGATCTTGCTTCCAAGATAAATAAATTCTGATATATAATTCTAATAATCTCCGATGGCCCAGCCCTGGGCTGGTCCATTGCTTTTGTTTTTTCCGTGTTTATTTCTAGACCTACTTGTACTTTCTCCTTCAGTTTTACATAGTTCTCTTTCACTACTTTCTTTGATCTTCCTACTATATTTATGTCGGCGTATGCGACGATTTGACTTTTGGTGGGTTATATTATTGTTGCGATGGTGTTTATCCCAGTTGCTTTTGTTGCCTGGTGTAATACCAGGTTGAGTAGCAATGGTGCCAGCCCGTCTACTTGGTGTAGTTCTATGCTGAATTCATCTGAATGAGGTCTGTTGTATTTTGACCTTACCCTTTGTATTTTTCATTGTCATTTCTGTCAGTTTTGTCAGCATTCTTAGGATTTCTAGATCTTCCATTACCTTGTAAAGAGACTGCCTCAATTTGCATACTGTCATGTAGATTGTAGATTTCGGTGGTGATTTGTACTGCGACCTTCATATATCTATTGTACCCCACCCTCTTCCTCTAATTGTTGATATACTACCCATTTAGAGCGCCTGCTCTAGTCCTGATTCCTTTCGGAATTTCAAGATCTGGGTGGGATTCAAGGACTACAACTCCTCTGCGTTCAAGCAGTGGGCCCCAAGATACATTTGTCTCTTGGGGAACAGTGCTCCGCAGTCTCTGAGCAGATGTATGTGGGTTTCCTCTGCTGAGCCACAGAATCTGCATCTGTCATCTTCCTCTAGGCCTATGGCCTTGATGTGTTTTCTAAGTCTGCGGAGTCTCGTCAGGACCGCTGTCAGAATTCTATGCTTGTTCCTGTTTAGTTTCAGGCAAGTTTTTGTTCTTTTCTGGTTAAAAGGTCCCAGCATTACTACATTTACGTTCTTTCCAGGTTTTCATCCATTGTTCTCTTATTTTTTCATCTAAGCTTTTCTGGATGGTGTTCATACTCATGTCCCAATGATCCCTTGTTTGGTATTTGCATACCATCCAGCAGCAGCTCCATTCCTTATGTCGGGCACGACCCTATGGCTCCAGTTATACAGACGCACGTCAGTCTTTGAACCTTCTCAAGCTTCTTCTTCATAGAGACCAGCTTGGTTCCACTTCCCCACGCAACTGCCCCGCAAGTGATCGCAGGTCTCACTATCATGGTGTACATCCATCGCAGGATTTTGGGGTTATATCCCCAGGTTTTTCCTACCAGATTTCTGCACACCTACCGCATTTCCTACCGCTTCTTCAGCGTGCCTATTCCATAGAAGTTTGCTATCTAGTGTCATACGCAGATAACTTATCTCCTGTTTGTATTCTACTGCCCTCCCATCTAACAGAATGTGTTGTAGGCAGTTTAGTCTTCTCTTTCTAGTAAATGGTATCACCGTGGTTTTACTCGGTTTGAGTTTCAGTCCCTGTTCGCGCCAATTTTAGTAAATCTGTAGTTTTAGTTAAACATTTGGATCGATTTCGGCACCGATCAACAGAAGGGGAAAGGTGTATCGACCTGGGCCGAAATCGCGCGATTTATCAATTAATTTCGTCGCGAGTTTATATATTTGGGGCAGTATGCTTCCGGTGCGTGAAGCGTAGAGACAAGAATCGAAGCGCGAACGAAGCTCGACCGACACGTGCACGCATCTTTAAGTTTATCGTTTTAAGTCAAATTAACCAAGGGTGTAATCATAAAGCGGCATCCGACGTCTGGAAGACAACAATTTTAAGGGAATCCCTCCACTTATTATCCCCATTTCCTCCCTCAAAAAAGGCGCCGGAAGGAAGATCACACGTGGCGGGGACGCGAGCAGCCCTAACAGGTAAGTGATTAGACCAGCCCTGTTTTAAAACTGGAAATTTGTTATTTTCGTGAGACACGGTCCAAACATTGGTCCTTGGAACCGGATCGGGGTCAGTTAGTCGAAGAGGTACATGTGCTCGGTCGTTGTTGGGTTCGCCATTTTGTTTCCGGTCTCGGCGGAAACACTCAAAGCATACTCCATTAGTTTCGTTGACTATTAAGTTTGTATGGATATCCAGGTTTTGTCGGAATAATCAGTTAGTTAGTTATCTGGTTATTCAATTTCGTTGATTATTAATTTTATCTGGTTATCCAGTTTCGTCGGAATAATCAGTTAGTTATCTAGTTATTCAATTTCGTTGATTATTAATTTTGTTTGGATGTCCAGATTTCGTCGGAATAATTAATTAGTTGTCGGGTTATTCATTTTAGTTGATTATTCAATTTTATCTGGTTATCCAGTTTCGTCGGAATAATCAGTTAGTTATCTGGTTATTCAATTTAGTTGTTTATTCAATTTTATCTGGTTATCTAGTTTTGTCGGAATAATCAGTTAGTTATCTGGTTATTCAATTTCGTTGATTATTAATTTTGTTTGGATGTCCAGATTTCGTCGGAATAATTAATTAGTTGTCGGGTTATTCATTTTAGTTGATTATTCAATTTTTATCTGGTTATCCAGTTTCGTTGGAATAATCAGTTGATTGTCTAGTTATTCATTGTTCGTTGATTATTGAATTTTTATCTAGTTATCCAGTTTCGTTGGAATAATCAGTTGATTGTCTAGTTATTCATTTTTCGTTGATTATTCAACTTTTTATCTGGTTATCCAGTTTCGTTGGAATAAGCAGTTGTTGTCTGGTTATTCAGTTTTCGTTGTAAATACTCGATTTGTGAATATTCGATTCTGTCTGAGTATTCAGAGCTGGTTTGAATATTCGATTGTGTGAATATTCGATTATGTGAATGTTCGATTTTGTGAATATTCGATTCTGTATGAGTCTACATTTTTTCCTTTGAATGTTCCATTTTGGTTTGTTTATTCAATTATTGTCTGAATATTCAGCTTTTTTGGGATGTTGTTGATTTTGTTTGACTTAATTTGTCAATTTTCATTCTTTTCTTAGTATTTTCATTATTGCCCATTGCCTTGGGATCCCTTCTTCATCATCGCGTATCCACTCCTAGATTCAAGCCGAGCTTCTGTCGGTTTCTACTTTATTTATATCTGTTGTGGCTCCACCTCCCGCGCTTGTGTGAGAGTGCACCATCATCACCCTTTGCTCTATTGAGTTTTGTCATGGAGTACATAAGAACGGCCCTACAACCCGTTCTTATTGGGTGTAGGGTACCGCTATCGGCAGTTTCCATGTAACTTTCCATTGGTTTGCAGCAAATAGGCTTCTGTTTATTGTGTGTGCGTAATCGTTTGGCACCGGCAGATCCAATATTACTGAAGATTTCCGTTTGTATTCGCGCCCTCCCAATCTGAATCGATTATTATCGGAACACAGTTTTCGTCGTTGTTGATTTATTGGATCACTGTGTTTCCGAGCGGGGCGCCACCCTGCCGTAACCATGACCAGCGCTTCGCATAAGACGCTGGGAGTTAGGTGATAATAACACTTTTTACACCTTGTGCGTTTGTTTCAGAATTTTGATGCGTGAGTGCCTTTCTTAGTTTGAGCTTGTCGAAAGAATAGTCCTTCGAATATTTCCGTTTAAAGTGCCTTGTCATATCGGTTACCACCTTGGCTTAAGTGCCTTGTCGTTGTTAAGTTCCTCCTTGGCACCCGCGGTCCCCTAGATCTGAATCGACATATGTTACAAGGTCTCGTGTTGCAGGGTTATTGTTAGCGGTAGGCTATAACTGCATCTCCTTGTCATGTGTAACTTATTTACCAAATGCCTCGTTTACGTTTGTTTCAGATCCGTTTAGGTCAGAGGTCAGTATTGTCAAGTCTTATGTTCCAAGGTCTCGGGTTGCAGGGTTATTGTTAGCGGTAGGCTATAACTCCATCTCCTTGTCATGTGTAATCTATTTACCAAATGCCTCGTCTACGTTTGTTTCAGATTCGTTTAGGTCAGAGGTCAGTATTGTCAAGTCTTATGTTCCAAGGTCTCGTGTTGCAGGGTTATTGTTAGCGGTAGGCTATAACTGCACCCCCCTTGTCACGTGTAGCGCTTGAGCTTTCCTCTAACCCTGCGGTCCCTAGTCTGATGCCATAACTCACCGTCTTACAATATCGGTGAATAGTTAAGTAGGGGTCTCGATGTCGTCTTGCGATATTGTAGGGTTCGAGCTAACTGACCTATTTATTTGCTTTGTTTCAGATGTAGATTGGATAGTGCCGTTTTAAAGGATTTAGCTTAGCATTCTATTATTGTCTGTTTTCTTTGGTCTTTGTCGTGATCATCTTGTCCAAGGACAAACACTTAGGTATTCTGTTTGTTTTCCTTGGTCCTTGTTGTGATCATCTTGTTAAAGGACAAACACTTGTCGTTGTGTTTGCTTTTTTTGGTCCTTGTCGTGATCATCTTGTCCAAGGACAAACACTTGTCGTTGTGTTTGTTTGTTCTCTGATCTTTGTTGCCATCATTTTCTACAAGGTCAAACACTTTGGCCCGACTTTGTATCCGTGTCGTTGTGTTTGCTTTCTTTGGTCTTTGTCGTGATCATCTTTTCCAAGGACAAACACTTTGTTATTGTGTTTGTTTTCTTTGGTCTTTGTCGTGATCATCTTGTCCAAGGACAAACACTTTGGTGTTGTGTTTGTTTTCTTTGGTCTTTGTCGTGATCATCTTGTCCAAGGACAAACACTTTGTTGTTGTGTTTGTTTTCTTTGGTCCTTGGAATCCGATAAATAAAAGATGTTGTCAGTGTAAACGCATCTCCGCTGTTATTGTTGTCAACGCAGCGGTCAAGATTCATAGCGTAAATTATTGGCTGATCTTGTTATTTATTGCACTTTCTTAGGACAACATTATTAGGTGCTGTTTTCAGAGTTTAACGACTGTATGCCGGACATAGCTGAGCTGTCCTAGTGACTTTTCGGTTCAAATTATGTCTACTACAGTCCCATTCGTTGGTCGTTCGGAATTTATTTTATTTGTTTTCAAATAGTTTACTGTTTTTTTTTTTAACACCCAGAGGGTGAAAATTGTCTCAGTGGTCTCATTTATTTTTATTTTGTCTAAAATTTGGGACCCTGTCGTTTGCTTCTATTTTGTAGAAGTTGATTTTATGTCACTTATTTCTATTTTGTCGAAATTGACTTCATTTTTAGTTATTTTATTGGTAGAAGTTTTTCTCTTTTATGGATTTGATTTTGGCCCATCCTGGCCTATTATTGTTCAGTTTTTTGCTGAAGTGGGTTACTTCAGGGGCGGCGGGATGTTCGCGCCAATTTTAGTAAATCTCTAGTTTTAATTTAACATTTGAATCGATTTCGGCACCGATCAACAGAAAGGGGAAAGGTGTATCGACCTGGGCCAAAATTGCGCGATTTATCAATTAATTTCGTCGCGAATTTATATATTTGCCGCAGTATGCTTCGAGTGCGTGAAGCGTAGAGACAAGAATCGAAGCGCGAACGAAGCTCGACCGACACGTGCACGCATCTTTAAGTTTATCGTTTTAAGTCAAATTAACCAGGGGTGTAATCACGAGCCCAAAGGGCTGAATCGGCATCCAACGTCTGGATGACAACAATTTTAAGGGAAACCCTCTACTTATTATCCCCAGTTCCTCCCTTAAAAAAGGCGCCGGAAGGACGATCACACGTGGCGGAGACGCGAGCAGCCCTAACAGTTAAGTGATTAGATCAGCCCTGTTTTACTGGAAAATTGATTTTCGTGAAACACGTTCCAAACAGTCCCACTGTTTGACACCATCTACTAGTTACTTTGAAGCCTCTCTGTACGATTTCACAGAGCGTTCCCTCAAACCTCCCTCTGGCTATTATGTCTATGTCATCGGCGCAACCTTGACATTTAATGTCTAGGTCGTTCCGACTAGTCAGTAATTCATCAACTACCAAGCTCCACATCAGTACCAGTCCACTCGAGTTGTGGAGATATTGATGGTGCCTCTTCACACTTGTGCATCCGCCATTCTAGTTCTCAGCATTTCTTCCATCCACTTTGAGGTAATGCTGTCGATATTTCTTCTTTCAAGAGCCGCTTTGACAGCCTCATGCGAGGTGTTGTCAAAGGCTATTTCTATGTCCAAGAAGACACATATCGATACTTCCTAGTGCTGCTTCTATTTCATTTTTCAGCTGATACAGGGCGCGGTCTCTGTGGATCTCCCTGCTCTGTATGCATGCTGACAGTTGTGTAGTGGTGCACCTACCAGCAATGTTGTCCTAAGGTAGTTGTCAATTACCTTCTCCATTGTCTTTAACATAAAAGATGTTTGACCAACGGGTCTAAATGATTTCGGTTGAGTGGTGTCTTTCTTCAACACCTTCGACATTAATACTACCTTAACCCTTCTCCATAGCTCCGGTATGTATCCGAGCGATGAACTACTTCTAAAAATTTTTAGAAGATACGGCATTAATTCTCTGCCTCCCTTTTGTAGCAAGGCGGGAATTAATCCGTCCACACCTGGGGCCTTGAATGGCTGGAAAGTGCTGATAGCCCATCTGATTCGGTTTTCCGTACAGATGGACACACAGTCCTCCTCCAGTCAGCCCGACTTTGTATCCGTGGTTGCATCAAACCCTATGTTGCACGCTGTTATAGGCTTGTTTGAATTCCACAAATACTTATGGCATGTATGTATTATTGATTTCCCAAACGTTCTCTATTATTTGCCTGATGGTGAATATGATTGATGCCTTTCCAGAACCCTCCTTGGTTCTTCAAAGTATGTTTTCCATCTCTTTGTTAAATGGTGTCCCAAAATTCACAAAAGAAGAAATTTTGATAGAAAACAGGTACATATAAAAATTGATATATAAAAACAGTAGGTATATGGTTATTTATGGAAAAGAATTTCGGGCAAATGGACACCCTCCCCCCGATTTGTATGTTTCCATAAAAAATCCCAAAGAAAAAAGTCCAACGGTGATAAATTGCATGATCAGGGCGGCCAGTTCTGATCACCAAAATCTGTCGTGCGATAAATCCCTCGTGCGATAATTGAATTGTTTCATGGATTTATGCCGCATTTATGTAATCCAACTTAGGCATGAAAACGTGATTAATGTCGCGATATCGAACACCATTAACTGTTATTGCCCGACCAACCGCATTTTTGAAAAAGAAGAAGACGATGCCTCCAGCCCAAAATCCACAACAAAGAGTGACACGTTGTGCATGCATTTTTGGAACGAAGTTCCTTTAGGGAGGTCTCGGTAGGAGCGATTCGGCAGAAAACGTTACACGCCTATTGTTACACGCCTATCGTTACGTTATACGCCTATCTCTTTCTCTCAGTGTATATTTCTATACCGCGCTCTCTCTCTTTCTTTCGCTTTCTCGCAGTGTATATTTCTATAATGCGTGCTTTCTTTGGCAGAGTGACAGACGAGCGTGGCAGGTTTATAACCTTAAAACTAAACAAGAAAAAAATTTTCAAACGTATTTTTGTGTTTTGTTGTTTTAAATCATACGAGATTTATATTGTTTATATTAAACTCATTATTTGAATTAGGTTTCAAAAAATGGAAACTGAAAAAATGGGATATAAAGTATACAAAATACTGAAAAAAAGTAGGTCAATAAAAATAAAACTGTATACATTGAATTGAAAAATTCACTGTGTTTTTACTATACTATGTAAAAATGTTTACAACTTGTTATTCACAGTAATATAAATTTCTACACATACAAGTTTCGACGTTTGACGGTCATTTTCAAGTGACTTAAAAAATTGATGATGTTGAATATATAACCCTATAATTTTGGTGGGGAGGGGAGTTGTTTTTGAAGATTTCTAATGACTCTAGGACCTAGAACTCTAATGACTCTAGGACTCTAATGACCCTAGAGTCATTAGAAATCTCCAAAACAACCCGTAATCCCTTCGTTAATCTCCTTAACGAGCAAACGCACCTAATCTTTTCCCAACTTTTTAATCTTACCCAATCCCCTTCAGATAAGCCCTCAACTACATAATAGAATAATAGTATAATAGAAAATAATAGTTATAATAGAAAATTTATATATTCATACTCTGATTACTGGCGCCGATTTGCCCGGTGCCGAGTTTTCCCGGTGCCGACTTATCCGTTGCCGATTTATCATGTACCGTTCTTGACTACAGTGCCGCTGTTTCTGAAGACTCAGCAACACTCTCACGAACTGCTTCGATGTATTGTGTTGAACGACTTGTTCGAGGATGGCCAGAGTGTCTAAGATCACTAATTGATCCAGTCTCCCTGATTTTTTAATTAATCTTTTCACAATTGATGATGTCTTTATTTTGTATGAAGATTGCGAACTGTAGCTGCTAAGCTTAATTATTTTTAAAATATTGCTCAATGATGAAAATGCGTTATTCTTTCGAGTAATGCTCCATTTTTAATAACTCTGAACTACCCTATTTTATTTTCAACAACAACGCATAACCGTACAAATGGCCCGAAATTAAAATCTTGCGTGAATTTTGGGACACCCTTTACTTCGTTTGCGGAGTATCTTTACTCCGCTCCTTTACTTCTTTGTGAGACCTTTCAGAAAACAATTTTATTTGTCAAAGAGGAATATTAACAACTGATTGTTTATATTCTGCAAGTGAAATTTTGGCCCAAAATATTTTATTTTTTATATAATCTTTTAATACTAAACAGTATATCTTGAATTATCTGAAACGAGAAAATTGTTCAATCGTAATTGATGTTTATTTTAGAACTTATCAATATTAGGTAACACGTAATTCGCCAAATATGTTTGCATTAGATTTTATGAGCAAAAGATGCTGCAAGTAATCACGGGACTAAGATTTTGAAAACATCCAAAGTTCATTTGGTATTTATAAATATTGAAATTATGTGGTATAAGAATATAAAATATCATAAGCCAAAATTGTACATTCCATCATATGCGTCAATGTTCAACCTGATGGGCTCCATAAAATAATAGGATAATATTGTCAAAGTTGTGAATTACGTACAATCAAATTCTATACAATGCACATTTTTTGGCATTCATATGTAAAACTATGGATTCTGATTATAAGGTTTTACTACCTACTTCAAGTGAGATAGCTCTCGAAAGGAAAGTCATTCGGCAGGTTGGTGGTGTCCCGCGTCTGACTGGCGAGGTAGCTGTACAAATTGTACATTCAATATACATTCTATACATTGGATATTTTTTGGCATTCATATGTAAAACTATGAATTCTGATTATAAGGGTTTACTACTTCAAATGCGATGGCTCTCGAAAGGAAATGTCCTTCGGATCGTTGGTGGCGTCGTGCGTCTGTGTGGTGCAGGTATTATTTATCTTTGATAAACGGCTGCCATTTATGTTACGATTTATCTCTTAGCAAACTGAAATGAAATATTTCTTCATTGCTGCATATTCTAGATTTGAATTTCTTAACGATGATAATTAGTTACTGAACGCTTTTGGGACTTCCAACAAGCTAAATCTGTGGATCACGAAACTTAAAAACCCATAGCTCGCGCTGATCGCTGCCCAGGCTGTTCCATTTAAAAGCAGATCAGAGGTGTGGAAGACAGTTAAAACCCGCTCTGTGAAATTTTCCAACCGCTTTTCAACACTTGGTTATAAAATTTTCCGGTGGGTCATTAATCTCCTCGCAAGATACGACAGCACACAAACAAAATGTAATTGATTTCGAAAACAATCTTATGCTTCTTTCTCTGTTCTAGAGTTGTTACAATTTTATATTTCGCTTTAAAGCCGATATCGTCGATTGCTGAACGCGTTTGAGACTTCCAAGAAGCTAGATCTGTAATCACGTAACTTAAAAACTCACAGCTCGATCGCTGCCCAGGCTTTTCCATACAAATTTAAATACAGGGCAGAGGGGTGGAAGACAATTCAAAACCTCTGTGTATCTTTTTCCTTCTGCTTGGTTACCACTTGGTAATTAAATTTTCCTGTGGGTCATTAATCTCCTCGCAAGATACGACAGCACACCCAAAAAATTAAATGATTTCGAAAACAATCTTGTGCTTCATTTTCTACTCTAAATTTGTTACAATTTTATATTTCGTTTTAGAGCTGATATCCTCGATTAGCTACTACATTCATTAAATCGCTTGCACTTAGGTTCATCGTATTTTTACGACTTAGGTTTCTCAACGCATGTGGAAATAAAATTAAAAACAGGAAAGATTACATTCGAATTTGTTTACCAAAATAGCCGCGTTTCGACATAATTCTTTTCCAATTAATTGGCAGACTAATCCTTCTAATTTAAAAGTTTCTAATCTAAAGAAATTTTATGTAAACTGAAACAAACTAAAAAAAATTCTTATTCTTGAATATTAAGTAAAATATTAATAGTCACGAGTAAACAAATCACAAGCCTAAACAAATCTAGTCGTTTAGTCGCAAACGAAGTATTACATTAGAATGCTGTTGAGGATAACTTCAACTAAAAATTATTAAAACTGAATGATAAGACTAGACTAACAAGACTAACTAATATATTTTTGAATAAAACTTATAGGACTAAACAAAACTGAAATAAATATTTGATAAGATTAAGTAAAAACTATCCACTTTTCCAAATAAATTTACAAAGACTTGACTAGGATAAATGATTAATTTGACTAGTTAGATTGTAGATTTTGGTGTTGACTTGTACTACGACCTATTACCGCACTCTCTTCCTCTATTCGTTGGTATACTTACCGATTTAGAGCGCCTCCTCTAGTCCCGATCCCTTTAAGAATGTGCAAAATGTTGCCCAAGGTAGACTTGTCTCTTAGGGAGCAGTGCTCCGCAGTCCTTGAGCAGCTGTATGGGGCTTTCTTCTTCCGAGCCGCGAAATCTGAAATTGTCATCTTCCTCTAGGTTAGGGTCCTAGGTTCTAAGTCTGTAGTGCTCCGTCAGCACTCCTGTCAAAATTCTAAGCTTGTTCCTGTTCAGTTTCAAACAAGCTTTTCTTTGTTGCGGTTAAAAGATTCCTGCCTTAATTTGGATTGTCTTAGCCCTGGAAGTTCTTTCCAGGTTTTCATACATTGATCCCTTATTTCTTCATCTAAACCTTCGTGGATGGTGTTCATACCACAAGGTTCCAGAGCTATAAAGGGATTACTAGATCCTGTGTTTGCTATGTGATCAGCTTCTTCATTTCCCACCATATCAGCGCGTCCTGGTACCCAGTATAGCGTTACTCTATTTTCTCTGCCAAGCTTGTTTAGATTTCCCTGAGGTTAAAGTGTGCACATCTATCGATTACATGTACCTCTGCCTGGAAGACATTTGGGCAGATCCCCATGGATTCGAGGTTCTTGGTTCGAGGTCCTATAAAGAAGGGGAGAATAAATAATAATAAGGGAGAAATACTCCTGCACCAGTTTGTTCCTTCGTCTTCGAAACTTCTGTATACCGATTGCACTTTGCTCAATGTACTATGCTACCGATTTGTCGCTCCATTCGGCTTTACTGCTACAAATTGCTTTGCAGTTTTTCACGAAATGGTATTTGCATACCATTTCTTCTTTTGGTATTTCCAGCCAGGGATCTTGGCAGCGAGGCTGTTCCGGTTTCTGCTCCCGATTTCTTTACCTCTGCCTATTCCTTCCTTTCCATAAGAAAATAAAGGAAGCAACAGGAAGATATCAAAGATGGAGTCCAGGAATAATCTTGGACTTGAATGACAACATCACAATCAACATTTGTGACAACATCACAAAACTCTCAAGATGGAAGCAGTACATGGAAGAACTTTTCGGAGACGGAAACATCGATAATATGCCCGAAGAGGTCGGCGGGGAAGGACCGGGGAAGGACCTATCATCACGCAGGAAGAAGCAGCTATTAAACGACTGAAAACAACAAAGCCCCTGTGCCAGACCAGATTCTTGGAGAAGTCGTCAAACTATTGTACCCAGAACAGATAAAACTGTTGACCAACCTTTTCAACAAAATTTACACAGGCAGTCAAATGCCAAAGGACTGCATTCATGACGGCACAATTAATTCAAAATTCACAAATGACGGCAGTCAAATGCCAAATTCATTCATACAGCCATTTCCAAATGGCTGCATTCATTCCGCTTCCCAGAAAGGCGAATGCAACTAAATGCTCCGTCCGATAAAAGCTTTCCTTAATGTTACTCAAGTACGCGTATATAGAAAACTCGACGAGAGAATAAGCAACACACAGTTTGGTTTCTGGAAGGCACCCGATAGGCATTATTCTCCATACAGGTCCTGATTCAACGAGCTTGGGACATCAACGTAGACGTCTTTTCATGCTTCATAGATTTCGAAAAGGACTTTGATAAAGTCCAATATAGTAAACCCATCAGTCAGAAATTGACGATTGAGACACAGATATAATATCAAAGCTATACTTGCAACAAAAAGCCATTGTTCAGGTCGAAAATGAAACATTGGAAACTTTTAACATAAGGAGAGGAGTGCGTCAAGGTTGTATACTGTCGCCCCTCCTATTAAAGAGGCATTGGACTAGATGGAGCATTGAGTTGTAATATACGGAGAAAAAATAAATAACTTAAGATATGCTGATGATACCGTCCTTGTAGCAGATACTGCTGAAAGATTTCAGGGACTTATAGACCACGTATAGACTGCATGCAAGAGATATGGTATGTAGATAAACTGTGTAAGAAGACACATATTTTAATTATCAGTTAAAACCTCATCGGCAATCTACAGTTTACCACTAACAATGTAGCTCTCACAAAAGCCGAGACAGTTACATATACATGGGCTGCACCTTGAATAAGGACTGACGCACGAGGTACATTTAACAAGATGCGTAACATACTGTGCAACCTATCTCTCAACATCCATACCAGAATAAGAATTTTGAAATGCTATGTACTATCGACCCTACTATATGGGGCAGAGCGTGGACCCTTACCGATACATCATGTAGGCGCATAGATGCATTTGAGATGTGGTGCTATCGCCGCATACTCAGAATCCCATGGATACGCCACGTGCCAAACGACACGGTACTGCAACGAATCGGTGGGCAACTGGAATAACTACCAAACGTCAAAGGCAGAAAATTTAAATACGAGGTGATAAAAATACCATCTTCTTCAACTCATCCTACTGGGGAAAATAGAAGGTCAGCAGGACGCAGGACGAATATCGTGGCTACGAAATTTACAACATGGACCGGAATGAAATCAACAGCTCTATTCAGAGCGGCAGTGAATAGAGTGATTGGATAAACGTGACAGCCAACATCCACAGAGGATAGGCACTTTAAGAAGAAGATTTCTTCCTTACTGAACCTTCCAATCGCCGATCTGGCGGTCCCCTTCACGACAAGGTCAACGGAGTCAGACACAGCAGCAGCTCCATTGCTGCTCTCAGCATCGCTCTCCCCATCGCCCCCGGGATGCAGACGCATGCGAGTCTTTGAATCTCTTCATAGAGACCAGCTTGGTTCTACTTCTCCGCAAAACTTACTCTGTAAGTGTTCACAGGTCTCACTATCATGACGAACATTCATTGCAGGATTGAGGGGTTACATACCCACCTTGCTCCTTAATTTAACTATTTATAAAAAATGTTATAAATAATTGGACTAAAGAATGAATGTACGAAACGAATGGACTAGACTAATAAACTAAACTAATTTTATGCAAATGTTCAGAGGAACAAAATTTTTGGGAACCTCTGAACTAGACGACTTTCGTACTTGTGTAATGAATAATCATTATCAATTTTGTTTTTAATAAATATTATTGTTGTAGAAATGGTCTGGACCAATACTAAAGGAGCATCTTCATCTTGACTAATATTGATTATGTATAATCTAATCCAAATTCTACAAGCATTACTTTCGCCTTAAATATATTTCACGCACTTGGAAATTTCAATTCAGTCTCTAAATGATTTTCAACGTAACAATAATTGTGAAGACAGAAAATAGTCTTTACATTTGCCTAATTAATAATTGTGATTGAAATTTCTTAGTCTACTTGAAATTGAATTGTAAGTAATTTTTTTGTTTAATAATGAAAACAAAGCGTTTGACTAGGTAATGATTAAGTTTTAAAATAAATTAAACTAAATCGATTTAAATCGTGAGTTTTTGAATAATTGGGATGATTTATAAAACTAAGGCATAATTAAAAGTGTTATAATTTAATTTTTAAATGGATATTGATCTTGATAATGGATCTATTACAAAGTAAATGGATATTAAGAGACTAAATATAATTTTATACTAGTATAATAAGTATAATTTTAACTGAAGGTTAAATATATAAACTGTATGTACTAGATGGAAGTAGATTTAGATTAAAACTAAAATAGATGTTTATGTAATATGATAATGTTATTAATTAATTGTTAGTGCTGCAGTGCGCATTATTATGCACATTATAAATTCCACATTTTAAATCTAAAAGTGCGCATTTTAGATTACAGTTTTATTGTTAAGTTAACAGGCTTTGTGTTCTTTTTGGTTTCGGGATGGGTAAACGGAGATTTATTTGTTATATTCGATTTAGGATTTGTTGCTGCAGGTGATTATTTGTATTTGATTTGTTGTTTTCGTTTTTCTGAAGTTGGTAGTTTGGCGAAGAACGGCTGAAAAAGTGTTATTGGTGGCCTACTTCAGGGGACTGTAGGTCAATAATATTTGTTATGGTTTTTGTTTTTATAATGTTTATGGTCAAAAAATAACAAATGGAACTCCGAATACGTAACAATATATTCATTGAAAAATGACATGTCGGCTAGAAGGAGTTGCAGTTGATCCTAGAGTACAAATTATGTTCAAAAATGGCTTCTAGCACATACAGGTAATTTAATCAATATTTATATTGACACACCCGCGGAATGTTAATCTTTCTACATTGCAGGGTAGAATGGGTCGAAATAATCGAACCAAAAACTGGAGAGCATATGTATGCCAATTTGGCAACAGGAGAATGTGTTTGGGACCCTCCGGAAGGAGTACCTGTTAAGCGAACTGATTCCAACCAATGGTGGGAACTCTTCGACTCAAACACAGCCCGCTTCTACTACTACAATGCAAGCTCACAAAGAACTGTCTGGCACAAACCCAGCAACTGCGATATTATACCTTTAGCCAAATTACAAACACTTAAACATAATACTGACTGTTCTCCAGCTGCAACCAGCCACCAAGCTACACAAACTTGTGAATCTGCTGGCCGAGGACAAGCACTTAGTTTAAGTGCAAGTACTCCACAGTTCCGACGAAAATCTAGTGATCTTTGCAGAAGCAGCAGTTTTAGTCAGCGGGGTACTGATGGACCTCTCTACTCAAACTGGGATGATTCACAACTCTTACCACTTGAACATTTCTTACTCAATAATAGCAGAGACACAGACAGTGAACATTCTGATAGTGGCAGCGAATCTCTCACAGGTAACAACTCCTTTTCTGATAAATATTATTCTCTTTAGTACTAGTACTGCAGATTGGAACATAATAAATATAACAAAAGGCTACTGGCTAATCCCTTTATTTAGTCAACTTTCTTCTTCCTCTTTTATGAGCACATAGGATCATTTTAGTCAGTCCATTAACTAAGTCTCTGAGGGGATTGTTCGAGCCTTGGGATTCTCCCAGTACTTTTTCATAGATTCTCATCTTCATGCTCGTTCTTCAATTGAAAATACCTGTCTTGTGAATTTCTTCTTTGTGAGTGGAAAGCAGAGATTTGTGTCCTTGATTTTTTGGTTTAATTTTATCTTTTCTGCGGTTTCTTCTGGTGTAAGCCCAATTTCTTTCAGATGCTCTCTTATTTCTCTGATCTATCTGCACCCTGTTGTGGTATTTTTGGAGCTGAGATTGTATTGCACCAGTTGTTTCAGAAGCCTTGAATCTGCATTCTCATTATGTGCCCAAAGAACCCCAGTATCCTTTTTTGCTTAGTGTGAGTAATGGGTTCTAGCTCTTTGTACATGACTTTGTTGGACACTATCTGCCACTGTCCATCTTTCTGATATTTTTTATTGATGCACTTTCTTCCAATTCTTCTTGAAACATTGTTTCTGCTGCATATGTGGCTTCTGGTTTTATAACTATTGGAGTGTTTAATTTTTTCATTTATGGATAGGTACTTTTTTCTGTAGATGTCCCAGGTTAATTTTTGTGCTTTAGCTAGCTTGTTTGTTCTTATTTGGATCGAAGTTTTTTTATTTAAATTGTTTGTTATTATTTCTCCAAGGTATTCGAATTGGACTACAATTTTGACTTTATTGCCATTTATGTTTATTTCTTTCAATGCTGTTGGTTTTTGAGGCATAAATGTTTTTTCAATTAATATTTTGAGGCCAATTTTGCTTGCAATATTTTAAAGTTCTGATATCTGAGTTTTTGCTTCTTCTATGTAATTTGCTAGTAGTGCCCATTCGTCAGCAAAACCAAGGCAGTTTGTTATTATCTTTCTGACTATTTTTATTTTTGGGGGTATTGTTTAAACCATTCCTTCATTATCATTTCTAGAGCGCAGTTGAACAGTAGCGGTCCATCACCTTGGCGAAATTCTGTTTTGATCTTGAATGGTTCCGATAATTCGCCCCTGAATATAACTTTTTACTTGGAGTTTGTGAGGGTCAGTTTTATCATGTTTATTAATTTGGGATGTAGTACAAGGGCCCTAGAATTTTTAATAGGGATTCTCTGTGGATGTAATCATATGCTTTCTGGAAGTCTATAAATGTGAACATCATATATATATTTCTCTTCCTGTTGTAATCCATTATTAGCTTGAGACTCATGATCTGGTCAGGACAGCTCCTCCAGCATCTGAAACCTCCTTGGTATTCTCCTGGTTCCTTCTCAAGTTGTAATCTGATTCTATTAAGGATGATTCTTGAAAGGATTTTGTATGTTATGCCAAAGAGTAAAAGTCCCCTGTAGTTACTAGGATCTGTTTTGTCTGTTTTTTGTGTACTAGGGTAGATTTCTTTTATTGTAGGTGGATAGATGTTTTCTGGTAGTGTTGTTATTGGAGTGTCGGTGTCTATTGGAGTGTTGGTGTCTAAGGTAAGGAGTTCTATTGGTTCTTAACAATTTAGGAGTTTATTGAAGTATTTGAAGTCTGTATTTCTATGGGCTAGATTACTATTTTAATTCTTCAATAATAACGTTGGAGGTTCATATTTCTGTTATAAGTTGTTTTCTGAATGTTTTGTAGTAATCTTTTGATTGTGTTGTGTTAAATTCTTCTTCCATTGATTTCAATGTGTCCTTATGATGTTGTCTTTTTGTTCTCCTTAAATTCAACTTTAATGCACTGCCAAGCATAAAACTAGTGTAACTCCATAATTTCAAGCTATATTTAAGTTTTTTACTTGTTTTTTCAGATGTACCAGTCTACTAACTTATTGCTTGAATAAAAAAAAACAGTTTTTGTTGTTCAAAGTTTATTGAAAGTAATGAAAATGATATGCTAAGTAAAGTTTACTTTGATATGCTAGAAGATAACATAAAGATAATTAGTTTTAAACATGATATAGTATTCTTCTAGATATAGTATTGTTGAAACTTAGATTGAAGAAACTTTGATATGCATATAGATAGTTGAAACAAAAGAAAGTTTAAGGACAGCATGGTTTTTGTTTCTATGATATCATCTGTCTGTTGCAAATTGTTTATGTATTCTTGTCATTGATTGTGTTTTGCAATGAGAATAAATCCTGTTGTTGCGGCACGAATTGTGGCTCTTTAGAAGACGGTCAGTGCGAAACTGCGAGAAACGTTGGTGTAAGTCTCGAGTGTGCATCGAATATAATGGCGGTACGAAGAGGTTGGTCTGCTCACTCGAAGACCTGGATCAGGGCGAGGCAAGGCTACAACAGGTAGAGATGACCGCGTTCTCGTTTCTAGTGCTTTGAGAAACCGAATGGTCACAGCAGTTTCCCTTCGAAATCATCTACAAGAAGTGAGAAATGTATACATACGTGAGTGGACAGTTAGGAGGCGACTTCATGCTGCTGGATTATCTTCACGAACTGGAGCTGCTAGACCACCGCTTTCCCGTGAACACGGGATTGCGAAGTTGAATTTTGCACGAGAACACATGGCTTGGACAAGTCGCGTATTGTTTACCGATGAATCACTATTCTCTCTTATGGGCTCAGATAAACGTGTAAGAGTGTGGCTATTTTCTGCCAATCTACTGCTTTCAGAGTCCATGCCTCGGCCCCGTATAATGCAATTGAAAACACCAGTGTGTTGACGAACTTTCGTTTGGTTTCTTTCGTGATTTCCGTTTTTCGTGTTTCCTACCGCTAATGACTATTCCGCCGTACCAGTTCGAGCTCCTCTTAGTATAAACGCACCGTATATGTTGAATAGTAAGGGCAATAAGACGCATCCTTGCCGAACTCCTCATCCTATCCTAAAGGGTCTTGAGTTTCTTCCCTCGATCTTGATGATTCCTTTGCTGTTGCCATATAAAGTTTTTTGCAGAACGACAATGCGGGGAGGTGTTCCAATGTCTAGGAGGGCATTCCATAATTAGTGCAGTTTACACAGTCAAACGCTTTGCTGTAGTCGATTAAGCATGGATATGTTGATATGTGGGTAGTTAATTCTCTGACTTTTTCGATAATTTGCCGTACATTCGTGATCTGCTCTCGAGTGCCTTTACCAGCCACTAATCCAGCTTCGTCGATGTTGGTTATGACTTTCCCATCCTTGTTTTCTATTTTCCACGTTCTTGGTTTGAACTGTCTCGTGATTTCTTTGATTCCTTGGAATAGATCGCGTGTTTCGTTCGTGTTTGCCAATCTTTCAATCTCTTTGCTTGTTTCCCAGACGTGCTCATTTTTGTCTCGTCGACATAGTCTTTGTATTTCGCGGCCTAAAGTTCGATATTCTGTCTTCTGTTCTTCGGTTATTACACCTGTCTGCCTGATGGTTGTTCTTCTCTTCGCTACTTTACAGGTTTCGTCAGTCATCAATTGCTTGTTTTTACCCTCTCTAGCACTCTCGCATAGGACTAGCTCTTTGGTTGTCAGTATGGTTGTTTTTGTTCCATACCATAGTTCTTCAAACTGCATCTGACTTGTGTTGTCTGGGAGTGCTTTTAAATTGTCTTCTAATTTTTGCCTGAATTGGTCCATGTTGTCAGACTGTAAGCGCTGGGTTTTCTTCTCCGCTTTCTTTGTTTTGATGTGCATTCTGATTTGGGCCTTAAATAGTTTATGGTCGCTACCGCAGTCGAGTCCTGGTAGAGTTTTAACATTATTGACGCTGGATCTCCATCTTGAGTTTACAAGAATATAGTCTATTTCTGTATCGCCCACCTGGAGAAATCCACGTATATCTTCGCCTTTGGTGCTGCAGAAACATGCTGTTCGTAATGGTCAGGTTGTTTTCGATACAGAATTCGGCCAGGTTTTGTCCCGCCTCATTCCTGTTTCGTAGTCCATGTCGTCCAATCATATGTTTTAGATGTTCATCTTCGGTTTTTCCGATTTTTGCGTTGAAATCGCCTTCGATGAATGTTATTTCCCTGGTCGGTATGTCCTGCGGAGTTCTCTCAAGTTGTTCGTAGAACTTCGTTATTTCCGTTGTTGTAGGAGCATATACTTGAATAACGTTTAAGATACACGGTTTCGCATTATTCCTAATAATTATTATTCTGGAACTGATGGGATTGTAACCTAGAATACTTGTTTGCATTTGTTTTGGAATCAGTATAGCCACCCCGTACATTGAGGGCTTTATGCCCGGATGGATGTTGGATGCCCGGAAAAGTATACAGTGTTACCGTTCCTTGAGATTAAATGACCGCTGCCTTTCCAATGCGTTTCGCATATACCGATAATGTCGGTATTTTTGACTTCCTGTTCAATGATGTCTAGCTTGCCAGGGTGTAGTATCAGACCTTGAATGTTGGATGCCCGGAAAAGTATACAGTGTTACCGTTCCTTGAGATGAAATGACCGCTGCCATTCCAATGCGTTTCGCATATACCGATAATGTCGGTATTTTTGACTTCCTGTTCAATGATGTCTAGCTTGCCAAGGTGTAGTATCAGACCTTGAATGTTTCAAGTAGCGATTGGATGCCCGGAAAAGTATACAGTGTTACCGTTCCTTGAGATTAAATGACCGCTGCCTTTCCAATGCGTTTCGCATATACCGATAATGTCGGTATTTTTGACTTCTTGTTCAATGATGTCTAGCTTACCAGGGTGTAGTATCAGACCTTGAATGTTGGATGCCCGGAAAAGTATACAGCGTTTATATTTGTGTGATATTCATATATTCTCGTGATATTCTCTTGGGAAGATACTGGAAGTAGTTTCCCGTTGCTTTCTTCCAGGATTTGAACCGGGTTTACTCCCATGTTGAATTACATTTCCTTAATTCATGTGTGTCGTTGTATGATTATACCGCCAATGTTCGGCCAGAGCCTAGTTTGTTCTCTAGCAAGGTCTCTAAATAATCTACAGATTTTTTTTTGCTATTCTAATATATATCGCCAAATTTTTTTCCGCCTTATCTACCTTCTATAGTCTTGATTAGTACAATGAATAATTCGATAGATTATTATCCACAAAAATATGCAATACTTGTAATAATGTTTAGTAAACGATGATTAGATTAGAATAACATTTTCTTTTCAACTAAGCATTTTCTTAATATAGCCTAATCTTGTTTAGTAATATTGAAACAATGCATACTACAAACATAATTTGTATATCTACTGTTTTGACATTTTTCTTTAATCTAGTATGTTTACCTTTAGTTGAATTAAATGAGAGTGTGGAGCACACTTATTTCATTTAGTCCATTTCTAGATGATGCCTACTAGTATAGTTGCTTTCTGTGAGTTAATATTAGTTGTATTTAATACAGTTGAAAGTGGCAAGTTGTTTTTATATATGTGAATTAATGGATAAGTAAGGTCTTCTATCATATAAAATAATATCATATAACATAAAATACTGTTATTAATAACCCAAGAGTTGACAACAGAGATACCTTGTCACAAGGTATATTTTAGTATATTATTCAATGATTGGTGACCTTACATTTTAATCAATCCTCATCCATCGCCAAAATTTCTTTCTTTAATCCAGCTGGATTAATCTTAATTCAACTCAACAAAAATTGTTTTATTTTTAGGGCATGAACCTGATAATGAAGATTCGGACCAATCAGAAGGTAGCTACTTACCACATAGACAAGTTGAATATTTGAATTTGCCAGCATCAGCTCCAGAACCTCCAAGGGAAAGAGCGCCAGCGCCTCCTCTGAAACCGCTGGCTGAACCTCCCCTTCAACCGGAAAGAGAAGCCGATATGGAAAAGTTTGCAGCAGATAATCTTAACCTTCGAGGTCGCGGCCTTTTCCGGCGCAAAGCAAGTGTGAGAGATCTTTTAAGTTGGTCGAGCAGAGGCCTTCAAAGGCCTCTGTTGGCCTCTAGTAAATCAGTTGCAAAACAAGCTTTAGATATGTTTAGACAAGTCCAGATGTATATGGGCGATAGAAAAGCTAGACCGGGGGTTTCCTTAAATTCCGTACTTGTTGAGATACTTGCCGCAGCTCATGCACAACCGCTGTTAAGGGATGAACTCTATGTTCAACTCTGCAGACAAACCACTGAGAATCACAGGAGAGAATCTCTCTTGCGCGGATGGGAACTACTTACAATTGCTTTAAATTTCATCCCGCCTTCACCTACATTTCAACCCGCTCTCTTGGGATACTTAAATAGGCATAGAGATCCCACTTTTTCCAGAGTCTTCCCAGATGTTAGTCGTTGGCCAATACATGTTCAAGTAAATATTATTAATATATTTATTTCCAAATTTGAATAATTTATTTGTTATTATAGGTGAATCATTATGCAACAGTAGCATGTCAAAGGTTAGAACGTATAGGTTCTGGTGGTAAGAAAATGGCACGTCGTCCTCAACTAGACGACGTGGAAGCAGCTAGAACCCAAATCTTCCAAGCTAGTCTTTTTGGTAACACCTTAAGAGAGGTAATGCAACTACAAGCAGGTCGTTGGCCGAATAGAAAGTTGCCTTGGCCACAAGTAGAACTATCCAAACAAGTTTTAAAACTTCAAGGTTTAAGAACGGAAGGAATCTTCCGAGTCTCAGCAGATGTTGACGAAGTCGCAAGATTGAAAGCACAAATGGATAGATGGGAACTTAGTGAGCCAAGTGACGCTCATGTCCCAGCAAACCTACTAAAACTATGGTTAAGGGAACTTTATGAACCTTTAATACCAGATTTATTATATCCAGAATGCGTAGCTGAACCCATGACACCAAGAAGAGCATGTGATTTGGTACTACGTTTACCAACACTACATCGTTTAGTACTATGTTATTTGGTACGCTTTTTGCAAACATTTAATAAGCCTGAAGTTGTACAACATACTAAAATGGATGCTTCGAATTTAGCTATGGTCTTTGCGCCAAATTGCTTAAAATGTACTGCTAGTGATCCACGTACCATGTTCAACAATGCTAGGAAAGAAATGGCTTTTATGAGATGTCTCATACAAGAATTAGATACTGAATGTGTTCGAGATCTGATCTGAACTATAGAGTGTATATATACAGTATTTATTATAAAAAGTCTACAATTCAACTATCAACTAAATTCCTAAAATTGTCTTTTAACCAAAATAACTTTGTTACTAATTTAATCCAAATTGTTAAAACTCAAAACAACTTTTTTAATCTTGTTTCAAGATTCTTCAATTCTGAGGCAATATTATTAATTCAATTGATTGTTAAATTTTTTAATTTCTTTATTATATCTACTTACTACCATTTTTAGAATTTCATTTTAAAATTTACGCTTAGAACAAAATGTTTTTAAATTGTTTTTTAATTCTAATTTGTTTTTACTGTTTTATAAAATAGGAAAATTCTTATTTCTCCAAAAGGAAGTAAGGATTGTGAAAGTTAAAGCTGCCTCGAATAAATTGTTCTTATTCGTTTCTAACCGTAAATTTTAACAAGGATTGAAATACCCTTTTCTAGTTATTATTGATTACAATATGTTTTATTACTATTATTTTGTTTCCTCCTCGACACCCTTGTGTTTTTAATAATTGAGAAAAAAAACAATGAAGAATAAAATAATAAGTATCAAGTAAGAATAAGTATCAAAGTGTAGTTAAGAATTATTGTCGATCTGTTTATTTTGAATTATCGTGTTTTTTTTAAACCATTTTGTTTTACACTATTTGATATTCCTTCTTATATTCTCTCTATAAATAAATTATATATTGTTTTAAGCATAATTACAACTTTTGTAAGAAAAATAGATAAAAAAATTATTTATAATTTTTATTTTCTTTTGGATTGTTTTCCTTTATATCTAGAGATGTGAAATCTAGTTTTGTTTAGTGAAATCAAAATTTTAAGGCTGAATATGATTGAAACTTAGGTTTTGTTGTTGTAAACTTATTCTTCTTTTTATAACGATTTGTTTTATTGAAAGCAATAAATTTGGAAGGATGTTCTTTTTTCAAAAAGTCATTATCTTATTGAAAATGATAAATCGTTCTGAAATTTCGATTTGGAAAATTTAATTTTGAAAAGTTTTATTAAATCCTTTTATTTCATTTTATATTTCTTTTTTAAGAGTGGAAAATATTATGTTTTATGAAATTTATAAAAATTTCAGTTTTTCATTGTAAAGGGTGACACATTAAGAGCGTCCTGTTTTTACTTAACCGTTAAGGTCATTCTACCGGCCGGGTGCACTTTTAATTAATTATTACATATGGTTAGAATAATATTTCGATGAAACGCCTTTTAGTAATCTCCTATTGCTATGGAAAGATATGAAATTAGTTTTTAAAAAATCAATTTGATTTAAAAATTTCAGAATTTTTACATTTTTACAAAAAACTCCGCCAGACTCCTTCTACCGGCCGCAGCGGCCTGGAGTGACAGCATATCATCAGACCACGGATTAAGTTTAAAAACAAGACAAGCCCTTAGATATGTGTAGGAATATCACCTACTAATCAAGGCGCAATTTTTATGATGAAGATTATTGGGATATTGTTCACTGCTTTGCATCTGAAATCTTCCAATGCGATTATTCACCGTCTATGGAACAGAAAAATATGGACCACCTATATTTTGAGTAATTTTCTCTATAGAGTTACTTATAAGAACAGATACCACGAAATTTGTAAATTTATTAGATTTGATGATACAGAATCAAGATCACAACGGCGTGCAAGTTGTCCTATAAACTTGCACCTATTAGAGAACTGTGGGATGGAATGAATAATAATTTAGGAAAATTCTACATGCCATTATGTAATCTGACAGTAGATGAGCAATTGCTTGGTTTTGACGGAAAATTTGCATTCAAGCAATACATACCTTCAAAATAAAAAATATTGAATAAAAATATTTTGGCTAAACTATTCTGAAACAGGATACCCACTAAAAGGAATTCAATATTTAGGAAAAGAGGGAAATCAACGTGCCACCAACCTGGCTGAAACTATCAGATTTATGCACTCCATATTACGGTACAAATAGATGCATAACGTGCGGTAATTTTTTTACTACCAGACAATTGGCTCTGAATTTGAAGAGTTCTGGTCTCACTATTACGGGAACGGTATAAAAAAAATTTCAGGACTATAGACCAAAATTTTAAGGCGAAACGTTCTCGAGAACAATTTCCAACAATTTTTGGATTTACAAGAAATTTCACGTTAGTTCATTATCGTTAGTTATTTTATTATCAACAATGCATCATAGTGATGCGATCACGGAAAATAAGAGAAAAGCGGAAGTGTTTATTGCTGACGACAAAACCTTTTATGGACAAGATGATCAAAACTTATAAATGTTGAAGAAAGACAAATAGATGGCATGTTGCACTTTTTATGAATATTTTAGACATAAGTTAATTGACTGCATATATTACATACAATAAACGTTTATAAAAATTGGAGTTCGAAAAAAAAGACAAAAGAAATACTTTTACAGTAGAAGCCCAGTCAGCGTTGCAGGAATGTTGCAGCAATGTTCCGAAGGCTGCACAACATTCCGAATGTTGCAGCAACATTCCTGAACATTCCAGTGGCAACGTTGCAATGTGAATGTTGCAGCAACATTCCTGCAACATTCCAGTTGCAACATTACAATGTGAATGTTGCAGCAACATTCCTGGACATTCCAGTGGCAACATTGCAATGTGAATGTTGCAGCAACATTCCTTCAACATTCCAGTTTCAATATTACAATGTCAATGTTGTAGCAACATTCCAGTAAGGCTGCGCCAATTATTTTTTTCATTAATAATATTATCATTTATTTTTACTGTGATTATTTTTACTCGTCTCACTTTTTTTTATTCTCATACTCAAAAATGTATTATATTTTTAGTTATTTTTCCGATCGGCGCGTGTATTTTCCGCCGATCGGAATTTGTATACACAATGCGTGTATATACTCAATGAAACGTTGCTGTATTTATCTACGCTTTCTCTTCTTTCTGTACTCCTTTCTTCCACTTTTATGTAGTGTATTAAGCAGAGACAAGTATCTAAAGAGAGATGCGACACTCACTAAGGAATTTCTGTGACAGAAGTTTGCGCTAACTGTGAAGGGTACTTGGAACTAATGAAACGCGGGCTATATGAATGTTTTATTAAATATATGCGAAAATAAAATTTATTTAAAATAGGGTGAAAATTAAAAACAATTTGTTAATTATGTTATATACATGTACTAATAAGATACTAAATATGTATTTACAATAAAAAAAAAAATATATATAAGATAAAATAGCAAAAAACAAATATTAACATACAAGAAAAATAAAGGGATATGTACAAAATTAAATAGCAAAAAGAAGAAATTTGCAAAATAAAATAGAAAAGAAGGGATATATATATACAAAATAAAATAGATATTAATAGATAGATACAAGAAAATACAAAACAACGTTACAATGTAAACGACTATGATAGCATATATATATATATATATATATATATATATATATATATATATATATATATATATATATATACAAAATAATTATATTAATAGAGGTTAACATACCAGGTTCAACTTTTAAAATTGTAGGAATAACTTTTCGATTCAGTTTAGTCTTTGCAGGTGTTTGGAAACATGAGTCCTCAAAGTGTATCCCACACATTCTATAATGTAGACGAGTGCTTAGAGGTTTTTGCACAACATCTAGAATATTCATGTTACTTCCCCATTTTTCCAAACATTTCTAAATCTTTTGGTAAACAAAAGAAACTTTGTGGATGGTCATCCTTCATATTACTTTCACAACCAGGAACAACACATTCAAAATATATGGAATCCATTGTCTGAAAGTAAGGGATATGATGCTAATAAACCAAACTTCTTAAATATAGTAAAAACATGCCCACTTACCTTTCAATTTAAATTAAACTAATGAACAGAGAAAAATTTTCACTAATTGATTGTTTTTTAATTGATTGAGTTTTGCACTAATAAATAATATCTTGTAGAGACGATATATTCTTGGATGCTGATGGCAGGAAAAGAGTGTCCATAACTTTGTTTTCGGTTTATATACCTTCTTAAATTGTTAACACATGTTCCAATCCCTTTCATATCGAGACACCCGCGCAGCCCGTTTTCTCAAGGGTAGTTTATTATTGTTTATTTAGGACTGGACAAATTTATTTTGCTACCCTTGCTGTAAAATTCCTTGGCCGCATATATAACACTTGCGAGAAATCGACAAAAACGAAAAACTTATACATCCAATATAACGAATGAATATCTGACACACTGGCGATATCATTTTTAAACTGATTGACCAGAGACAAGTATCTAAAGAGAGATGCGACACCCACTAAGGAATTTTTGTGACAGAAGTTTGCGCTAACTATGAAAACATTATGGAACTAATTATCAAACGCGGGCTATATGAATGTTTTATTAAATATATGCGATAATATAATTTATTTAAAATAGGGTGAAAATTAAAAACTATTTGTTAAATATGTTATTGACATATACTAATAATATATTAAATATGTATTTACATTAAAAAATATATATAAAACTTTGTGGAGGCTCATCCTTCATATTACTTTCACAAACAGGAACAACACATAAATATATGGAATCCATTGTCTGAAAGTAATGGATATGATGGTAATAAACCAATCATGTTTAATACAATAAAAACATGAACATTTATTTACCTTTCAATTCAGATTATAACTAATGTACGGAGAATTATTTTCAAGAGTCTTGCACTAATAATATCTAGGAGACACAATACATTCTTGGATGCTTGGATGTAAAATTCCTTGACCGCATAAATAGCACTTATTGACATAAACAAAAAACTTATATATACAATATAACGAATGAATATCTTGCACATTGGCGACATCATCTTTAAACATTTGTCTGTGGGTGACATTTTGCTACTATAAATGTAAACAACACTAGTTATTTACTTGAGATTTCACGTGCTCAGTGCCATCTATCTCTTAATTTAAGCGACCAAGCCATCTATAAATTCATTATTGAATTAAAACTTCTGTCACAAGGTCACCCATAAGAGTGCCATCCCCCTGTGATTGACTTTAGACACTTCTCTGGTTGACATTTTGCTAATATAAATGTAAACAACACTAGTCATTTACTTGTGATTTTAGTTGCTCAGTGACATCTATCTGTTAATTTAAGCGGCCAAGCCATCTATAATAGGTACTTTGAACTAAAACTTCTATCACAAATTTTCCCATAAGAGTGCGTGACGAGATGAGACGTGATGAAAACCTAAAACCCATTGTTTTATATGCGGCCCATTACGATCGAGGTAATGTGAAGTATCCGAACTTAACGTAATGTGAAATCTACCAATGTCCAAAGTTTCACGTCTTGTCGCCTTATCTTTCAGCCAATCAACGCTCTAGATTATTGCGCGCATGCACTGGAACTCAAGAGTGGCATTTTCCATTGTGTTGTTACATTGACTTTGTTTACAGTTTGAAAAGTTGTTTATAAATTAAGAGTTAAAAAATGTCGATTAATGACGTTTTGTCATTTGAGTGTGTGGGCGTATCCCTAAATATATGATAAGAGACATGCTGGTTTCAAAAAAAGACTCCGCATGGAAGAATGTGGCCGAAACAATGAATGGTAGGTTATGTTGCATCTTTTTATTCGAAATTTACAGTTCATACTTTTCTATATCCTTTCTATCTCTATTTCAGCAACAGTGAAAGGATGTAGCTCCAGGTGGCAAACGCTTCGTGAGAGGTTTGTCAAAGAGAAGTGGATTGTTGAGCTTGATGGGATGGGGCAGCGGCATCGACTCGTCCAGAATGGCCCTTATTGCAAATATTGCAATTTCTGAAACTCCATATTAGGAAAAGGAATGTATGAACGCTGAGTTCCTCCTAAACGCGTTTACATAACTTACTTGTACAACAAACACGTTGCCTTAAAATTTAGTTGGCAAGGTCGTTCAAATAAGAAACGATGTTTTAGCCAATTGATGATGGCGAAATTACTCTGCAGTAAGTTTATTTCTTTAAAAGTGAACATTTTTATATTTTTGCCAGATATTTTGACTTATATTTTATATTGTCCTACAATTTTACAGAGACTTGGCGGAGAGAAATGGTCGGAAAAAGATATAGAAGAGACTCTGGTGAAATGACTTCTTCAAACTCCAACAAGAGTGAGTCGAGCCAAAAAAAGCAAATGTGGAAGTTTCCTCCGATGAGAATAACAATAACAGTACATGAATTTAAAAAAAAGTGAAACTGAAATATGTGTATATGAATAAAACTAATAATATAATTTTCTATTTTTCAATATTCAATATATTCCTATAACATTCCTGCAATATTCGCAATATTCCTGCAACATTCATGCAATGTTCGCAATCTCCCTGCAACATTCATGCAATGTTCGTAATGTTCCCGCAACGTTCTTAATGTTCCCGCAACGTTCCTGCAATGTTCCGCGCAACGTTCCCACAACATTTCTGAGCGTTGCAGAGAGGCGGACATAGGAATGTTGCAGGGATGTTTAACGTTGCGAAAGTAACATTGCTGCAACATTCAACGCTGGCTGGGAGTTAGTGAGGCCCTGATTTCGCCGCATTTACAGCGTCGACGGAATCTAAATTTGCGAAATAAGGGTTTGAAGGAAAGTATTTATTCTTTCTCCAGAAAAGAAACGGCGCATGTAATGTCATTTATGCGAAAGTGAAAGGAGAGTATTCTGATATTGTATACATTGTAAATAGAATACTTGTAATAGTCATTCAAATATCACATCAAGTTATAAAGTGTTTTATTTTTAAACACTGCGAAAAAAATTATTTATTTTGTTGATCCCACATAATCTGATCTAAAAAATATGTTGCTAATTTATTTAAACATTTATTGAATAAAAATAGAATGAAATAGAACCAAACATCTAAGATTAAATTGAAAAATAATTCTATTATTACATTGCCATTGCACTAAATTGCCACCGGCCGCTCAGGCCGGTAGGCGTAGGATGGCTGACTACTTGGTAGTATGACCTTAACGGTTAATAAAAACAAATCGATGTAATGACTTATCTGCCATAATTTTAAGTGTCTAATATTCAGTGAGGATGTTCAAGTGGGGTAGTGCATGCGTACCACACGGATATCATAAAGGAAGAGACTGCCGAGGCTACGCGGCTCCTACCTAATTCCGACTTTTACCTCCACGAAGATAAGGACCTTACCTGGCCAAAAAGTTAAGAAAACAAACCACGGCACAATGCCCACTTAGAGGGCACCTGCACAGATAGGCATCTGGGCAGTCGTTCATCTGTCATGCAGACTCAGCATCACAGCTGAGGGACTCCCGTCGAACCACAAGTCAGGTAGACTTTTGGACACAATACATGGTCTGGATCTATTTGCTTGAATGGAACAAAGTGGGGCCTATAGACCTACAATAGGCATATAGACCGCAGTATTTCAAGGAGTGCAGGTCCCTGAACCCACATTGGGATGAAAAAAAAGCAAACCACATGCATCGAATTAGACAGACGAACATTGCTAGGAGCTAGGGACTCCGAATTGGTATTTGGAACGTATTAATAACCGAGTAGGAACAGTAGAAGAGAGTAAGGAAAAGTTTGCCGCATAGCCTGTCCTACCCAATTGCGACTCTTCCACGCGACTCCTCCACGAAGCCTCCATTAGAGGTGGTGAACCCTAAAAACCGGAATAACCTAGCCCGAGATGCGGTTGTCAACCCGTATGGAAAGCGAGGTCAGGACCAACGAGACCGGGAAATATGATCCTCCGAACTTGAAGGGATTGAGCGTGAGGCTAACGACTTTACCTTGCCAAAAAAACAGAATTTAAAAAAGCAAACCACGCCTCGGATTGGACAGAGGAAACAAGAACGAACGTTTCTAGGAACTAAGGTCATCAGACTGTAACTCCAAATTCGAACCTGGGACGTATTAATAACTGGATATCATATAGGAAGAGATTGCCACATAGCCTCTCCTACCCATGCGGTAGTCAACCCGTATGGGAAGCGAGGTCAGGACCAACGAGACCGGGAAATATGATCCTCCGAACTTCAAGAGATTGAGCGTGAAGCTAACGACTTTACCCTGCCAAAAAAACAAAAGTTTATAAAGCAAACCACGCGCCTCGGATTGGACAGGCGAAACAAAGACGAACGTTGCTAGGAACTGAGGACATGGGACTGGAACTTCGAATTTGAACTTGCAACATATTATTAACTGGATATCATAGAGGAAGAGATTGCCATATAGCCTCTCCTACCTAATTAAGACTCTTACCTCCACTAAAAGCCTCTATTCGAGATGGTGAACCCTGAAAAGCTGAGTAACCTAGCCCGAGATACGGTGCCCAACCCGTATGGAAAGCGAATTCAGGACCATCGAGAGCGGAAGATATGGTTCTCCGATCATCAGGGGATTGAGCGTGAGGCTAACGATCTTACCTTGCCAAAAAAACAAAAGTTGAGAAAGCAAGAACAGGCGAACATTGCTAGGAATATTGAACAAAAGCAAGGACGAACATTGCTAGGAACAAAGGACATGAGACTGGAACTCCGAATTGGAAGTTGCAACGTATTATTAACTGGATATCATAAAGGAAGAGATTTCCGTATAGCCTCTCCTACCAACTTCCGCTATTACCTCTACGAAGCCTCTATTCAAGATGGTGAACCCTGAAAACCTGAGTAACCTAGCCGGAGATGCGGTAGCCAACCCGTATGGTAAGCGAGGTAAGGACCGAGGAGACCGGGAAATATGGTCATCCGATCATTAGGGGATTAAGCGTGAGGCTAACGACTTTACCTTGCCAAGAAAACAAAAGTTAAGAAAGCAAACCACACGCTTCGGATTGGACAGACGAATCAAATACGAACATGCTATTAGGAACTAAGGACAAGACACTGGAACTCCGAATTGGAAGTTCCAACGTATTATTAATTGGATATCATAAAGGAAAAGATTGCCGTGTAGCCTCTCCTACCTCTATTCGAGATGGTGAACCCTTGAAAGCTGAGAAACCTTGCTCGAAATGCGGTAACCAACCCGTATGGCAGGGCGAGGTCAGGATCGACGAGACCGGGAAATATGGTCCTCCGATCATTAGGGGATTAAGCTTGAGGCTAACGACTTTAAAAATGAAGTTAAAAATAAAACAAAACAAAGACGAACATTGCTAGGAACTAAGGACATTAGACTAGAATTCCGAATTGTAACCTGGAACGTATTAATAACTGGGTAACTGAATATTATAAAGGAAGAATTTGCCGCATAGCCTGTTCTACCCAATTCTGACACTTATCTCCACGCAGCCTCTATTAGAGGTGGTGAGCCCTGGAAACCTGAGTAACCTAGCACGAGATGCGGTAGCTAATCCGTATGGAAAGCGAGATCAGGGCCAACGAGAGTGGGAGCTATGGTCCTCCGATCATCAGGGGATTGAGCGAAGAGGATTGGACAGGCGAAACAAAGACGAACATTGTTGGGAACTAAGGACATGAGACTGGCACTCCGAATTGGAACCTGGAACGTATTAATAACTGGGTATCATCGGAATCAAGAGCGAGAGGAAGGCCAAGGAGAAGATGGAAAGAAAATATTGTTGAAGACCTGCTATTGATTACCTGATATTGTTGAACAATGGGACAATAGGAGTACGCCGAACTAGTCCAGCAACGGAAAAGATGGAAGGAAGTGGTAGAGCAGACCAAGTCCCACATAGGGTTGTAGCGCCACAGGAAGAAGAATATTCTTAGAACCTTTTTTTGGAAATGGAGCGATGACCGATTGAACAAAGGATTGCTTGTGTTGAGCATTTTATTAGTACGATCTCCATTATTCAAACTGAGAGGTGGTTTAGACGGTCAATTTTCCAACGCCGCCAAATAGCAGTATAACTGCTAGAAAAAAACTTTCGGGGCGACAAATATCGTCGAACAGGTTCTCTTAAGGTTACTAAACTTGCAGAGAGGAGAAAACCTGCTAGACTAGAAGTGAATACTTTGGAAGTTCGGAACAGATTTGAAGAAAATTCCAATCAATCCGTCCGACGTCAACAAAATAATTATTAGTGACCAGCACATTTTCAATTGCATGGAGAGAAGAATACATAAAATTACTAGACGAGATAATTATTAGACGTTACTTGTCTGCCCAAAACCCTTAAGATATATGAAGAAGAAAAGCTGTATTCTCAAAATGTTACTGTATGGTGTGGAATGTGCCCAGCTGGAATATTCGTATCGTATTTTTTTTAAGATAAATTGGGAACGCAGTAGTTGTCAATAGTGGACGTTATGTGGAGTTGCTAAAAACGTTATTAATAAATGCTATCGCTAAACTCCGATTACAAATGAACGATATTTGGTATCAGCAAGATGGTGCAAGGCCTCATGTATCCAACATGTCTATGGAAATGTTACGAGAGTTCTTTCCTGGCCGTTTGATTTCCCAGCGTGGTGATCAGTTGTGGCCCGTTCGCTTTCCAGATTTGTCGGCTTTGGATTATTTCTTATGGGGTCATGTTAAATATACAGTTTATCACAACCGACCTGAAACCCTCGAAGACTTGAAACAAAACATTCGACGAGCTATTGATGAGATTTCGCCAGAAATTTGCAAGCGCGCAATGCGTTCATTTTCATTCAGTTATATATCAAAACGGAGGCATCTTATCTGCTTATTTTTTAAGTATTAATTGTTAATTTAGGATTAAGCATTTAACTTTTATTAAACTTTTACTCAACAAAATTTGGTATCCAACTTCCATCTATTTTGAAAATTTCAGTTTAAAATCAGGACACTCTTACTTTATCACTCAATATATAAAAAACTATTGTTTTTTTAATTCATTTTTGAGTTCAATATTTTAGAAAAAAATATTTAAACATTCATTAATATTATTCATTAAAACAAGTGATTAATAAACAAATAGGTAAATTATGTAAAACCAATGAACTGTATATATAACATAACTTATTTATTCAGTTCATTGTGTAAAACATTTGACATAATTTTGTATTTGAAAGATTTAGCGCACTTCAAATTAAAAACCTTAAAACAAGAAAAATCCCCAATCCACCAAAAAAAAAATCCAAGGCGACATTCCACAAGCGAAGCATATATCTACTTACACGTATTTGTATAAAACCCCTTCCATTTTTGTCAAACACTTCAGTTGGCAACAAGTGACCCTGCCAAGAGAACGAATCACTTGTGCGAAAATTTTCAATAGAAAATTGTATTTTTACCCAGGAAAAAATACCACAACAAATTATAAGAAACTAACAATAAAGGTAACAAACCGTAAACATCAGATCAGATCATCACTCAGAAAAGGTTTTTTAAAGTAATTCATAAACTAGTTGGAACTAATGTTATGTTTAAATAGGTTTCCTTAATTATTGATTTTATTTCGTGCGTATAACCTTCTTACCACGTGGACCGGTTTTTTTTATCAACTAATTTACCTTTATTTCAGGTAAATGCCTCATTATAGAACATTATTAAAAACCGTTTTTTACCCTTTTATGACACTTTTACGTGATTTGTTTTCTAGTAGCTTTAAGGGTTAGTAAGATAACAATAGAAAGTAATCTCATTTAATGTGGTTAGAACAAATTTTTATGGTTTAAACAAATATTTAATGTTCCTATTAATATTATTTGTTTATACTGTCAATAGCTTTTTAACTTAACTTGAAAATTTTGCTTGCTTATAATAATTTCCCTCATTTTTCTCATTGTTATTTAGTTGCAACAATAATAAAGAACAATACGAAATTATTATATAATTAATTAATTTGTTATTAACTATTATTGCAAGAATAATAAATAAATTATTATTAAATAATAAGTATTGGAAAGGTTTTGGTGTTAAAAGTGGAAATAATACAAAATTGTGTTCCATTGTTTTATCATTTATTTATATTAGTAATAATATACTAAAATTTGTTAATGATACTAATAATTTACTAATGATTAACATGGAAATTATATATTATTATATAGTTATAGTTTCTATAATTTCGTTTATTCATTTGATTTTGTATGTTTTAGTAATTGTAAACAATTTATTATTGGCCATAATAACGTTTAGTATTATAATTGTTTATTCATAATTATTTCATTGCTAACAAACCATTTTTGTCATAATTAATTAATTAAATTAATTTCATAATAAAACATTTTTAAAAACAGTTTTTATTACCATACTTTAATCAAATTTTTATTATTATCAAATTATTATTTTTGAAAATTTGTTTTAAGGGCTCTTTAAGGTAGCAATAGAAAATATCTTATTCATTGTCTACCACAAATTTAAACACATATTTAATTTTCATATTTGTTTATTCTGCAAGAGGTTCTTAATTTTTTACCTTGAAATTTTGATTCTTTAAAAAAATTAATACTTTGTCAACAAATGATGCCCACAAAATGACCAACAAATGCCAACAACAAGTTTGAATATTTTGAGTTTTATTTGTATTTTTTTTTGTTAAAACAAAGATTATTGAAACAAATTGTCCAAATAATTAAATTAAATTTGATTATTTAACAAATATTGATTCTCTTTACAGTTAATAATATTTGTATTGACTTTATTTTTGCATCATTACCGGACCGATTCTGTAAGAGAAACGTTAAAATTTAATTGAAGGGACACTGTTAAAATTTCCAAAAATATTAAAAAGAAACAAGTAAAATAATAGAGATCATGGACGTAGCCAGGGGGGGGGAGTGGGTTTTCCGATCTTGGACTATGGACGCATTATTTGGACGAACACGAACAAAACGACGCGACGTACCATAGAAATTCTACGAAAAACTATCACAAAAGTTCGTCAGCCAAACAACCCTCTATACCAGTGGTGGTGTACCTATGGCACGCGTGTCACAGCTGACACGTAGGAAAAATGTATTGTCTCGCGAACTATTTCTCACGCGTGCTAAACTTCTTAAACTTAAAGCTTCTACTTTTCTAAAAGAAATTTTTAAGTTTCTCAATCTACTTTTGTGCAACATCAAAGGTGTAAAATATAAGACTTTATATTCAGGCTAATACGGTAACTGATTTTCACTATCAGAAATGTTCATTCATTGCAAAAGTTACCTGGCACTTTTGCTCAGCATTTCAAAATATGACAATTAAAAAAAAATTGACACGCGCCCGGTAAAATGTTCGCCACCCCTTCTCTACACAATCCCTCCTATACATTCCTATACGAAAGAACTAAAATCACTCCAAACTGTCCAATCTTGACAGACTTGACATACTACGACAAAACTTTAAATACCAGGTCAAGAATGGAGACTTCCTGGACCAACTATGTGAAAAACGGAACAGCAGATTATCTCCCTGAAAACATCCGCCTTGTTCATTCATGAACATGATTTATAACCATAATTGTTTATATTTATTTATTTTGTGGGTCCCTAGCCCTTTATACGTTTAGTAAAATAAGGATTAATTATTATTATACAAAAACGGTTTTTTTTAAACAATTTTGTCAATAAATTTCCAAAATTATGTAGATGGCTGAACCAATGGACGACTTACCAGAAGATGGAATGAGTGCCAAAGATATGATCAGAGACGGAAATGGACTGACTTACAAGTAATATCACAATATTAAAACCTGTAAACCCTACTATTTCAAACGCTTTTTTCCATTTCAGTGACTTTATAATCCTCCCCGGTTTTATAAACTTTGCCGCAGATCAAGTAGTAAGTGTTAATGAAACAAAAACGTTTTACAAACAACATTTATTTTCCTTGTGCTTTCTAGGAATTATCGTCACAACTTACAAAACGCCTCACACTTAAAGCCCCTTTGGTTTCATCACCAATGGACACAGTCACAGAAGCTGATATGGCAATTGCCATGGCTGTAAGTCATAAAAAATAATTAATTTCGTCCAAAAATAAATAACTCCAAATTTTTTTTGTAAAATCTGTATATAAATCATGATCATAAAGTTAAATAAGAGCAAAGTTTTTAAATATTTACAAGGTCGTAAGTTCCTCTTTTTTCTTGTTTATTCGTTCATTTTAAGTAGTTTTCAAGTTCTTACTACTGCCAAATAATTTATAAAAACACCTCATTAATATATTAATAAACGAATAAATATTTTAGATTTAGTAAACAAATTGTTTTTTGTTTCGTTTGGCGAGTTTATGCCAATTCACTAAAATATCCAGTTAGGAAATCGTAATTGCATAATCTAATAAGATTCTTTTGTGTCGCTATAAATACTTGACACATTCTATTCCTGAAATGTTTAGTCAGGATAGTCATTGTTATTTATTTACAGTTATGCGGTGGAATTGGAATTATTCATCACAATTGTTTACCTGAATATCAAGCAAACGAAGTACAAAAAGTTAAGAAATATAAACATGGATTTATTCATGATCCAGTTGTTTTGTGCCCAACAAACACAGTAAGTTAAATGTTTGCAAATTTTGAATTTTGTTGTTATTGATGGTTTGTAGGTTCAAGATGTGTTGACTGTAAAGAAGGAGCATGGTTTTTGTGGTATCCCAATAACAGAAAATGGTAAATTGGGAGGAAAATTAGTAGGAATTGTTACATCGCGTGATATCGATTTTTTGGAAGGCAAAAAGGACCATAATCTGATGAAATTAGAAAGTGTAGGTTAAAAACCTCTGCAAACCTTTCAGCGATGTTTTCATAAATTTTATTTTATTTAAAGGTGATGAGTAGAGACCTAGTCACAGCACAAGCAGGTGTCAACTTGCTTGAAGCAAATGTGATTTTAGAAAAAAGTAAGAAAGGTAAATTGCCTATCGTTGATGAGAAGGGCAACCTTGTAGCCTTAATGGCCAGAACTGACTTAAAGAAAGCTAGGAGCTACCCAATTGCTTCGAAAGATGAAAACAAACAACTTATTGTTGGTGCCGCAATTGGAACCAGAGAAGAAGATAAAGTTCGTCTCAGTTTATTGGCACAAGCTGGTGTTGACGTCGTCGTCTTGGTAAACAAAACAAAATCAATCCAAAATCCCATTAAATTTTTAATTTTTAGGACTCATCTCAAGGGAACTCAATTTATCAAATCGAGATGATAAAATTCATCAAGAACAGTTATCCTAATCTCCAAATCATCGGCGGAAACGGTTTGTCCTGAAGGTTTAAATACCAACCAACATTCTCATAACAAATCATTTCAGTTGTGACTGTGAAACAAGCTAAAAATCTTATTGAGGCTGGCGTCGATGCTCTGAGAGTTGGCATGGGCAGTGGAAGCATATGCATCACTCAAGAAGTCATGGCTGTAGGCAGACCACAAGCCACAGCCGTTTACAAAGTATCTGAATATGCCAGGAAATTTGGGGTACCTGTTATCGCAGATGGTGGCATCCAATCTATTGGACACATCATCAAAGCACTATCCTTAGGAGCATCAACAGGTAAAAATTGATTACATCCTAAAATTGTTTATTTTTTTATGTTTAATGTTAGTTATGATGGGCTCATTATTGGCTGGAACATCTGAAGCACCAGGAGAGTATTTCTTCTCTGATGGTGTAAGGCTGAAGAAGTACAGAGGAATGGGAAGTTTAGAAGCTATGGATCGTAAAGATGCCATGGGTTCAGCCATGAACCGTTATTTCCATAAGTGAGATTAGCTAAAATATTTTTTTTTTTTTTTTTAATAATTCTCATTGTTTTAGCGAAATGGACAAGTTGAAAGTAGCTCAAGGTGTTAGTGGTTCTATAGTAGATAAGGGTTCTGTACTTAGATTTGTACCATATTTACAATGTGGATTACGACACGGATTGCAAGATATCGGATCTACTTCTTTAATGAATCTCAGGTGAACAAGAATATAGAACTAGGTTTGTTTATTGAATTATTTTTTCTTTTGTTATAGGGAGATGATGTACTCAGGGGAATTGAAGTTTGAACGTAGAACTTATTCAGCTCAAATTGAAGGAAATGTTCATGGATTATTTAATTACGAGAAACGTCTATTTTAAACAGATTACAACATTCCACTTTATGGAAATTCTCCTTCAAATGATCTACAATTATATATTTTTGGTATCGCATCCTAAAACAATTTTTATATCGTTCGATTTTTACTCCTTATAAAGTATTTTACTTTGTTGAAACTAAAAACATCCCAGTGAGAAAACAATTTTTTTATACTTGAATTTCGTTGTTAAACAAAGCGACGATTCAACACCTTATATGTAATGTTAGAGTAAACTGAATGTTGTAAACAAATCATATATTATGGATTAATCATCCACGCAAAGTATTTTCTGACTTTCTCAAGAATTTATTATACATTTTTTTATATCATAGAATTGTGTTGTGACGAGAATCAATATAAAATATTTTGTTATTTCTTGATTTTTTAAAACTATGGGAGGGTATTAAATGTCTGATAAATTGAATATATTTTGAGGTTTAAATAAAATATTCTATTCCGTTGTGTAATCTATAATTAACAATAATTAAAAGTCCTAAGCTAAAACGAATCTCGTTATATTAACGAATATTGTTCGGAGAAAATTTCAGCAATTTCGAATATCTTGGCTCCCTCTAACATATAGTCCTTAAAAGTTGAGATATGTTTTTTCTGTTTTAACTGTGTGGTGCGCTGGTAAAACAAGGCGGAATATAACACGGACATAATGTTCTACAAAAATATCCTAATATATGTCGATTATTTAATAATGATTAGGATGTGATATTGCCCTATTGTTATATTTTTGACGTGTTATTATGTTGGTTATTATGTCACAGAAAAACCAATGGTGAAAACCGCACATTCCAACCACAAACACAAAAATAAAAGAGGGACAACAACTGGAAACAAGGTCGAAGACAAATGGCAACACCTCAAAGAAGTGATAACATCGGAAGCACACAACCTCATTGGGTATGCCTGGAGCAACAAAAAACAGAAATGAATGACACAAGAATCCTTCTGCTGATGGAACAACGCAGAGGGCTAAAAACTAAAAAGGAGTCCTGGATGCAGCAAAGATGTAAAGTTGAGGAATTACAAGAGAATGCGATGTATTCAACCTAAACGGAAAAATCAAAGAAATAACAGGACCACGCAAAGGGGAAAAGCCTACCCACATCACAAATGACTAAAAAATAATTAATGACTTGGATAAATGCAATTTATGGCGGGCATACGTCTAAAAGGTTTTGGATGATGACAGGCCGGAGGCAACAACCTGCCCAAAGCAACATGACCTTACAGGGTCAAGCATTCAAAAAACCGAATTAGTACACGCCATTAAGGTTGCAAAGAACAACAAAACACCAGGTCCAGACGATATCTGCGCAGAATATTTCAAGCAGATACAAGGGGAAAAACATAAACCTAATTTTAAAACTATACAACAAGATATATGACACTGGACAACTTCCAAAGGAATGGCTAAAGTCAACGTTCTTAATGCTTCCCAAAAAGCAAACAGCAACCAAATGCAAAGATCACAGGCCAATCTCGCTAATGAGTCACGCATTAAAAATATTTCTACGCATCATACACACCAGGTTATTTAACAAACTTGAAGGGCTAAGCGGAGACACTCAGTTTGGATTTCAGAGCAACACCGGTACACGAGAAGCAACATTTTGCCTAAACACATTAGTACTAAACTACTATGACCAAAGAAAGGACATCTTCTTGAAGTGTCTCATCGAATATCTAAAAAAATCTGGTATAGATGAAAAAGACGTAAGAATAATCTAAAACCTGTACTGGCAACAGTCGGCCAACGTGAGAATTAACAACCAATTAACGAGAGAAGAAATCGAGATAAAAAGAGGGGTACGTCAAGGATGCGTAATGTCACCAATGCTAATTAATCCCTACGTCGAACAAATTTTCTGAGAAGCCTTCGATGATCTAGAAATCGGAATAAAAGTGAACGGTAAAAGTGAACCACAATAAACAATATAAGATCATAGCAAGCAAACAGCAAGACCTACAGCTACTAAGGAACAACAAAAACAGAAAGGGGTCAGAAGCCGGACTAAGAATGAACAGATCCAAAACAAAATTCATGTGTGTAAGCCGAAATAATCCGGCAGGAGCTTCCATCGCGCTAGAGGGGCAAACAATCGAAAGAACTACGAGCACGAAATACCTAGGCATACTAGTAAACGACAGATGGGACCCACTACAAGAGATCAAGAGTAGGGTAGAACAAGCCATTCAACAAACTATACGTCCCTTGCTATGCGATAAAAACCTAAATTTAAAAATCCGCCACAGAATGGTCAAATGCTACGTTTGGCCAGTCCTACTATATGGAGCAGAAACCTGGACGATAAAGGTAGCATCTATTAACAAGATCGAGGCGTTCAAGATGTGGACACCCAGAAAAATGCTCCGTATCCCATGGGTAGACCACATTACCAACGAGGATGTGCCCTTCTGCTCTTCTCAGCAGGAGTGGACAGATTACTATGCAATACCATAGAGCAGTGCAAGATCGGGTATCTGGGTCACATAAGGGGGCCGAAATATTGAATTCCCCAGCTCATACTCGAAGAAAAGATAGAAGGCGAGGGACATCGGACATAAACAGCTGTCATGGCTTAGGTACATCAGGAACTGTACCGGAATCAAAAAGTTTGGCGGCATGTGCCAAGCAGCAATAAACAAAACATTAGCAATAATTCAATAAATGATAATTCGACAACGCAGATAGGTATAAGGCAACGGAAGAAGAAATATTATGTTTGTGTCACGTTTTCGTTTAGTGGCGCGTTGTTATGTCATAGAATCAACTGTGTGAAGAAATTTAGTGGGAAAATACAAACCAGTAGCAATTTGAAGATAAAATTTTATTATTCAGCATTGCTAAATTATTGAAACTCATTATAAATTACTACAGCTCATTAAAGAGGCATTTCTCGTTAACACGATTCCTTTTATTTCTTTAAACAAAATTATCTCGAGTGGAAAAACTTGACTAATTATAGTAAATACAGAGTACAGAAATCATCTCGTTCCTCGACATTTGGTTTCAACAAAAAATTAAAACGCGTTTTTTGTTTCAGTGGCTTGTAATATTAATGCAATTTGCATGCAGAAATTATCTTTATAGCATAAATTACGTCTTTCTGATTAATCTAAAAGCCGTGGATATATTAAAAAATTACCGCAATCAATCAAATAGAGAATCGTAAACTATAAAAATTCCTCGTTAATTGATTCTTGTAATAAATCCAGTGGCATAGTGTGGGTTTTCCCCGGCCTCGATTTTCACAATCACCACGAAAATTGGTAAAAAGTCAAATACCTTTAAATTCTTTAATTACTTAAAAATGTACTCTCCTGGTTTTTCTCAAAGCAAAATATTTTATGCAATTATCAATGTCATGTTCGATTGCCAATATAGCTAAATTTGATAGTCTCAACTTGGACAGTCTATCTTAGATAATTTTTAATTAACTTTGGTTTAGAGAAGCTTCTCTCGCGTCTCTCTAAGTGGCATTACTAATGGCAGCTGTAAAGAATATTCTTTAGATTATGGCAATGTTTGGTGAGCCATTTTCAAGTATTAAAATATATTTTAATCATTGAAATATATACTAGTATAAATATATACTAACTGGAACGAGCGCTGGCTTCTAAGCTTGTGCGGGCAGAGAGTGAGAGGTCCCAAGGGAAGCCCTCCCTCCTTGTCTAGCCAACAGTGAATTCGAGAATGGCAGGATGTGATACAGTCAGAGCGAAAAGCTAGTTGTATCAATCCAAATCCACACTATGGAGGTACAAATTTTTAAAACTAATAATATTTTGTCATGTGTTACTATTATTAAATATTTAATAATTTTCTTTTTGTATTATATATTATATGTATAAAATAATATAGATATATTTATACTATACACTTTTTTTTTTACTAAGACTGTACTAGACGAAGACAGAGCAATACGAGAGACCCCTTGTGATGCTCTCTCTCGTCCCGCACAAGCGACGAGGCAGCGCTCGTTCCAGTTAGAATATATTTCAGTGATTTTAATAAACACTGTGAAGGGGGTGTCGAGCTGCGATCCAGAGGTAGCACATTTTCCCGGCAACGGTCGCCTTCGTACCTAACTAAGGAATGGTTGGCGGGGACTGGTCCTCACAGAACGATCAATTCTTACCTATGACTCCAAGCGCCACACCCCGGTAACTGCATCGACCTGCAGGCTAAACTAGGTAAGGATACCCAGATATTGCGAAACATGGTGGAGGCAGCAGTTATTATAAAGCTGTAGCATGAGAAGATATCTTTTAAAATAGTACAGTTCTGAATACCTGTGGGCACGGCCAAAATGGCTGTAACGGTGCCAGCACTGTGGCATGGAAAGACAACGGAACTTCTACTATACTATATAACTTACAAATTATCCAAAATGATTGACACGAATGAAAACACCGCCCTCAGTCCGGGGCACCTCTTAAATGAGGAGCGGGTGCTAAGAATCCCATCGTTGTTTATCAAAAGACATATAAAAATAAATCAAAGTTGTATATTAATCAACATGCGCATAGCTACCTGGAATATAAGAAGCTTCTTCATGGCCGGAAAACTATCAAGCGTCGAAGATGAAATGAGCAGAACAAGTCAGACGGCCCAGTAAAGGACATCAGAAAACGGAACACGGCTCAATGTACTACTCGGGTGTATCGGACACCAGGCATCAGTATGGCGTGGCAACAATGGTTAAAGCAAACGTTGCACGGACGGTTGTAGATTTCATACCGTTAACTTATCTATAGGTCATGATGCTTAGACTGCAAACCTCTCATCGAATAATGAATATAATACAAGCATTCGCTCCAACAAAACTGACGAAGAAGTTGAAGATTTCTACTACGACATATATTATTATTATTATTTAGCGTTTGGCTACATCACAGGTAAGTATATAACAAAAATAACAAAATTTCACAAACAAACACTAAGGTTACAAATATATTCTATTGACTGTCTTGTCGCAATCTTGTCGGAAATCGGATGGGTTGCCACTGCAGGAACTAATTGGACAATCCTCTACCAGGTGTAATAGTCTGTCTTTCAGCGCCGCAGTCACAATTTGGGGAAGGTATTTTTCCCCATCTGAAAAGTGAGTCGGAGCACCTGCCGCAATTCGTCCTTATTCTATTAAGTGTTGTCCAGATTCGTCTTGGTTGATCAAAACCCTCTGGCTTGCTTGTAACGCATGGCATATCCCGGTTGGCAGGTTGGCCCGGTGTGGCCTTTTTCTCCCATTCTTCTTTCCACCGCTCAATTATGTTGAAGTTTTCTTCGATAATAGTTTCTGCGTACTTAGAGGAAGTTTTTGTGAGCGTAGCCTATTTATGGTTCTGCCGGTTATTCCAACGTGGGAGCGGAGCAATAAGTGGGCGTGGCCTTGATTGTGCCTGATATAGTACGCATAGCTTAATTGAGTTGGGCCTCAACACGTTTGATGTGTGGGCTGTTGATCCACGCCGGTGCACAGTATTCTGCGACGGGGTACACTAAACCCAGTGCTGTCGATCTGAGTGTGGGCGCTGTGGAACCCCATGTGGTGCCACATAGCTTTTCGGGTTCTGAGTTTTGCAGCTGTCCTCATAAGGTGTTTCTTGAAGCTTAGCATTTTGTCGAGTATGACACCTAAATATTTCGGGTGCATATTGTTGTATATTGACTCAGAAGTCTGCCTTCAAAGTTGATTTTGAGTTGGTAGTTGGCCATCCTTATTTAGGTGGAAGCACGATACTTCCGTCTTTGCGGCACTGGGCTACAATCTCCAGTCGCGAAAATATCTCCCAAGGGTAGCCAAGTCATTTGATAGAATTTGCTCAGTTATCTCAAACTCATTATGGCTTGTAGCGAGCGCCCAGTCATCTGCGTAGCCGAACTTCTTTGATGTAGTTCCGGGCATGTCTGCTATGTAAAGATTAAAGAGCAGGAGAGCAAGCACCGATCCTTGTGGGAGGACATTATTCAGTTTCATTTTTGTACTGGTCTTGCCGCCCATAATGACTTGAAAAGATCTGTTGGATAGCATGGCATTAATAACATCTGTTTCAATAAAATCTATAAAATATTCCTCTACTCGAACCTCCTGGTTTTCAATCGCCTCATATCGTAGTAATAGAGGAACTAGAAGCACACTTTTCAAACGGGAACGTAAGAGAATTCTACGAAATGGTAAAAAACAAACGAAAAGGCTTCCAAACTAGATCAACGAAGATAAACGACGAAGAAGGCATACTACTCAGCAATAACAACGACATTGTAGAGAGATGGAAGAACTATTTCCAAACACTATTAAACGAACCACCAACAGAATAAGATACACAAGCAACGAGATATGGAGCCGAACCAGAAGTTGTCAAGCTGTCGTATGAGGAGTAGACAGTAGTAGATAGCATACAAAAACAAAAAAACGGAAACATCCCAGCGGAAGTGATAAAAGGAATAAAAACTCTGGAAGAAACTACATAACATAGTAAAAGTGTAGGAAGAAGAACAGCTACCACCCATTTGGGAAATGGGACTAATTATACCGATACATAAAAAAGGACCAAAGACAGAGTGCGCAAATTACCGGGGCATAAGCCTATAAAACGTTTCCTACAAGATTCTAGTAACAATCCTGTACAATAGGCTGGATACTTATATCGAGGAAATAACAGGGAACTATCAGTGCGGATTTAGAAAAAATAGTTGACCTATTCGTCGACCAGCAATTCACACTCCAACTGATGGCAAAAGCATGGGAATATAACATCAGCATAAATCGACTATTTGTTGACTTTAAACAAGCCTACTACTCGGTAGACAGAGAAGCACTATTCCGCATCACGGATGAGTTTCAGATCCCCAAAAAACTTATGACACTGACGAAAGCTTCATTAAAAGATACACAGTGCAATATTTTGATCCAACGCAGAACATCGAACAGCTTCACTATCCTGACGGGACTGAGGCAATAGGACAGCCTGTCCACAGTACTGTTCAATCTAGCACTAGAAAAAATGATAAGAAACTTATCTGTCAATTGGAAAGGGATAATTTTCAACAGGTTCAAACAAATAGCCCCTTTCGCAAACGACCTCTACCTGGTAGGAAGAGGAGTGATAGCAGTGAAAGAAAGCTTCATTGAAATGGAGACGGAAGCTGCAAAATTGGGACTAAAAGTGAGCTAAAGTAAAACCAAGTACCTGACTCTAGATCGAAGGCAAGAAGTGCGACTGGGGCAAAACCTGAAGATCGACGACTATAACTTGAAGTAGTAAAATCCTTCCAGTTTCTGGGATCGATACTGAACGTCAACAATGACATAAACGAAGAAATCAAAACTAGATTGATGCAAGGAAATAGATGCTTCCACGCACTCCAACACTTCTTCCGAAGCTGCCTACTAAATAGAACAACAAAAATCCGAGTGTAGAAAACAATCGAGCGCTTAATAGCAACCTATGGTTGTGAAACCTGGGCTCTGACAACTAAACAGAGAAACGCGATAAGCATTTTTCAGCGGAAAATTCAGAGGTGAATCTTTGCCCCAGTAAAAGAATAAGATACCTGCAGTATAAGAATGAACTGGGAACCGAAGGAGCTATTTTGCGGAGAATCAATCATCGGAGCAATCAAATCAGCTAGTCTGAGATGGGCAGGACACGTGGTTTGAATAACGGAGGACCTCATACCCAAGAAAATGTTAAACCGAAACTTTTATACGACCCGAGCCCAAGGAAGACCAAGGAAAAGATGGCAAAACTGCATTGAGGTTGACTCAAAGTCACTGAGCGTCACAAACTGGAAAACGTAAGCGCAAGAACGCCAGAAATGGCGGGCCATAGTCGAGTCAGCCAAAAACCACATAGTGTTATGATATCTGCTAAGAAGGACAAGAAGACGAATAGACTAGAAGGTAGTACTTGGCTTGTTTGATCTTTGTGGGAAATATCCGGGGTGCTATCAAAAGTCATAGATATAATTTGCTAAAATTTCAATGAATGCGTTATGAATTTCAGGTGACATATAAGTATTTGACATATTTTCTGGCCCTCTTTTATTCTTACTAAATGCTCTCTTAAAATGGGATCGTACTTTGCCAGCAGATGCACCAATTCTAAAAAGTTGCTTCTGTTGGCACTGGTGTCATCTTCCCTATGGCCACGTAACGTCAAATTTTATTTTACCAGAAATTGTATTATATCGAACATTCTCAGCGCGGGCGCCATTTGAAAGAGGATTTTCTAATTTTGTATTAAAAACAATGTGCCGCCCGGGGCTATGAACCGCCCTGCCACGCTACGCTACCGAATAAATCCCCGGGTTTTACAAACGCATTTCTCGAAACTAGGATCTACGACAACAGAGACTTAATAAATTATTAAAGCTTTAAGAGATCTAGACAGACACTATTATAGATTAATTTTTTTCAACTGTAAGAAAAAATTTATAGATTTAAAATTATGATGGATTTTTTAATGGATCTTCTATTGTAATGTGATTTATTTTTAAGTGTACTACTGTTTTGATTTGATTATTTCGCAGTTTCTTAGTACACAGGTTTTCATTAAAACGTATTTTGATTAGATAAATGTAGTTTGGATCAATCAATCTTATTCGAATCAGCCACTTTGGTGATTATGATTTAATTTATTTATAATCTACGATGTTATGAACATATTGAGTTTATATTATTTATGGTAAATAGAGACATTTACTTAGTGATTTAGCGAGCCAAATCCGGTATGGATTTGCGAATTTGGGAGTGGGCGACCATTTTTACCGCTATTCTATGAATCTGAATAGCAAAAAATGAACGCAAATAGCGAGAAAAAAATATAATTATTCTTAACTTAACACGAATTAATCGGTTTATATTTAAAATGTGTGTTATTGAACTAATATTGGGTAGAGTTTTCTTGGATATTTTGAATTTGTGTTGTAAAGAATTTTGGCTTTTATTTTCTTTCAAAACTGAGTTGTAGAAAATTTAAATCTGTAGCTTTGAAAAATTTTGATAGAGGCTTAAACGTTTTTGTAAATTGTTTCAACTTTTAAAGTAATTGGATTTTCGTTCTTTTTTAATTCAAAATTTGGAATTAAACACATTCTTTTTGGCAATTTTGAAGATTTTCCAAACGCTTTGGCCAAAATCTATGATTTCTGTTTTTAGATTTCTCTTTTCTTTCCACAAATCGATTTTAGAAAAGAAAAGAGCTTAATATTTATATTTTTACACAATTTGAATAAGCTCCTACGATTTGCAGATATTGTCGATTTTCTTTCAAAACCGAGTCTTAGACAATTTAATATTAAAATTTGTAGTTTTGGAAAATTTTGATAGAGGCCTAAACTTTTTTGGAAATTGCTTCAACTTTTAAAGCAATTGGATTTTCGTTCTTTTTAAATTGAAAATTAGGAATTAAACAATTTTTTTTTGAAATTTTGAAGGTTTTCAAAATGTTTTGACTAAAATTTATTCATGTTACAAAAATGTTTGCTTTTTAGATTCCTCTTTTCTGCCCACACATAGATTTTAGAAAAGAAAAGAGCTTCATATTTACATTTTTACACAATATGATGATCGCCTGATAAGCGCCTAAGATTTGTAAGTTTTGTCGATATTAGAAACAAATAATCAATTACAATCTACTCAAATTCAAATTGCCATTATTCATTATTTAAATATATATATATATATATATATATATATATATATATATATATATATATATATATATATTTCGTAGTCACATAGTGAAATCCGTCAGATTGTGTAGAACAGTGTCATTGCATGATCTGACGGCAGATGATGTAGTTTGTAGTTCATAAAACCACCGATTTTAGGCGGCATTATATTTACCTACGATTAAAGAATCTGAATTACTTACCGTTTTGACGTTTCACGAAATGACTAAGTGCAATCATTTGATAGTATAAAACTACTGAGTTAATGTGTACATTATCAGACCTATGAAAAAAGATAAATAGAAAGAAATAAACAAATATATGTGTGGCTGTTTCATGAACTGCCTAGTCATATCGTGTAATACATGAACTGCCGTCAAATCATGAAAAGACTCTGTTTTACACAATTTGACGAATTACACTATATAACTACGACATATATATATATATATATATATATATATATATATATATATATATGTGTTGTATTGTTTTCTCGGGGATTCCGCGTTGATGCTGAGGGTTGGCTCTGAAAAGAACCGGATTCCCGACGTTTCGGCGAACTAACATTCGCCATTCTCAAGAGATATATGCGTCCGTGCGGGTCAACCGTTAGACGCATACTGAGAGCTCGTTCATCATGTGTCCTTTGCTTTCTGACGGTCGTGAGCCTTCCGCTCAGCTGTTTCGTCGTCTTGTTGTTTGTTTCTGTGTTTTTTTTTTTTTTTTTTTTGTGTCGGTTTGCTTGTTTGTTTGTCGGTTTGTTTGTTCTTCTGTTTGTTCTGTCTCACTCATAAACGGTTTTCTTTCCTTTTTTTTTTTTTTTTGGTTCTGTTTTTTCCTTTTTTTTTTTTGGTTCTGTTTTTTCCTTGATGTGGGCTTTCCTGTGAAAAAGAAAGATCAGTGATTACCTATGTTGTTGAGGTTTTGTATGTTTCCATTTAACGTTGATGTTGTAGTTTGCTGCGTTGTTGATTGTTGGGTTGTCATGCGTTTTCATGCGTTCGAAGCTTTTTGTTGCTAGTTTTTCTATGTGTTGCTTGATTGTCTCCATGTTTAGATCGCTGTGCAGCTGCTCATTGGTCATGTACCATGGCGAATCTGTTATTTCTCTCAGAGTTTTGTTCTGGATGATTTGGAGTTTGTAGATTTTCCTTTCTTTGGATTGTATCCAGCACGTCGATGAGTACGTCATTGTCGGCCGTATTATGGACTTGTAGATTTGTAGTTTGTTCCTTATGTTCAGCTTGCTTTTCCTGTTTAAGAGCGGGTAGAGGTAGCCTTTAATTTGTTTTGCTTTTTTCGCCGTCTGATCGATGTGTTCTGAAAATGTAAGAGCTTTGTCTAGGATTACGCCTAGATATTTGATTCGGTTTTCCCATTTTATGTCTGTGTTGTTGATTCTCAAGCAGCTACTGGGTTCGTGCTTAAATTTTTTCTTCGTGAAGATAATTGCCTGTGTTTTTTCTGCGTTTAGTTTGATCCTCCAGGTGTTACACCAGTCGTTAATCCTGTCCAGGTGATTTTGGAGCCGTTTTGTTATGGCCTCGGTCGAGTATCCTCTTGTGAAAATTGCTGTGTCGTCTGCGTATAGTGCAATTTCTGTGTCGTTTAGTTTTGGGATGTCTGCGGTGTAGATGCTGTAAAGAAGGGGGCCCAGGACAGATCCTTGTGGGACACCGGCTGTCATTGTCTGAGTTGTGGAGATGCTGTCGTTTATTTTGACTTGGAATGTTCTGTTACAGATAAAGGACGTCACTAGTCTGATCATTGGTCTTGGGATTTTAAATTGGTGCAGTTTGTATATTAAACCTAGGTGCCATACCTTGTCGAAAGCCTTAGAGACGTCCAGAAAGACGGCTCCCGTGGCTAACCCTTTGTTGAAAGCGTCGATTATTGCTTCGGTTATTCTTGTCGTCTGATAGGTGGTAGAGTGCTCTGTTCTGAAGCCGTATTGTTCGTCGGGTAGAATACGTTTGTCTTCAGTTATTTCTGTCAGTCTTTTGTGTATTACTTTTTCTGTGATTTTACTGAGACCTGTCAGCAGACTTATTGGTCTGTAACTGGAGGTGAGGTTTCGGGGTTTGTTCGGTTTCGGGATTAGAATCGTTGTTGCGTGTTTCCATTGGGTCGGAAACACTCCAAGTTTCAGTGCGGCGTTTATGATTTGTGTTATTCTGTCTATTGCGTTCGGTGTTAGGTTTTTTAGCGCGACGTTGTTGATGTTATCGCAGCCTGGTGCTTTCTTGGTTTTTAGGTTTTTAATTATACCTTTTATTTCTTCCGGTGTTGTTTCCTCTATTTCCGTGTTTTCTACGCTACTATTTAGTACTCTCAGTACGGTTTCGCGCATTTCTTGCCTTTTGCGGAGTGGGTGTGTGTCGGCGTTCGGTTTAAACTGCTGTGCAAGCGACTTTGCGAATTCCTCCGTTTTCTCCTCGTCCGTGCTTGCTACAGTGTCGTTTGTTGTTTTCAGTGGGGGAATTGTTCTCCTCTCCTTGTTTCTAAGATTCTTGGCTAATTTCCACGGTTCCTCTATTGTTTCGTTGATGCGTTCTAGTTTGTCTTCCCATTCGGCGTTGTGCTGTTCGCGCAGTGCCCATTTCAGTTGGTTTGTCAGTCTGTTTAAGACGTTCTTGTCCGTCGGTGCCAGCGTCCGTTGGAATACCTTGTTAGCTTTGCGCTTTTCTTTTAGTAGATTCCTGATTTCCTGTGGGAGGGTTGTTGTCGTGTTGGCTGTCCGTTTCCTTGTGGCGGCCTCGAGTGCTGCTTTTATTTCGTTTTCTATCGTCCGTGCTGCTTCTTCTAGGCACGGGGGGCTTGTAATTTCTGTACAAGTGACGTTCGTCAGATTATCTTTGAATTTGTTCCAATTTGTGATAGTTTTCTCGATTGTTTTCCTGGCCGTATTCGCTTGGAGATTTATGTGCACTGGGTTGTGATCTGAGCTCAAGTCCTTGATGCAGATTATTTCCACGTTTGCTGTGATGTTTTTCATAACGGCTATATCCAAAATATCCGGCATTCGCTGAACTCCTGGAAAGTGTGTTGGTTCGTTCGGTGCAATTACTTGTAACTACTTATTACTACTTATTCCGGTTTTCCGTGTACCTTAGTAATTGTCGGCCCTTGGTGTTTGTTACTCTGCAATTCCATTGCGAGTTCTTTGCGTTGTAGTCTCCTGCGGCTATGGTACCTATATTTCTGTCGAATATTTTGTCCAGGTCGTCGGCATTTATTTGTTTCTGTGGCGGCGAGTACAGTGCGTAGAGGGCTATGGGTCCGTCAGTTGTCTGTACTTCTACTCCTACCGTTTCCGTGTCCGTGGTTGTTTCTACTTCCGGCAGTTCGTGATGTTTTATGTTTCTTTTGATGACGATGGCGACTCCACCTCCGGCTTTCTCGCTTCTGTCTTTTCTATAGACTTGGTAGTTTGCTATGTTCAGTTGGTTGCAACGTCTGAGGTGCGTCTCGTTGATCAGGGCCACGTCGACGCTGTGTTCGTTTAGGTGTGCTACTAGTTCCTGTTTCTTGTTTTGTATTCCATTTGCGTTCCAGAATGTAAGTTTCAGATTGTCTCTAGTTCTTCTAGTGGTCATTGTTGAGTGTGAGCATGATGGTTGTGATTCTTCTACTGAACTTTTCTGTTTCCTCTTTGCTGTGTCCCATTTCGGCAAAGTCGAGCATCATTTCCGTCAGTTCAGATCTGATTGCTTCGTTGCTATTCCTTTTGTTTCGGCTGGTTGAAGGTTTTGTCTCCGGGTTGGGGTTGTTGCTTCTTTTTATCGGTTTTGGTATTTGGCTCGTTGTCGGTGTTTGGGCTGTTTGTCTCTGTGTTTGGGCTGTTTGTCTCGGTATTTGGGTTGTTTGTCTCGGTGGGGGTCTCGTTTCCTGCTGTCTTTGTTCCGTTTGTCTACCTATTTCCGGTCTCGCAGGGCAGTTTCTCCATATAGAGGTGTGTTCGCCTCCGCAGTTTGCGCATTTCGGCGGCAGTGTTAGCGGTTTCTCGCACAGGTGCGTGCTGTGGTTCTGTCCGCATTTCATGCATTTGTATTCGGCGTTGCAGTGCCTCTGCACGTGGCCGAACATCTGGCATCGGTGACATTGCACGGTTTCTCCTCGTGTTTTCAGTGGTTCCATTTTCACGCACAGTCCGTAGAATCGATCCATTTGGTAGATGGATTTGTATTCCTTCCCAATTTCTACCAGGACCATTTGGATTGGCGTGGCTTCTCTCCCTTTCATCCTGGTCACTTTTATGGCCGGGTATCCGTTGTCGTTGAGGTTCTCTTTGATTTGCTCCTCCGTCAGGCCGCAGGGAACTCCCTTCACTACGACCTTCAGATTCCTTTCTGTGCTCAGTTGGTGCGTGTGGAATTCGTAGTCTTCTTCTTTCATCAACTTGTACATGTTCCGGTAGTCAGTTATAGTTTGGGGCTGGATTCTTATCCCGTCCCTGGTAGTCGTTGCCCTGGTGTATTTGATGTTGTTTCTGTTTAGCTTCCTTGAAAGCCCTGCCCATTTGTCCTTGTTTCGTAGCACGATGGGAGTTTTGTTGTTGACGTTGTTTTCGGTGGGGGTTTCGGTCTCAGTGACTTCGTCTTCGTCGTCGTCGTCGTCACTGTCCCTTGTATTTAAGCATGCGTAACTGTTCATACTCACCTGCGGTCCTCGCAGGCTTGACGTGGTTGGGCTCGTCAGCTTAGCGGTTTTCTTGGGAAACCGGAAGGTTCCCTCGTCCTCCGGGTCGGTTTTGCGCTTGGGGGCGGCCTCGGTGATGCTCTCCGTGTCCATCCGTGTGGGTTTTCTCCTCGGGGCGGCTTCGGTGGCTCTCCTCGGGGCGGCTTCGGTGGTTTTCTTGGGTTCGGCGTCGTTGGTCCTCTCGGCGGCGGTCCTTCTGGTCGCGGCGGTGTCCTGGGGCTGTTCGGCGTCGGTGTTCTTCTTCCTGTTCAGGAGGTGGTTGAGTAGCCTGTCCAACCCGTCCTCGCTGATGGACTCCAGGAAGGCGAAGTCCTGGAATTCCTGGGCGGCGGCGGTTCCGTTGGCGCTGGTTTGTTTCATGATTGGATTCATGTCTGCAGTTTGGTTTTTTTGAATTATTTTGTCAGAATAATTGCTAAGTTTAACGTCTGCTTCGTACGAAGTTCGGTTAAGCTGTGTGTGAGAGCTCGTTCGTGCGATGCGACTACTTATAGCTGTCTGGCTTCGGGTCATGCGCGTTGTGTGCGGTGCTTCGGTTCGGTTGTTTGTTTGTCTTGTTGGTCGTACATGAGTCTGGGGTGTCTGGGATTGCATTTTGAGGGTGGATATGATCGGTCGCCATGCTGGGGGCAGTCTCAAGGAATCGTCTCTCGTGTTCATGCAGTAGTCTCGTTTTTCTATCTCTATGGCTTCTCTGTATACTCGTGACATTTCGTGGCTAATCTGTGCAACAGTCCTTGCATTTCTAAAGTCCATCCAGTGACCGGTGTTTGTGTGTTGGACAAGTGCCGATGAAACTTTGTCTCTGTGTCTGGTTGAAACTACATGTTCTTGAATCCTAGCAGATATTTTTCTATTGGTACGTCCAATGTAGGTTTGTTCACATGTTCCGCAAGGTATTTCGTAAATTCCATGGGATTCTAACGGGATGGTGTCTTTAACGCTGCGTAGCATGGAGGATATTTTCTGGTTAGGTTTGAAAATGGTGTCGATGTTGTGTCTTTTAAGTATTCTGGCGATTTTGTCAGTTGATCCATGAACATATGGTAGGTAGGCAGCATACCTACCATATGTTCATGGATCAACTGACAAAATCGCCAGAATACTTAAAAGACACAACATCGACACCATTTTCAAACCTAACCAGAAAATATCCTCCATGCTACGCAGCGTTAAAGACACCATCCCGTTAGAATCCCATGGAATTTACGAAATACCTTGCGGAACATGTGAACAAACCTACATTGGACGTACCAATAGAAAAATATCTGCTAGGATTCAAGAACATGTAGTTTCAACCAGACACAGAGACAAAGTTTCATCGGCACTTGTCCAACACACAAACACCGGTCACTGGATGGACTTTAGAAATTCAAGGACTGTTGCACAGATTAGCCACGAAATGTCACGAGTATACAGAGAAGCCATAGAGATAGAAAAACGAGACTACTGCATGAACACGAGAGACGATTCCTTGAGACTGCCCCCAGCATGGCGACCGATCATATCCACCCTCAAAATGCAATCCCAGACACCCCAGACTCATGTACGACCAACAAGACAAACAAACAACCGAACCGAAGCACCGCACACAACGCGCATGACCCGAAGCCAGACAGCTATAAGTAGTCGCATCGCACGAACGAGCTCTCAGTATGCGTCTAACGGTTGACCCGCACGGACGCATATATCTCTTGAGAATGGCGAATGTTAGTTCAGAGCCAACCCTCAGCATCAACGCGGAATCCCCGAGAAAACAATACAACACAGGTATCTATCCGCGAAAACCTCAAATACAACATATATATATATATATATATATATATATATATATATATATATATATTAAATATATATATATATATATATATATATATATATATATATATATATATATATATATATATATATATATTAAATATATATAAAGGATATTCATTTAGAAGTATGTCAAATAAAATTTATTAAAATACAAATACGGAAATTAAAAAAAATTAAAAAAATTTAACATAAGTAATGATCAACCTTTTCGAAATATTCTTCCAGGGTGTATGGTTCTATTTCATTAATTAAACTGTAGACTTTCTTCTATAGTTGCTTCACATTTCTTATTGATTTATTTGCCTTCGGGAGTTTATTGTAAATTTTATGGATGCTATATGGGGTGCTTCTTTCCGTCATTGTTAACTTGTGACTTTATAGCAGGTAGAGTTCTTTATTAAGTCGTGTATCTCTTATAACTGGTTTATTGAAGCACGTGAATAAGTCACTATGTGTTACAATAAAGACAATACTCTCCCCAGTGGTCAATATGTTGGCTCTTCTAAACTGCCCTCTATATGATTCCCTAAAGTTTAAGTTATTTAGAATACGCAGGACTTGATGCGAATGGAAGCTTGCAAAAGAAACTATCCTTAAAGTATTCTTGTTGACATATCGGTTAAAGGATCTCATTGCAAAATTTGCTGTATTTAATTTGATGTCAATTGTCCAGCTGTCTAGTCAAGGCTTTCGTCCATGTGTCTCAGCAGTCTAACTGATTGGTTAGTTTAGGATATTTAGCAGTCTAACTGGAAGTTCAATAACATCGTAAACAATTTCAATATTTTGTGGGAATAACTATGTACCTATCTTTTTGTTTTATCTCTCATCTTTTTGTTTTAAAAATAATTAGATTACCTTTAGTTGTTGTTTATTATTAATTTATTTTTAAAAACCTAGAATTCATCGATGACATTGCCATATTTACATTACGTGCGTTACCATCAATGGTAACGTAATTATAATAGTAATTATAATAGGTTGGTCAATAATAGTGAAGTTTCATCGGTCTATAATAATCTATTATATTAAAACTATTATAATATAATATTGGGTAGGTCTATAATAAACAACAAGGATAGCAATGGACCTATTGTGCTTCCTTGTGGGATACCCATATTTAATAACCTTGCGGCTGAGTTCAACTAGCCATGTGGGGTGACTATCTAGTTATTTTAAAATGACTTCACCTAATCTAACATGGTTCCCGTTATACCATACTTAGATAATATACCTTACAGTTTATCGTGATTTGCCAGGTCATTTAATTTATTAATACAATATTTATTAATATTTTTAATTTAACAATAATAAGCCTTGCAAATGGGAATTTACGGACTTCGAGATTTTCAGTTATTTCATTTATAAAATTGAAACATGCAGTTGCTCTGCTTCTTCCCTTAATGAAACCGTGTTGTTGGTGGTTTATTAAGTGATATTCAGTTTATCTAAAAATTAAAGAAATCATGAGCATAAACTTTTTCCAAAAATTTTTGAGTAGACCGATAAAATGCCAATGTAGTTTCTAATGTCACTTTTATCGCCGGATTTATAGAGCGGAGTAATTAATGCTAGATTAAGCTTTTCCGGAACTTTAATGATGGTAATATATACTAAATGGTGGTAATTATATGAACTAATGGTGGCAATAGGTACTGGAGCATGAAGTAGGTATTTCGTCACAATCTGCAGTTTTTGTGTTTTTTAGACTAATGAATATGTTAAACAGCTCTACATCAGTTATTGGTTTAAGAAATATTGGTTCATTATTTTCCGTTATTTTGTCTTCATATTGCACAGCTATTTTTTTGGGGATTATTAACGAAGAATGATCTAACAGAAATTATTGTTAGTTGTTTAGTTCTTAGCAATTGCATATGGATCTTCATGATGGTTGTAGCAAGATTCCTCTCTCTTTTTCATGTTTGATATTTTACGGATAATCCTCCAAGTAGTTTGGATATACTTTTGTATATTGGTTGTCATTTAGTAGTTTTTTACCCTAGAAGGGTACTGCTAGCTCTTGGGTGCTTATAGGTAAATATGCGTAAATTTTACTCACTAGTTAATTTTGTCAAATAAAACACAATTCTTAATTGAGTACTTTATTTTCTTTATTTTGACAGTTAAGTAACAAGAAATATATACTATACAGTAAATTAAAGAATAATTCGTTAAAAAATGTAAAATGCTAAATATGTAATTAAAAAAAATGTAATTAAATTATTAAACTCTTTTAGTTTTCAAACACAATTACAGCATCTTTTTACTGCATGTTCACAGCAGATTGGTATGCCACATTTGCAGTAAGTGGTCGTAAATCTTCTTTTTGAATAATTACAAAATTTGCAATATTTTCTGGGTCCCTGCTAATCTTCTCCACCTATATTTTCTTCTTGGTGTGCGCCAACGATCTTTGAAATGGATTGCTTCAATGCGAGATTAATATTTGGATTTTGTAGCTGTTTTCTTTGAAATGATTCTGTGAACTCTTTATGCAGGGACAGCATGAAATTCACTCTTGATTGAGGTTTTTGCCCAACTCTGAACAAATTATGTACATAAATTATATAAACATTTATTGTTGCAATGTTCGTCATGTTAAAAAAAAAAGGCTAGAGACCATCTTTTGGTTTTTCTCCCATGGTTTATATTACTACACATTTGATCAAAACTATCCACCCCTCCTTTTGTTTTGTTATACACGTGAATAATTTCCCGTTTATTTGTGGTCTCATGAATACTAACAGTACTATGTATGCTAGACGCCACAACAAGTTTTTTTATTATTTGGCTTGTACGAAACTATTGTCAAATCCTCATGAAAAATAAATAGTGAAGTAGATGCCGCACTGTTTTGAAATTTTATATCAGTAACTTCAGTTGGTAACTGAGGCTTATTTTTTTTATTGTTCCGACAGTAGTTATTTTGTATTCCTTTAGTAGACGCTGAACAAGAGGCACACTGGTAAACCAATTGTCTATGGTCACATTACGATTACTGCCCATTACATTTTTTAAAAGTTCAACAACATAAAATTCACCAGCAGGTAAATTAGACGGAACGCATCCTTTTCCACAGTAAACTTTGGCATCCAACATGAATTTTGTACCGCTATCACATGACATGACAATTTTAATTCCATACTTGTTGGGTTTAGAGGGAATGTACATCCTGAATGGACACCTCCCTCGAAACCCAACAAGCTGTTTGTCAATGGTTATGTAGCTTCCTGGGTTGTAATTGGCTCTAGAATTTTTCAAAAGTGTTTCCCAAATAGAAGAGATCGGAGCTAATTTGGTTACTTCTCGTCGAGCGGCTCGGATTTCTTTGTCACCAAATCTTAGACAATTTAAAATAAATTTGAATCTTCTTTCAGCCATGGTTTTTCGTTCCCCAGAGTACGATGTATCAAACATGATATTTGTTGCCAAGTGATTGTCTTTTAATGCAGTGGACAACACTAGTAATCCAAGAAATACCTCCAATTCTTCAATTTCCAGTTTTGACAATGCCGCGTGAGATTTGTCAGCATAATTCTCTCTCTGAACATTAATTTCTTTATTGCTCAAAGAGATCAAAATCTCTTCTAATATATCTTGAGTAAAAAAGTGTTTGAAGCAGCTCCGAGGACGCAACGAATTTGAAACATTTGTTGTTGGACCTGGTTTAATATGTATAATGTTTTTTGAAGCGGTATTTCTACCAGCAACAACAGTAGACTCTTTAGTCCAAGTAAATATTTTATCTTTACCTACTAAAACATCATTACTTACTGTTATGATTGGCGAAATTTCTTCGTTATTTTTATCTAGTTCTTTTGACGCTTTTTTCTTCTTCGTAAGTTTGCTCACGGTTCGTTTTTTCGTTTTATACCACCATGGCTACACCCTGCTATTTCATTTCGGTCCACACTGGTAATTTCAGATTGCTCTATATTTTGTATTATCTCGTCCTGGATTATTTCGTCAGGAACTGGTAATTCGTTTTCTGGCAGCCATTCTGGATCATAATCGCCGTCAGAAAGTTCGTATTCAAGATTGTCTTCCACTTCTGAATCTAAATCAGAATTTCTTCATCGGTTTGAAGCCTTCTCTCACCCATATTTTTCAGTAGTAAAAAAGCTGAAAAATAAAAATAAGTTAGTAGGAAAAATTAAGTATAAAAAATCTTATTTATAAAAAAAAATTAAAAAAGTAACGCTAATAGGTATTTATGCTTAAAAATTACTCACCAACAATAAGGCGTTGATAGCTACTTGTACGTATAATTTACGCATACAGTTGAAGATGAGTTCACAATAATTGATGTGGTCACTATAACTCACTGCACACAGACAAACACTTCGGCAGGTGGCTTGATCAGTAAGTGGGGGAAGCACTCCTAGCAGTTCATAGGTCAGGGTTGCCAATCGACGGAGATACAACTAAAAATATACCTTATGTGCGTAAAAATTACTCACAGTACCCTTCTAGGGTTAAAGTCTTGTAATTAACTCCTGTCGTGAATTTGGAGAGGCAGGTCTCAATTATATAAGAAGATGACACAAAAAAGAACGATGGGAAACGTGCAAGCATACAGAAGAGCAGGAAGGCGTGAAAAGAAGTTACACAGATAAAAAACAAACTTTTGAACAAGCACATATAGCTAATTTAGAAAAACTCCGTCAAAACAGCACCACTAAACTTTTCTTTAAGCAGATAAACGAGCGAAGATACAAACCCAGAAACGTACTGTGTAAGGACGCCCATGGAAACCGACTAACGGACCCAAATGATATACTAACTAGGTGGACGCAGCACTTTAAACAACTCCTAAACGCAAACACACACGCAAACGAAACCCCAGAAATCGGACAACGAATGGGCGAAGAAGAGATGGAACCACCTAGCAGACAAGAAATTATAGACGCCTTTAAATAGATGAGGAACAATAAGACGCCTGGCAGCGACCGAATACCTGCAGAATTCCTTAAACAGGGAGGAAATCAGCTGATTAACCAGCTACAAATAATATACTCTGAAATGTAGGCGAAGGAAGAAATGCCCGAATAGTGGAACGAAAAAGTAATATGCCCCATACAGAAGGAAGGGAAAAATCCTCTAAACTGTAAGTATTACAGAGACATTACGTTGCTAAACGTCGCATATAGTCCTTTCCAACATACTCTACGGAAAACTACTTTCAAGGTGGAAAACCCCATATGGAGCTATCAGAGTGGTTTCCGTCCCGGAAAATCCACAATTGACCAAATATTTGCGCTTAGACAAATATTAGAAAACGGAACGGGCACGGAACACTAAATGGGTAGCATACGACTTAAATCCAACTGTTCCGCGAGTCTGCTAATTGAAGTGGTAGGTTCGTCTTGGACTGAATTTCTGATGTTATTTATAACATTCTCATTGTTAATATGACCCTCCACTTCTTGATTTGTCTATATTGTTTCCAGTACTTCAAAAGTAATCAACTGATCGTAATACCTGCCTTCTAAGCTGATTTCTGTTAAATACAGTCACAGGAAAACTGCCTAAATTCTTCAATGCAAACGAGTATCAGTCGTCGAGTATCGTCGAGTCGTATACCATTCGCTATTTTCCAGACGTTTACGAGAATAACTTGCCGTAATAAATGTTGTCCGTTGTTGTTTAAAAATCCTTAATTCTTATCAAATAAATTAAGTAGATATTTGTGTTAACAAGACATTTTATAATTTATTCTTAGAAATGACCTGCCTCTCGAAATTCATGGCAGGAATTGATTTCAAGACTTTTGTGACACACGTTATTTATATAAGTTTCTGCGTTGATTATTATAGAGTCCCTTATGGTTTGAGTGAAGCGGGATAATTGAAGGTGTGCTTCATTCAACCTTCGCTAGATACGGGTTTCTAAAAACCCTTGCAATCGCACGATTGGTGTTGATCGAGACTACGAAAAGCTTGATTAAAAGGTTCAAAGAAAATTTCCAGGAATGTGTCTAACCAGGAACCATTGACTGTCGATGTCGTACGCGTCGATTTTGAAAACCTCATCCCATGATTCCTCTTCCATCCGTGTTCTGTGTTGGCACATTTTCTGATCGTTAAAAGCAATCTAATTTGTTCAGTATTGGAAAACTTCCTCTTCACATTCCAGTGTTATCGAGTGTGTATAGTGGTCCGATATATGGAAATCCTTAGTTTCTGTGTGATATGATAAATTTATGTAAACTATGTTATCAAGACACGACCTTGTGTCTGGATGACTTATTTCCTTCAAATTAGGAATCTCATTCAATGATTGTAACAACGACAGACACTGTTGACTATGGTTAGTTTTCTTTAATATATCTATTTTAATTATAATCTATTATAATCTATATAATTATTTTATTATTTTGGTTTAATTCATGTAATTTTCTTATGAATACTTTCCGATTCGCCAGTGTTACTATATAGATTCCATTATCTATATATATATATATATATATATATATATATATATATATATATATATATATATATATATATATATATATATATATATATATATATATATATATTCTATTATCATTCCTTAGTTAATCTCAGCTAAATATTGTTCAGTTTTAATCTAAAAATCTTTCGACTAATATATATATATCTAGTCGAAACTTATCTATGGAAATAAGTTACAGTTACAGTTAACATAACTTAATGTTAAAAAAATTGTTGCATTTAGATTACTCTTATCTTTCCATAAATCGATTTTAGAAAAAATATATATATTTATACAATTTTGATAAGTGTCTAAGATTTTAGTAGGTTTAGTAGTTTTAAAAAATAATTTGTCCAAAACCCACTCAAACTATTTGTACCCATCCATAAAAAATAACGGCAATAAAGCCAACCCGTGATAAATACCAATTAATAAATCAACATTTTTTATCTCTCTATAATTATACCTCTTTATTTAATTTACAGCGTCAAACACACACAGTTTTTTTTCTTTATATAAATACATATTTCGCTTAAATTAAGATCGATCTGTTTCGCGTACGAATCGAGGCGAAAACGGTAAAACGCGCCTTCCAAGACGAGGAGCGAACGGCGGAGACCGCTGAGACATCAACTCTCCAGCCAACTCGGAATCCTGCAACCACCTGTTACCCCCAAGGTTCGATGAACCACTAACCAAATCTTCACCGGATTCCCTTCCAAGTCGTGGTGTGAAATTCACTTTGTTTTGTCTCTTCCCTACTAAGCCAAAAAAGAAAATTATTAATTTATTCAAACGGATAATTTGGGGTGGTTGTACCATTTACTGCGACGATGGCCCAAGGAGATTCTTGAATGATTTCCATAAGAGCGTCTAATTGGTCGCGTTCAAGATTTGGAGATCTGTAGGAGTCTTCGCCGTTTGGATTGCGTTTCCTTCTGCCCATTCTTGGTCCAAACCAAAGGGCTGTAGACTTCCTCTTGGAGTAGGGATCCATTGAGTGTTCGTCCTAATTTTCAATTATTAATAAAACAATATTTTTCGGGGGTTGATTGTTACTTACATTAGTTGAATCAGCGAAAGCCGAATTTGTTAAGGTAGTGCAGATTAGTAGCAGAGCAGAAAGGAAAAATACTAGACGATCCATTGTTTGTTGGTTGGTTGGATGAGTTGTGATTATCTTCTGGATGGTCCTGCAGGTTTTATACTATTCGCTCTGCGTCATTAGCTACAGGAGGTCCAGGCGATAACAACCCCTGCTGGCGAAACAAATCCTGGATTAGCGACTCCATGGATCAGCATTCACATTGAAAAATCGTCCTGGACACTCTTTGAATACTAGAACATATAAATTGCATTCGCCCAATAAAATAATCAATATCAAAGCATCCTTTACCCTGCATCCCTTACACACACTTCAAGTATTTCACAACAAAACTATATCTTTATCTAGTCATATAATTTATAACATAAAAATTAACCTAATATTTGAATCATTTTTTACTCGGTGAAATATTAATAAAATATTACTAGGTGTTTATTTTTTTGTATTTCATCAGGAAAATACAAATCCACTTCCTTTATTATGTTAAATAACAATGTAATTTCGTTCGATTTGTTTTTTATCTAATCATCTAATTTATAACACAAAGTAATATTTTGATAATTTTTGGTTCAAAAATATTTATTACTTAGACATATCTATTTCTTGTATTTTATCAGGAAAATACAAATGCACTTCCTTTATTATGTTAAGTAACAATTTAATTTATTGTTATTTGTTTCAGAATGTCACCCATTAATAACAATAAATCTACCTCACCGGGAAGAATTTTATTGAAAGTGTGTTACATGTATTACCTAGTATGAACTACATTTATTTTCGTTTCTTTCCAGGTATTAATTAATGTCTGTGTCAAAATTATGCTTTGAAATATTGTTAAGGCATGATTGAAAGATGAATTATTTCAGATAAACTTAACAATTAATGATTTTCTCATGAAAATTTAAAAAAAAAGTGTATTTATTATAAGTGCACTTAATAAAAGTAATATTAAAAATGTTAGTCGTAAATCGCATATTTCTTAAATATTATCTTAATGTAAGATCAGCATATAATATAACATGTGTTTGTTGCAACAATTAGTGTATATAAAAGGAGTTAAAAGTCGTGTTTATAGTTCCCTTTGAAAGTTCTTTTTATCTAAATGCCTCAAGTGGCACTGTTAGTACATGTGGGAAACCGAAACGGGACATCTGTATGTGGCGCCAGTCCTTTCTGGACAACCACCCAGATATTTATACCATGTTACGTTTTCGTTGACACTCCTAATAATTTATACCGATTTTTGCAAAATATTGCTTGCACTTGTTCCCTATTGATAAACCTAGGCGCCTCCATGACTATACTACAAAAATCCTCATATATCTTTTACTCAACATATACAATTTCTTATAGAATATAAGATGATAATATATTCTTAAACTATTGAAAATTTACTTAAAGATTTTAATAAACATGTTTATAGTTTTATAAAATACTACAAAATTTGGATTAATTGAAACTGTTAATCACAATATATTTCTTATTTATAAATTATTCAATAAAATCTTCTAAAAAATTAAGAGGATATTTTGGAAATTTGGATATATGTGATATCTCACAAAGAAAATGTCCAAAAATTTCATCTTCATGTTTCCTATCTATAAATTACTCAATAAAATTGTTCAAAATTGAAAAAGTTCATTTTCGATTTTTTTTTTCGATAGATAAATTGCTTATTCTTTAAATTGTTTATACTTTTTTATTTTAATTGTTTATTTTAAACGTTTAACCATTACAAAATTCAAATTATTTCCGAATTATCCGTGTTAACACTTATGTCAATACCCAGTCGTTACTACGTTGTTCAATACCCGGGTACCCGTGTACCCGCATGGGTTTTTCATTCAATAAAATAATTTTAATACCCGGAGACTTTCACATTACAACTCGGGATTACCCATAGAGTATTCCACTACCCGAAAAACCCTATTTCTATAAATAAAACCGCCGGGTAGGCAAAGTATGGAATCAAAATATGGTGGTTAAGCGACGCCAAAAATTCATATCCATTGAAAGGTCAAATATAAAGGATCCGGAAGAAATATTACAATGGATAATTTTTTTACTACTTTACCTTTAGCAAAGCATTTATTGTATGGAACCTAACAATTGTAGGAACATTGTTAAAAAAAAAATACATTCTAGTAGATGTGCTAGCATCTAAAGATCGTGAAGAATTATCTTTATTTGGATATTTTCGATATTTTATTTCTCTATTTGGGTTTCATGAAAAAGTTACTCACTCTGTGCTCTTATGTTCATAAAAAAAAAGAAAGTTGTTATACTTCTATCTACGATGCACTCAGATTTGCAGCGAAGACAATAAAAGAAACCAGAAATTGTTCAGTATTATAATAAACCAAAAATTGGTGTGGATATAATGTTGTAGGATCATGCCTTATTTGTTACCAGGATGTCTACAAAAAACGGAGAAAAACCGCGAAAATCGTGTAAAGAATGTAACAAACCAGTTTGCGATGAACATTCAAAAGCAATTGTAAAATGTGACGCATGTTGCCAATAATAAATTGAATATAAAAATATTTTATGTATAATTTATAACAAGCTTCATAATAAAATTAATTAAAAGTTAAATAAATCCGTTTATTTATATATAAAGTAATATTTTTTATTCCTAGAAATAAGTTTAATTATATATTTCTATATGGGTACCCGGGTATTGAACAACGGGGTATTTGACTTTAAGTCCAAAAAGTTTAAATATTTTTTGGCACATTTTATTATTTATGTATATGAATCGATGTCAATAGACTCAAATAAAGAGGATCTGAAAGGATTTGATGATTTTTCGTTAAATAAAAAAGATATGTAAGTAAGAACATGCAAAAGGTTACCCGGGTACCCGGGTATTGACATAAGTGTTAAGTAACGATAGGACAGACACGGCCGGTGAAAACCTTGACAAAATGTTTTATTCTTTTAGTCAGTCCTTTATTAAAATAATTCATTCGGGGAATTTTGCAATGGCAAATTGAAAGCAATTTAAAATATTTAATTTTAAGACTACTGTTTTTCCTTTTGTTTTAGTCAAAACTGCTTTTTTCAAACTAATAAAGTGTATAAGATTTGATTTCATTGATATCTCAAGATCTACTTTTTGTACCGAATTGAACCGATTTTGTTTAAATTTGCAATACATTTATAATATTAAATAACAAAATAATTTTAAATTTACACATATACATAGTAGTTTTTTGAATAATTTGAAATAATGAAGAATAACAAAAAGTTAAGGAGAAATTTAATTAAACATTTAATTTTCTTAATTAAGGAGAAAATTAAGGAGATATGAGGCATCAAAGATTCATTTTTGAAAATTCTTGCTGATGGTGTATTTATTTTCTCTGCAAGACATCGTTTCGAAAAATAATTTTAAATTAAACATATACATAGTAGTTTTATGAATAATTTGAAATAATAGCTAAAAAAAGAAATAATACGGAGAGATGAGCTATCAAGTAGGACTCTCTTCTGAAAATTCTTGCTGATGGTGTTTGATTTATTTTCTCTCTGAAACATCGCACACTGATTCGCGTAGCACTTTTAGCAGGACAAAATTCTTTTCGTTCGTTTTGAGATCAAAATTGTGTTAATATGCATCGTACTGACCGTAAATTGCATTAATTTTCATGGTTTGTAATAAAAACAAGTAGGAACGTACTTAGTTAAAAAAAAATATTGTAATATGTCAAAACAAAAATCTTATTATGTAAAGCTACATATTAGTCTAAAGTGACCACATTTTCATTGAGACAAAGCGGTTGAAATGAGTTGTCAAATGGTTGAAATGAGAATTATAATTTTGTTTTGAAAGCAGACCAATAATTCAATAAAATATATTTTATCTACTCACACACCAAAATGAACACATTAATAAATACAATATTGTATGTAAAGGATGCCATTATTATAATCGTGTGTAAAAGTATCCAAATCATGCGTAAAAGTCCAATGTAAATCAAATTATTAAACGATTTCTATTTGTTGTTACTGTGGCAAAAACTTGCGTCACCAAACAAAAAACATAGAAGTAGTGAAACTTTTCTTATTTGGAATTAAGAGTTCTCGGCCTCTCAGTCTGGATTTATCTGGTTCTAATATAGCTTAATCTAACCATAACCTATTCTAGATTACATCTAGGTTAACCTAGATTATATCGACAACGACCAAATAGTGTTCCCGTCACTGTGCGTTTTTACTAGTTGGCAATTTTTTCCACGGAGGCGCTGAACGTTCTAATCTTATTGTGTCAGTGATTTGATGCACTCATGCACAAAAGCCTTCTTCACACACTTGTATCATAAACTACTATTATTGTATACATTCATATACTTGTCTATAAATATATAAAAATGTATTTATTATTAATTATTGGTATCTAACAATATTTGTAAAAAACTATAATTTAAACATTATGATTTTTAATTAATTTAAATTTTTTATTTAAAAAAATGCGTTTTTTCAGTCCATATTTTACTGATACTAGAAAAAATAATGTTTGTTGCTGCATTTCTTCCTGGAAGGGAGAGCGCGTATTCTACAATTTTCAAAATATTTTGATAAGGAATATTATTAACTCCGTCCATTTTTGGTCTGTTTCCACATTTTCAGATCAGTAACATTTAATTTTTTCATCAAATTTATTGATTGATAGTTATTTATTATTTATCTTTTTACCAATAACAGCACATTAATATATTCGAAAGATTTTTACAGGTATTCCATAAAATCTCATTTTTTAATTTCACCCAATGAAAATTTCAGATCAAGGTGCCGGATTAAACGACCGGATTTTCTGAAACAAGTTAGAAATTTTTATAATAACTGCTTCGAATATCTTGACAGAAGAAATGACAGTTCAGAAGAATGGACAGTTCAATTGGGGGATATTAAAAACTTTCATTGGTTGACATTAAAAAAGGATATTTTATTGGAATATGTGGAAAAATCTTATATTACAGTACATTTAAAATAATAAATGTACTTAGTTATTTTCTAAACAGCGGGACATTTTTAAAAATCGGCGCGACGCGGGACTTTCCTCTGGGGACTTTTCCTGGGACTGTCCAGCCAAAATCGGGACGTGTGGTCAATTTATATTGGTCGTCTTCATCACTTTCTTCAGATGAATCTGCTGCTGAGTAGTCATGATCAGGATCATAAGGATCAGTAATTTCTTAACTATTAACATTTACTCTGTCTTTTTCAGTGATACTAGAGAGTATTAATAAATCTAGGACTTCAGAAGGGAATTTTGAAACCTTTTTTCGCGAGACATCTCTTAAGCTTGTTATTACAGGGCCAGATGTTAGCAAAAACATGTTAAGTAAATCTCTATTCGTCACAAAATGTAACTGCTTGCGAGTATTGTGTTGACGAAACCTTCTGCAGTCCATGTTTCGAGCTTCTTGAGCTTCCTTGGAAACTGGCCAATAGGCAACAAAGCAGATGCAATACCTTCTGAACTGTGAACAAGGATTTTGTGTGAACAGTAGCAGGCATGTAATATCATGGATATAGATTTATGTACATTTTCTTTGTTTCTGCTGCAAAAGCCTGAAATTTCTCAATGTTAATATCAAATCCTGAAGATAAACCCGAGGTATAATTCCAATATTGTATTTTAATGTAACATCTACTCTTGTAACATCAGCACATATTTCTGGATTTTCAAAAACTTGCAAGCGGTATTATATCATTTATATTGCCATACCCTGGTTTTGGATTATCTACAATTAGCAACATTTCAGCTTTAAAACGGATTTTTATTTCGTCAGTACGTTGCTTCACACTAACTTTATCAGATTCCAATTTAATTTGCCATTTCTTAATATCAAGACGATAGCTAATATGAAGCAAGCATTCAAAACACATAATCCAGCCATTCAATGTAGATAAACCAAAACCAAGATTGTCTTTGTTGTATAGAAACTCACTTGATTCGTCATCATTTTTGGGGTTGCCCCACAAATGGAGCACTTCTGTGATGAGGAAGTTTCGGTCAACGCATTACAGATATTCCCATCAATCATGGTCAGAAGCATTTCATTCATGACCGAAACCTCACCTTATTTTACTTTGCATATTGTCTACAATAAATTATTTATCTCTTCTAAAACATTGTCACTTTCTTCCACAGTAAAGGCTTTAGTTTCTTTGGAAAAGATTACTTTATTGGACGATAATGCATTGTAGAAGATGGTCGAGGATTCTGCCATACTATATTGCCACTTTCATCCTTTAAAGGGAACGAATAAAAGAACAAACAAAACTTCATCAGTGCAAAAAATTACGAACAGTGAGGATTCGTTATTTTTTGTTTGTATGTGCTGTGACCGGAACTTACATCACAGCTCCACTTACTCATCATAGTAAATGACAAGCAAAGACTATTGACAACCTCTTGCTGTGCCAATAACAAACATTCTGCAGTTTTATCTAAAATCGCTTAAACTTTGATATCGGCTCGCGTTTCAGTCACAACAATCTGTTCCTCTCGAGGATAACAAGCTAATTTTGCTTTCCTAAGACTATGCAGTGACGGAAATACCGTATGCCCAAGTTTAATGCTCCACTTCCGAGTCTGCTTTGTAAGCATGGCATGTTGATTTACTTTCAACATAGTACATTTAATGCAAAAGTGTTTTTTAGTTCCTTACTCTGCATAGGATCGTTCGTCACAATTTGTATCCCTTTGCCATGTCTCTACTACCTGACAATCGCGTTGACAACTCAGCAGCGTAGGTTTGCTCACTACTTACTGGTCCGGATAAGTTTATCAACCTGTCTTCGTTTTGTTTTAAGGCTTGATTCCGAGAACTATTTCATAAGCCTCCCAAGGCTTAGTAAGCGTTCTTTAGAAGTAGTTGGCAACTCTTTGGCAATAGGTATTTCAAAAGACGTGTTTGAACCCATTCACATTCCGAGTTCTTCTGTAGAAACCGCTCTTTGTTCCTTCCACGCTCCTCCACTTTTAATGAATTTTGGACTAAAATCTGCGAAATAATGGCCTTCATGTTCTTTAAAGATTGTTCATTTGCATCCCTACGGATAAATCTTGTACGTCTTGTACTGATAAATCGAAACAAAACTTAATTTCTTGTTTCCTTTCCATGTTTCAGCCATTCTTCAAATAAATCAATTTTCGGTATGTCGAATAGGTACATCTGGAAAAAATTTAAAATAATGAATTTCGCAAATCGTCCCAAGCCAGTATTATATCATTATAAACTAAAGGAATGCAACTATATTATACATTGATTCTAGAGAGGGGCGATAAGGGAGTATGTGACTTTTTTTCCGTCAAAGTTGAAAAATATGCAAAAATCTGAGTACTTGCACAAATTTTGCACAGATATTACTGAATGAATGAAAAAATTACGTTTTCATATATAACCATATTTTTAATGGTTTGTCATTAAGAAGTAATTAGGAAAAAAATGACATTGTCGTTACCTAAGTGTTTTCTGTGAATTGTGATAATTACATTATCAAGGATTGTTTTTTTCCACCTAATTTGGCCTTTTGAACCACAGTGCATCGGCGGAAAATTAAAAAATTAGAATATTTTTCTTATTTAGAAAGGTAATATCTAAGATGTAGCTAAGATGTTGTTTGATTGGATGTCAAGTTCACTGGTTATAAATTTTTTAAACTCAAAATTTCTATAAAAAACAAAGTATTATTTTCAAACATCTATTATTTATACAAAACAATATTCCCCAATGCAACATCTTAGCTATTACCTTTCTAAATAAAAAAAAGCGCCAATTAAAAAAAAAAAACGGACGACATGTTGTGTGCTGCTAAAGTTATATCCTTTGAATAGACGAGGTGAGCTATCTATCCATCTATACGACCTCTTTGAACCATTATGGGTCGGTTGGTCAGCGTCTCTTGAGTCTTCTGAAGACTTGGTGTTTTGGTTGCATATTTAGTAGTGGATTTTCTTGAGATTCTAGTTTTTCTTGGTGATTTTTGAGTCTTTCTTGAATTTCAATTCTTACTGGGTCTATTCGTAGGACTTCTTACATCATTTGATTTGTTATATACCAGGGAGTGCTGACATTTGATCTGCAAATTTTTGCTTACATTTCCATGTTCTCTATGTTCGACTTAATAATAATAAACTTTATTGCCCAACAGGAAATCCTTTTAACAGGACAAGTAATATTTTCAAAAATATGAAAAAAATTGTAATATGAAAATATAATAAGAATTAAAATAGATACATTTCTCATGAATTAGTTACATATAGAAATAAACAATAATATAATGTGTTTGAAAATTAGATAACACGCTACTATAAGATACAAAAAAATATATCTTCGTAGAACTTATCAGCGTTGGGGCCCATTTGGGTAAGAGGTGCTCTTCGTAGTATGTAGCTCATCGTGCGTTCGTGATGTCGGCAGTGTAAAGGTGGCTACATATCGAGAAGCAGCTGTCGCGACGTGGAAATAAAAACTGGACAACAGAATGTATCAACTTTCTAGCAAATCGAGCACTGCTGTTGTCTGCGCACCAGAAGGGTTTGGATATCATGCGGCTCTAAAAGCGAGTCATATTTGACGTTTCTGATGGGATAGTGAGCATCGATTTTGAAAGATATTTCAAAAAACGACTCTGTACCCTTTCAATAGGTAGGTCTTGATAAGCATAATATGGGTACCATAACAACGCTCCATAGTCGAGCTTACTAACAAATAATGAAAAGTAAAATTTTTTAAGCAAAACAGAATCTCGGAAGGAGGCAGAAATGCGTAAGATAAAGCCTAGCATTTTTGATGCGGATAACGACACGCTGCTTATGTGCTATGAAAACGACAACTGACAATCAAATAAGATCCCTATATCCTTAACGCAGTCTTTCTTTTCCAGTAATTAGCCAGATACTATATAAGATATAATTAAGGTGACCAGATTTTTTAAACGCGAAAGCAGTATATAAGCTATTTGAGATATGGGGACTTGAGCGAGGGACTTTGAGAAATAGCGGCCTAGGCGAATTTTTGGAAACTTTCAATGCAAACGTTATAGAATTGAAAGTTAGCGTTCACTAAAAACCTTTACGTATTTCCAGATTATTTAAACGCGAAAGCAATACATCGGATGAGACGGATGGAGGTAATGGTTAGGTCTGTGCTTTACAAAAAAAAATGATAACGAACATTTGAATGATCGCGGGCCGCATAAAATGTCGGCGCGGGCCGCATGAGGCCCGCCAGCCGCCATTTGACCGGGCCTGCTGCATTAATGTGAGTGTTATGTTTATTACTCTTGCAACGTTTTGTTATTGCTGCTTTGCCACTATTAGCAATACTGAATTGTGCGCAAAATGTTCGCTTTGGAAATGCATAAAATCACAGTTATATTTATTTATTTTTACAATATTATGCGAAGCAGTACAAGCAGTACATCTTAGAGAAAGGCAGTACAAATGCAGTGCCTAAAAATTGGATAGGTTACAGACTATCTCAAAGAAGTACTGTACTGGCTAAAGCAGTACGCCTGCTCACCTTAGATATAATGTATCAATATATGTATGTATGTATATAATGTATGGGCTAGTTCTTTCTAGTATATTGCCTTGATCACACGTAACGAGTAGTATGATAGAGTAATTCTAACGAGAGTAAAATGAGTAATAATACGAGTAAGTATTGCTTTATTTAATTATTAATTAATTTTGGTTTTACGTTTTTTAAAAAAAAAACAAAATGTCGTTAAAATGGAACAATGAAAAAACAATTAAATTTATTCAAATATATAAAGTGAATCCATGTCTGTAGGACCTTAGGTCACAGGACTACAAAAATAAGCCAAAAAGAGACGCGGCATCCACCATTTATCCATTTCGAGAGAAATGGATATTGAAGGCTTTGGGGTGACGGAAGTAAAAAACAAAATAAAAAATTTAAGATCTACTTATTGCCAGGAGAAGAAAAAAGTGCAGGAGTTCAAGAAGCCGTAAGTTCGGGGGCAGCCGTAACAAATGTATATGTTTCCAACATAAAATGGCTCAATGAAATGGAAGAGGTGTTCGCCAAGGATATAAACCGAAAAACATATGAAAATGTAAGTAATTTCTTAAGATACTTTTATTTATACATATTGTGATTTTACAATTATTTAATATGTTTTGTACATTATGGAATCATCCTGTCTTGCCATGAAACCGCACCTTCCCCTCTAAAGAAATCGGCATATTTATCCCGAAGCTCCCTTGCAAGTCGCGATGCATAATTGCTAGTATGGCTAGTGATGGATGGTAAGGCAGATATGACTTCTCTTCTCCAAGTTCCTTCAATAATATTTCCTGAATCGATATCTTCTTCGTCAACACAACCCTTCGGGAAGTATTGCTTTGGACTTGTGAGACGTAACCAATATCTGTTGTATTAACATGAAGTGGTATGGGTTTTTGAAATATTCTAAACCTATTTGCCAGTATGTCAAATTCATTTTCTACGATTCGACGGGCTCTGGACAATCGATAATTATATATTAAATATTTATATATTTATAAAATTCCGTTACTTACCTTTAAAAAATTCTGAAAATAGGTAGATATTGCATCCATTACTTCAGGTATAAGTGCTGATTTTGAGGCCCGGGAAATCCTATAGAAACCTTGCAAATATCGGTAGTTGAGCCCTGTTGCTAAAAAGCTTAAAGCAACTTTAAGCTTTATCTTTGCCGGTATAGATTCCCTCATTGTAGTATTTTGTTTTTGAATTAGAGGACTTATATTTTTTAATAATTCATTAAAATGTTCTACATCCATTCTCAGTACCGCTTTAAATTCCCCTGGGTCTTCGAATTCCAATTCCCGAAGTAGATTACTTGCTCCAAGTTAGGGTCTCCTCCACATCCAAGGCCTTGTCCAAACGCGCTTCTTATCCTCAATTAAATAAGGTATAAGCATCTTAGTGCATTTTGGAATCAACCTTTTACTATCCATCATGATCACTGACTGACTCACCCGGCAAAAAATTAAAGCGTGTGAACACCTACTCGCCCACTATACTCTCTCGGCCGAATGACATTTTACTGTCTCGCCACTGTACTCGTTACGTGTTATCAAGCCATATGTCACAGTACAGCATTTGGAAATATTTAGTTTCAGCTGATGTTGTTGAGACCAAGCAACCAGATGTTGGAATGAAGGGTTATTGCATCAGAATTGCTGTTAAAGGAGGAATACAGTTATATGTTTATGCTTTAGACAATGTTTAGCCTTACTAACATATCCCCAGGGTTCGATGCCAAAGGTCCAAATGGGTTTAACGATAGTTTTGTATATAAGTATTTTGAATTCTCTTGAATTCAATTGAATTCTCTTTGTCTGGGATCAATCTATTTTCTCTTTTTGTAAAGTGCTTCTTCAAATTGAGTTTTCTGTCTAGATGCATACCTAGGTACTAGCCTGTCAAGTATTGGGGAATATCTGTATTATTTAAATAATTTTTGTACCGCATTTGTACCAAAAGAGAAATGTGTAATTAATTAACGCCAATTTAAATAACGCCTAGGTATCTGAGAAAAATGTGTGCAAAATACAATAGGCCTCGTGGCCGCAGTGTTTGATGGGTTAATAACCCGCTATCCATATTGGACCAAACAAAAAAAATGGTGATGACTGTGTTGTAGGTTTTTTGAGAGATTTAATGAGTTTCCAGATGGAGTTATCAAATCTATTCAGTTTAGTTACATAGTGTTTGAATGATTCTGTTCTGTATTCTCAAAGTTTGGTTTTTATTTTGTTACTGGCTTGATTTAAGTAGGTTTTATCTCCTGAGTTTCTACTTTTCTGCCATTTGGTTCGAGCTCTTCCCTTTTGTGCCACTAGTTTCTTGATTTTGGGTGGAATGTTTATTTCGGGGTGCCTCTGTTCTACTTTTGAGTAGCACAAGCCTGACAACACAACAAGCTTATGCTGTGTAGTCTATCGTGTTCTTTCAGGTTCATTTTTAAGTCAATAGTTTCGTTTAGTCACTACAGTATTTATCCCAACTGGTGCTTGCGTTGTGTAGCCTGGGGGGTGGTTTCGGGTAAATAACTCTTGTTTTTATTCTCGCTATTAATGGAGGGTGGTCTGAAGTTGAATCATATCTTAATGTTATGTGCGTGAGGGTTGATGATATTCCACTGCTAATGAAGAAATCCAAGAGGTCGGGGGTTTTGTTGGGATCTGACGGACAATAGGTAAGACTTCCTGTTGACATGTACGAGTATTTCTTTGCGTTTATAAGGTTATATGAAAATGTGGAATTAACTGGTGACGATAGGACAAGTTTATTTCCAGTTAATTCCACATTTAAATATAACCCCTTATTGGACATTTATCACATAATATCAGTTTCATAAGGTTATATTTCTTTCTGTTTTCTAGTTATTAGGCTGGGGCCCCTTGCGATTAGGCGATTGGAATAGTAAACATAATTTACTGCTACAATCGCCTCCGACAATGAATTTTGGTCCTAGCGAAAGATGGCGCAACCCTTTTTCTCTCTTGACCCTTGTAACCCTTGTCTCTTCTCTTCATCTCTCTTGAGTTATCAAAAATTATATTCATATATTATATGAATTATCATAAATGTAAAATATATTGAGATATTACTTATTTGTAAATTTCACGAGAAAATCTTATGTAAAATCTCATTTAAATTTCCAAATTTTGAATGTCCAAAATGTTGATCATATTGCAATATTTCTTATATAAAATTAATTAATCTAACTTAAAACATAAAAATTTAAATGATGAATCAATTACAAGCGCTTCCTAAAGTGAGAAAATTAAATATCATAGTATTGATCACTTTGGAATCTGATTTTGTAATTAACTTTTTTTGCTTGTGAAAATTTTTGGTTCCATTTTTTGGTCCTAAACTCTTTGAACTGTGCAATAAATTATTACCGGAATAAGTTTGACACTGTCTGTCAAGTGCCTAGTTTGAGAGAATATATTGGACAATAGTTTCACTTTGACCCCATTTCGGGGAATCTTCGTTTTCTATTTCGCACTTCCTTCCGGTCCGACGGCCGAACTCCAAAAACACGACCAAAAATCTGGAATATTTTTCTATAAATGGACTTTGATTCAATTAAGATTTGTTAAAAAAATCAAAATTATGAATTGAAAAACTTGAGGGTAGTAAACATTTTATACGCTCCTTTCGTCTTTATAATATCAACACATTTATTAATATGATAAGATATTTCTACAATTAAAAAAAATAATATTTTAAATTTAACACAAAAATAAAATTGGGAATTAAAGTAGTAGTAGTAGTAATAAACTACAATATAATTTTGTACGATTAAATAAATTATTTTCCTTATTAATTTAGATTGTTAATAGCCTTATTGGATTAGGTAAATAGAAACAAAACGGACAACTGTCTCGAAGTTGACTGGCTTTGGTGAGATAAGGAACCTTATCAGACTATAAGCGCGGCGTTAATTTTATTTGAACCGCCGCGCCGACGAGTGACCATCGATTAAGTGAAACAATTTGAGTGAGACTTCACGCATTTTCTAAAAAAACAATGGTAAGGCCTAGGCCGCACTACGGCTAAACCGCCGCGGTTTTTGATCGCGTGATTTTATGACTCTAGTAAATTAATACAAGCGGCCGCACTTGCGGTTTTTTCCTGCGACTGATTTTAAAACCGCGTATTGTTACAAAATGACTCCCGGCTAAAAACCGCGCAAAAATTTGTACTGCATAGAAAATAGTTGGCGCGCACGCACTTATGTTTAACCGCGAACGGTTTTTTTGACAGACAGCCGTGAAGAGCTGGTAAAGAGTGGCAATTGCTACGTTTTTTTAGGTTCAGATACTTGTCTCTGATTGAAAACATGTCGTCGACCGAGTCAGACTGTGTATCAAACGAACGGTATGAAAGTTTATCGGAAAAAATCATAATGGAAGTACAAAAGAGACCAGCTTTATGCGACACCACTTTACGTCAGTATAGTGATCGAAACGAGAAAAATAAACTTTGGGAGGAAGTTTATCTACACGTATTAAACAATTTTATTTTAAACAATTTATGTTTTCTTAAATCTTGATATTTATTATTAAAGAAACCTTTCTTAAATCTACGGCTAGTGAGTGAATGGTTCCAATATTTGCGAAATTTGCGTTGACGGCTTCTTTTTCTATTTCTTAGTATTAGAGCAACAATACATACTGCTGGTTTGAAATCCATTTTCAACTGTGCAAATTGCGGGCGGTTTCGCGGTTTTTAATCGTAGTGTGTGTTTCTCGAGCGGTGTCGCGGTTATTGCGGTTACCGCTAGCGGGGAAAAAAACCGTAGTGCGGCCTCGGCCTAAGTGATATTTATATCTTTTAATTATTTTTTTTTAACCATTTTAGCTGTTTTTTTTTTGTTAAAATGTTTTTTTTTGCAAAAATTGTATTTAACTTGTAAAATTGTTTCTTCTTCGTTTATTTTCTTTATGTTTTTAAATTATTTAAGTATGGCACTTATCAAGACCCTTTTTGATTTTTTCCGTTATCACATTCCTTTTTGTGAAATGTTTCATTCTTGGCATCCTTATCACATGTTTTTTTAACAGATCTTTAAAGATTATACGCAGTTGTTGAAAGATTTTTATAACAGAATTCTGACTGCCGAATATTAAAAAAAAATACTTAAAAAAATGTTTATTACAAGATAATATTAATTGTTGTAAATAAATATGCCAGTTCCAAATCAAAAAATAAATTTTAAATTTTTTCTTTCTTTAATTATTTAGCAAAGATTATTTTCAAAATAATTTAAAAAAAAAACATATTTATCTACTAGCATACCAAACTGAACACATTTTTTTATCTGCCTCTAATATAACTTAACTTAACCATTACCTAATCTAGATTAAATCTAGGTTAAACTAGATTACATCGACACTGACCAAATAGTGTTCTCATGACTGTGCTTTTTTAATTAGCAATTTTTCCACGGAGGCGCTGAACGTAGTAACCTTATTGTGTTCTTGATTTGAAGTATTTTGTCTGTCAAAATTACATTTTTTCAATATTATCGGTAAGAAACAAATATTTTTTTGTAGATTCAACAGTATTTTAACATGCTTCGTAGATAAATCAATGTCATACATGTCATACGTTCGGCTCGTGCTTTAAACTTCGCAACTCATGTACATAAGCCCTTCTTCCCACACTTGTATCATAAACTACTATTAAAACGGTTAAACGGCGGTTTTGCAGCACGCGTCCATGTTTAGAAAATTACGAAATATTTCTAAAATAGAAAACAATTGATTATAGTAATAATAATATCATTCAAGTATAAAATTTTATAATGCCGGCAAAATATTTGTTTGAGAAAACCTGTCGTATTTATTAAAAGTTAATCAAACGTAATAATATTTTTTCCCAAAACCTGGACAAAACTATTCCCTTCCAAATGGCTACCGACCCATTACTCTCTTACCAGTTATTGGCAGCATACTAGAACATATCCTTAAAACCAGACTCTAGAGCAGGGACGGCGAGTAGTGGGAACCTTATCGAGTAGTGGGTAAAATTTTGTTCATTATATTTGACGTACTAGCTGGTGAGTCACCAGGTCACTGGCATAACTTGAAAAAGAGGAGGAAGGTCAAAGATTCCTTTTTTTGTTCTCACTTTTAAAGGCTTTTGCAAAATTCAAGTTTCCTTCTTATTTTATTACTTTGGAAGGGAAGAGCAAAAAATAAAGGTCGAAGTCAAAAAAAATATATCAATGAATAAGTTCACAAAACTTCCTGATGTATTACACAATGATAATTGTGTAATTATCATTGTGTAATGATTACTTACACTTACAATTACTTAAGATATTAAATAAAACCAATATTTTTCCCAATCATATTAGTTGTTGTAACAGAAGACCGTCTGTTGTAACAGAAACAATTTTCTTTAGGTCAATTTCCATTTCTGTAGATGTAATATCAAATTCTTTAAAAATATCATGACCGGTACACCTCCCTTTCAACGTTATTAGCTTTTCTTGTTTTAAATAGCTCTTCTTACATTATTTTACCTTATTTATATCGAGCAAAAACCGTGCAAATTATTGTGTAAAATTGTGTAAAATTATTGTGCAAAACCGTTTACATTACTTTCATCAATAAATTGAATACATTGCTGCATATTTTAAGTAGTTATATATTTTAGAAAAAATGTGATTTCTAATTGTATTCCGACTTATTGGTAACTCATTTATACGCTCCTTAACACATCCTAGTTTTTTCAAAAGCAAAGATCGAATGACAAATTTTCCAAAATCGAGTTTTTTCGAGAGTTCAAAAGTTTTTTACCTGTTCCTCTGGTCAGGATCTAAATGTAATATCCGACCGTTAACAGCTCCCAAAACTCAATTTATTTGATTTCGCGTCGCCGTCCCCGTCCCCGTCGTTTGAGTTCCCGTCCAAACGCCAATTGGGAATCGCTCTTCCCAAATGGCGTTTGGAATCCCAGTCCAAAATTCTAGCTTTAGTTTTTCCAATACTAAAAATGAAAAGATTTTTTTTCTTCAGTTCCTCTTTATCTGCTCCAAAACCATTATTTTTTCAAAAATCAAGGGTAAACTCTAAATCTTCCAACAACTTTTTCAATTTCCCAAGGTTAAGTCCATAGTCCCCGTATAGTCAAATCAGGGAAAATATTTAAATATATCTTCCAATGACATTTTATGTTCTTCTTGGTCTGATCCAAATTGTAGGTAAAGATTTTTTTGAAAATCAAATTTCTTTGAGAAAAAAAAAACTAAAATTTTTAGTTTTTTTTTTCTAAAGGAGCAGGAAAGTTTAAATAAATTGAAAGAAGAACAATTTATATTTTTAGGAGATCTTTTACAAACAAATTTACTTAAAAATTAAATAATATAAAGGCTAAAAATCTAAATATTGATACAAAATATTATTTAGTGATATTTGCAACCAAAAATCATAGTAATTAAATTATAAAAACAGAACTAATTAATTTTAATCAAAAGAAATATCATAATATGTTAAAAAATGTATATGGCATTTCGTTCAAAAAGTATGGGACTCCTGTATCGCAGTCAAAATTATAAAATGATACATAAGTTGTATCATCGGTCAGTAACGGTTGACGGAAACTTGGATTCAACCCTTTTTTTATATAAAAAAACCCTTTTACAAAACCCCCTCTGAAAGATGTTTCTTGTGACAAGCAATGGAAAACTTGAAAATTAGCAGCTGTAATGTTCTAATCTAGGTGACGGGAACATATAGTGTTCCCTTCACTGTGCGCTTTTACTAGTTAGCAATTTTTGCCACGGAGGGGAGAACGTTCTAACTTTATTGTCAGTGATTATCTGTGTGTAATTTCTAATGAAAAAGTTACTTCACATACATATAATGTTAAAAGACATTTTGAAAAGTTGCATTCTAATCTCGTTTTTTCTCAACAACTTTTTATCAACAGATAAATAAAGAAAAACATATTCTTCACAAAAGAAAAAAGAAAATCATTTTGTGCTTAAAAAGCGTTTTTTGATCCCAAAATATTAGTATATGATACAAGTGTGTGAAGAAGGACCCATTACGATTAAACTTCGCAACTCAGTCACAAAAGCCACACGTGTGTCAGACATTATTTTATCTACGAAGCATGTTAAAATATTGTTGAATCTATAAAAAAATATTATTTCTTACCGATAATATTGAAAAATTGTAATTTTGACAGACAAAATACTTCAGTATTTTCAGTACTTTTTAATCTCTTCAACCACACAATATTTATCAAACCATTCTGTTTAGTATGATTAGGATAGTTTAGGATTTTTGTCGTTTATTTTTATCGTTTGTACCGCAGCTATATTACAGGGTTACAATTAAAAACATGTTTAAAATTTAATTTGAGAAGAAATTTCTTATTGATATCTTCTTCATCTCCTTTCTAATAGGCCTACTTTGGACCACGCTTGTTCAACTGTTGGGCTTGTTGGCCTTTGCCCAGTATTGTTGCATCTTCTGCCGGTGTAACTCCTTTCTCTCTTCTGTCCAGGGGGTACCTTTCTTACGGGGGTTTTCCTGAAATCCACGGACTTCCTTCAGGGTGCGTCTAACAGACTGTCTGTTTTTGAGATCTGTTATTCCCAGTTCTTTAATATCCTTCTCGGTTTCTGTCAACCAAGTGGTACGAACCTTCTTGTTTTGTCAGAATTAAACAGACGGTTGGTTAAGCCCCCCATTCACGATCAGTTAAACTGATCAGTTGAACTGACGTACATCCAAAAACTGACCGTGAGTGTGAAATCCTAATGTAAAATGTTGAACTGACGGCAACCCACGGATTTACCGGGCGCACCATAAATCCGCTGGTTCGTTCGTTTTCATCAAGGCAAACTGACCGCACATGCGCTTAGTCAGTCGTAGTTTAACCGCCATGGCGCCAAGACGTACAATAACTGAAGAATTTATAGAAAAATAGCTTGAAATATGTAGATTAGTCCATTCTCAAATAGTTACGCCAGTCACTCGGTTTCAGTGACAACTCATTTAACAAATTAATATGAGATAACTGATATTTCTTTTTTAACAACATGTTTATTTTGTTGTTATTCTATTGATTAAACCGCTATAAGCAGCAGCCGTCATAAGTAGAATATCCTCTTCGGAATCCGAACCCACATTTACGCATAAGTTACACGGTGAGAAATTTGCTAACCAGATACAGCACGTGACAATCGAGAAACGAAGGCCGGATTTAAGCCAGTGAGTGGGGAAATCATTTTGAACTGATCAGTTTTAACTGATCAGTTCTAAACGTCAGTTCAACTGATCAGTTTAAACTGACCGTGAATGGCGGGCTTTAGTCGGTTTTGAGGCAATCTTGCAACGTGGCCATTCTACCCTTCTTTTCCTTGCACAGTCAGAGAGCATCTCAATATGTACGTAGAGCTCATAGTTATGCTGCCTTCGGAATTCCCCAGCTTCCTTTACCGGGCCTAGGATCTTCCTGAGGATCTTCCTCTCTCTGATTTCCAATTTCTCTACTAGACCTCTTCGGTTCAAGGAAAGACACTCCATGGCATACAGGGCTTCTGGTCGTAAGACTGATGTGTAGTGCTTAAGTTTCAGGTTGCGTGACAGGCATTTTTTATTGTAAGTGTTCTTAGTCAGTCGATAAGCTAGTTCTAACTTGTCGACTCTCTTGGATAATGATGCTCTTTCTGATAAGTTGGGTTCAATCCATTCGCCGAGATACTTAAATTTCTCATTCCTCTTGATATTTTCCTGTTCTAGTAACATCTCTCTGTTTGCTTCTCTGATGTTGGTGAAGAATTCTGTTTTCTCCAACGATACTTGAAGACCCACTTTGGCAGCCTGTTTTCTGAGTCAGTTTACCTGCATTGTTGCCATCTCAAGAGATTCAGCAAACAGTGCCATGTCATCTGCAAAGCCCAGGCAATCTATAACCAGTCCATCGTTCTTACGTCCCAGGTAGATACCACTCTGAGCACCCAAATTGTTCAGTTCCTTGCGCCATTCTTAACCTTTATATAACCATTTTTATAACCTTTTCAAGGATACAGTTAAAAAGAAGAGGGGAAAGTCCATCTCTTATTATCTATCTCTTCTTATTGATATATTTTATATTCATACCTTTTTGGTCGAGAAACTTTAATAAGAAAATAATAAAAAGTGTTGCGTTATTGAATATTTTTAAAAGTTCTAAAATCAAAGCCTGGGTCACTTAAAAAGCTTGTGTGGGTCAGTGTTTGACCTGCAGGTCATAGGTTGCCATCCCTGCTCTAGAGCATCATAGTAAACACCGTCCCAATATAACAATTTGGTTTTAAGCCCTACCACTCTACTACCCATCCTTTATTCATCAAATAATCTACACCAACACTCAGCTGCCCTCTTCCTTGATATTACCAAAGCCTTCGACAGTGTGTGGCACGCCGCACTCCTTTTCATAATGAAACAACTTCCTCCTCACCTCCTCTACCTAATTAAACATTTGCTTGAAGAGAGATCCTTCCAAATCGAAATAAACAACCACCTTTCTCCTCAATTTACCCCACATCAAGGTCTTCCCCAAGGTTCTGAATCTAGCCGTTCTGAATCATAGTAAACACCGTCCCAATATAACAATTTGGTTATAAGCCCTACCACTCTACTACCCATCCTTTATTCATCAAATAATCTCTCTCTCCCTATTACTCTATAACCTATACTGCCACGACATATATAATTATCACTATGATGACAAACTCCAAATCAACCTCTGCTCCTACATCCTACAATATGCCGACGACACCGCTCTGTCACAACAAACCCAAAAAAAACAATTTTCGAGCTCCAAGCCCTTACTGACAAAACGATGGCATGGCTCAATTGTTTAAGACTCTCCGCCAATCCATCTAAATGCCAACCCCTCATTCCTAACTACAGAATCTCTCCCAGCTTTCCCGACATACACTTAGGCAGAATCCACGTAACACCCACTCCTCAAATAAAATACTTAGGCAAACTACGACAAACTACGACAACAAAATGAAATTCATCAACGACGCGAAACAACGAAAGACAAAGACAATATCAAGAAGTAAATATTTCCGTGGCCTAAACCATGAAAGTAAAGGTATTTCCATCAAAACGGCCGCTAGAGTATATATAGAATCTATGCCGCCCCCTCCTTGACTATGGACATATATTACTTTCAAACGCTAACGAAAGAACACTAAATATATTGGAAGTGGCAGAACAAACTTCATTACGACTGATCTCCAAGTTACGACACCCAAACAACATCCTTCATAATCCTCGCAACGATCTTCTATATAGACTCTTCCAAATTCCAAAAATATTAGACGGGCATCAATAACTACGGACAAAATTCAAAGACTGCAACAACCACTGGACTAGGGTTTTTCAGGTCCTAGTACCCGGACCCGGACTCGACGAGTCCAAGGGTAAATACCCGGTACCCGATCTAAGACTCGACGAGTCTCGGGTCTTGAATGTTTGGCATTGTCTAGTATACTTGATGAATGGACGAGTATGAAATTTCGAACATACCTAAATATCAATTTGCATGGAATTGACTCTTTCAATTGTCAAATTCAGTGTCAAATTTCTAAATTTAGTGTCAAATTTTCTTTTTCTTTATAGGACTTTTTCTTTAAACGGCTAACGAATGCAGGGACCGAGTATCCCCCGGGATAAGGGGACCCCCTTTATCAAAAGCCAACGCCCTCCTACTAGGGCGGATGAGCGGGTATAGGACAGGGCACACTTTTGCCCTAGGGGCGCGAAATCGCTCCTAAAGGCGGAAGAACCAACAACAAGGTCAACGGTATAGAATGGAGAAGGCAAGAGGGAAACAACTCTATTAAAGATCCTTTTGGATATCCCTTGTCTAACAGCAATGATGGTGGGCTTTGTTACTGAACAATCCAGAGGTAAAATAGTCCCGGGTTATTCGGGTCTCCGGCTGGGGAGAGTTTCAAAGCGTGTAGTTAAAGATAGAACAAGACATGTCAAAATAGGAACATGGAACATAAGATCCCTTAAAATCTGTGGGAAACTAGAGAATGTAAAAAAGGAGATGGAAGAACATGATATAGGCAAGAGAAAGGACTAATAATTGCAAACACATGGTTCCAGCAGCCTAAGAGAAGAAGATATACGTGGTCTGCACCCGGAGACAGAGCACGATACCAAATAGATTACGTAATGGTAAGAGGAAGATACCGCAACCAAGTTAAACAATGTAAAAGTTATCCGGGCGCTGATGTAGCTAGTGATCACAATCTAGTACTGTTAAAATCTGAGCTAAGATTAAGAAGAAAGAAATATAGTGCTAAAGAATACCGCAAATACGATGTCAAAAAGTTAAGACAAGACAGTGTTTAGGAAAGATATCAAGAACTGGCACAGCAGAAAGTTAAAGAAATACCAAATGGTACAGTAAATGAGAAATGGATTGGTCTGAAACAGTCAGCCCTAGGAGCAACTGGTCAAGAAATAGGAAAGACAAAGAAACAAGTAAAACAGCCATGGATTACTGAATATGTATTAGAACTTAAAAGAAAGGAAAAAATTTAAAAATTCAAAAAGTGAAGAAGGAATTAAAAACTATAAAAGACTCCGAAACATAGTCAACAGAGAAGCACAGAAGGATAAAGAAGAATGTATAATGAAACAATGCAAGGAAGTAGAAGAAAAGCTAAAGAAGGGAAATATAGAAACAGCCTATGAAAAGTCAATGGCCGTAGTAATATCATATTAGATGAAAATGGAAAACTGGTAACTGAGAACAAGGAAGTGGGAGAGAGATGGAAACGTTACATAGAAAAATTATATGAAGATCCAAGTGAGATAAGTAATCTAGAAAACGAAGAAAATGTAACAAATGATCGTGAATGATAGTGAATTTTTCAATTCAATTTAAGTATGGAATTACCACGCAGTAACTGTCGCAACCATCCTATTTATGAAATCAGCCTGTACGGCAACCCAGACAAAATTGCACAACAAATTGATGAAGAAATACTGTCTCGTTTCACAAGATATTTGGTTCAATTCAGAATGCCTTCGGACCAAAGGCATACCCAACTATGTCCATATTAAAAGCCGCTACACGTCTTCGGCCGCAAAAGCAGCCATAAAATCAGCCCAAAACACTTGGATTAGATCCGAAATTTAAAATCTTCATCGGAGAAGAGATGTTATTCAACATTATCTTAAGATACTCCATTCAGAATTTACGTTCAAATTACACCAAGTAGAATTCATCATCTTGGATGATTTTGTTCTAGCAAATGTCAGTCAAGTTAACCACATAAAATATTTAAGGTTAAAAAAGAAATTATCCGTTCTCATTGAGAATAAAAATGCAGCTCCCAAAAGTGAGTTCCAAACCTAATCTAGTGCCTACATTCATCAACTTCTTGAAAGCTACATTCAGTCCCATCGAACAAGCATTCCTTTCCCAAAACCCCAACTACGCCCCATTCAACAAAAACAAATCCGATAAGTCCACAATAATTGTAGAAGCAGAAATTGCGCTAAGAAAATTGACGGAACCTCGCGAATACCTCGAGCCAAAATAGCAGAGCACATAAAATCCTACACTCGTAATCTTGCTAAAGACTCCGCAATAATCAAAGCAATATAATCCAAAATAGAGTCCCATTCTTTTGTACTTACTAAAGCAGATAAATCCAACTCGATTGTCGTTCTAGAAATAGAACAGTACATCAATAAAATGAACTCTTTCATCACAACAGAAAACTTAACTCTTTTGAATAAGGATCCCACAGCAAAGTTTCAAACCCAAATTAGAAACCTCCTAAAAAATATTACGACGCTGTTCACAAATTTTGAAAAATTAAAAATTATAAATCAAAATCCCTTGGCTCCCAAGCTCTACGGTTTCATAAAAACCCACAAACCCGATTCCCCAATCAGACCAGTTGTCTCGTACATTAATAGTGCAGCAAGAGTTTTAGCAATAAAACTGTTTAAGAAACACCCTGTTTAAGAAACACACCAAATTTATTCCAAAATATGCGGTAAAAAATTCACTCGCTTTATCCGAACTCCTTAAATAAAAAACAACCCCGATCAATTCAAAGCTTGTATCCTTTGATGTTAGTACTATGTTCTCTAATATACCCACTGAAGAATGCCTACAAATCATTAGAAATTTGCTCTATAATGCTAATTGCAACCACCTGATAAAAACCGAACTCTATGAGTGTCTAGAAACCTGTGTCAACCATAATTATTTTACATTCAATAACAAAGTCTTCCAGCAAACCACAGGTCTAGCAATGGGATCTCCATTGAGTCCACTCCTGGCCGACATATTCATGGCACATATTGAAGAACACATCTTCAAATTAGGTTTTGCTAGAAAACATATTTCGTTTTGGTATAGGTATGTAGATGACGTGTTAGCGTGCTTCAGTGGGACGGAAAGACAACTGAATCAATTTCTAAATTTGATCAACACCATACATCCAAAAAGTTCACTCTCGAGGTAGAAAACAACAACCAAATAAACTTCTTAGATCTAACCTTAATTCATAAAAACAACAAGATTGAATTCGATATATTTATAGAAAGCCGACTAGCGTCAACTGTACAATACCCTTCTCATGAAATCGCCCACTATCACATAAACTAGCTGTGTATCATTCCATGATACATCGAGCCTTCTTCATCCCTCTCACTGCTGACATCCGAACAAAAGAGTTAAACACCATCAAATCAATTGCCACAGAGAATGGCTTCCCAATTAACTCTCATCCAAATGTTGATAAATAAAAAAAAAACCGGCCAAGTGCGAGTTGTGACTCGCGCACCGAGGGTTCCGTACAAACTTGTAAGTAAGGTATCTTTTTTTTGTGGAGGATGTAACTGTATGCAACCCATATGCTTCTGGTGTCTGACAATACCACTACGACAACATTAGTATATTTTCATAAGTTTCTAATAGTAAATTCCCATTTTTCTTGTAATTAAACTACATATTTACGGTTTTCACCGTTTTTACCTTTACATGTGCTGTAAGACACCGCTCTTGCCAAATTTCATGATTCTAGGTAAACGGGAAGTACCCTATAGGTTTTGATTCCATTGACCGCATTGACTTACAAGTTTGATTTTTTCACAGCTGAAAGAGACCGCAGACCCGAGTATTTGATACAAATTTCAACTTGTTATGTCTACGCGTTCCTGAGAAAAATGGTCTTGACAGACAGACAGACAGACACACAGACGGACAACAAAGTGATCCTATAAGGGTTCCGTTTTCGGTACGGAACCCTAAAAATGGAGCCAATTCACAAAGTCCCAAATATACCCGAGAACGCCCATTTCAGATAAAACTTTCGTTTCCCTCACGTACTTTGGCAAAACTAGCGAACAAATAGCTAACATTTTGAGAGAACAAAATCTACAAGTGGCCTTTAAACCCTCGTCCAAATTATCCCACACATTATTTAATGCCAAAGACAAAATCGACCCACTCAAAAAATCTGGCGTTTGTTGTATGAGATTCGGTGTTCGGAATGAAATAGCGTCTACGTAGGTCAGACAGGACGAAGCATAGCAACTCGTTTTTCGGAGCTCATTCTCTAACCAGTGTCTAGAATATAATCACAAATTCCCCGAAATAGCTAATCTTAAAATCTTGCATAACTGCAACAAAGGCCCAAAGCTTAATCTCCTAGAGTCATTAGAAATCTTCAAAACAACCCATAATCCCTCCGTTAATCTCCTAAACGAGCAAACTGACCAAATCTTTTCCCAACTTTTTACAAACAACCCCCCTCCCCACCAAAATTATAGGGTTATATATTCAACATCATAAATTTGTTAAGTCACTTTAAAATGATTGTCAAACGTCGAAACTTAAGTCGTGATATGTGTAGAAATTTATATTACTGTCAATAACAAGTGGTAAATAATTTTTTACATAGTATGGTATAATAAGTGTGGTAAAAACATAGTGAATTTTTCAATTCAATGTAAGTATGAATACCCACGTAGTAACTGTCGCAACCATCCTATTCATAACAAATGATCAGTTAGGACCCCCACTAACAAAAGAGGAATATTCAAACGCTATGAAAGAACTGAAGAACAATACCAGGATGCGATGAAATAACTGGAGAAATGATAAAAGGATTGGACGATGAAAAACAAGTATATAAAAATAATAATAGTATATAAAAAGTTTACAATAAATATAGAGAGAATATTCTCTCTGACATTTGTTTTTTGAAAAAAATAATAAATAATATAATAAATTATTCCATATTTCAAAATTTTAAATTTTCATTTTCTGTATTTTTTTTATAAATGTTTTGAAGAATGTTCCTAAATTTATGTTAATATTATGAAAATCAAAATATTCTTGTATTAAAAAAAATGATTTACGATTGGAAATTAATGATTTTAAAATTAGTTATCAAGTGCTTTACAATTACCAACAATCATTAAAAAATATGTTTAACAAATTCGATTCCGGTTTAAAATTACATCTTTCCACAGAACTAAAACCTGTTTTTTTTTTAAACTGGTAGCAGACAAAGTTGCTTTGTATTTGAGGTGTCAGAAGGTCATTAATATGTCCGGCTTGTGTAAAAGATATGTGCAGACAGACGCCAAGGGCTTTCCTCTTGCCCATTCATGGGCAACTTACAAGACGTATGACAGCTCGGCATATTTCATTTCAATTCACATGATCCGTAAAACGACTTAAGAGCCTTAAGTACCCTGTATATTATATTTTAATCGTGTCTTAATCAATCCCACAAATGGGAGGTCCACATAAATTTTATTTACTCTCAAACATTTTTTTCTTATGTTTATTATTACTAAACAATTTTGTTTTCTAACAAATATTATCTATATTATAGAATTGTTTTTTTAGCTTATTAATCCATCTATTTATTAGTTGAATCGTTGAAGTCGTAATATCTTTCAATTTTTAAACCGAAAAAAATGTAATATGAATTATAATCGAATGATTTCCTTAAAAGAAGAGCTTGAATTTTGAGCTTTTATTTGAAAAACTTGGTTTCTATCAACTGTTGGTTATTTTCTTCTCTATTATTCATTATTAAAATTGATATTCCTGATTTGCGAGAAAAGTTCAAGTCACAGCGTTACAAACCTTTTTGCATTTTAATTTAAGAAACTCGGCATATTTTATTAAGGTGACAGAAAGCTATCGTTTAATTAATCTACGATTCTTTTGTAAAAACTACGTTTCTAATGTTTTTCTGAAAGTATTTGGATTTATTTACTTTAAAACAATTGTGGAATGTTTTCTCCCAAAAAAAAAACGTTTTAAATTCAATTATTTAGCTTATTATTCTATTCGACTTCAAATTCTATCTATTCGACATCTACCTATTCGACATCAAATTTGAACTAATCAACATAAAATCGTGAATGATTTCCTTGAAAGAAGAGCTTTCCTGGAAGAACTTTCTGCTTTTAATTGAAAAACTTTCTATTAACTGTTGGATGTTATCTTTCTTATTATTCATTATTGATATTCCTGATTTGCAAGAAAAGTTAAAGACACCGCGTTACAAACCTGCATTTTAATAAGAAACTCGACATATTTAGAGCCTATGATTATGGTGACAGAAACCCATCGAAAGTTGTAAGGCGATTAAATGCGATTGTTATTCGCTACGTGCATAACCGCTCTTAGCGCCACCCGTGGCCAAAAAGATAACTTCATCTCCAATAATAGTGTATGAAAACAACAAACAAAAATAATTAATTTAATGAAATATACAATACATACACTATACACTAAAATACACTCAACTCGCATTTCCGGCATATTTCACGCTGTCACAAACTTTGAAACAACGACTTACGCTTTAAACTTGAACGCTTGAAATTTCTCGACAAATTATTGAATCTTTCCGGACAATTTACACATCAACTTGTTCGTCTTGTCGTGTAGTTTCTGTGTGCCGAAAATGATTTCGCTGCTTTTTACCGTTCTTGAAAAAACCGAAAAAGCACATATTTTTCGAAGGATGGAAAATATTTATTGAACATTTTTTTGGAATTTTTTTTCGCGATTTTTTCTTGGTTACCCGAAAGAAATCGAAGTGCTGAAAACGGTTTTCTAGTTTATTTCGCTCTAAAGTTACATTTAAGCATATTAGTTTATGTTATTACATATAAGCACTTTATTAGTTCATGTAAAATAACAAAACACTTATCAAATACACTAATAAATAGCAAAATACATGTCAATATATACAAATAAATGCTAAGTACTGGTCATGAAGTTCATAAAAGTGTCACCTTTGGCGCTAGTGCTGTTGCGCTCGGAGCGAATAGAAGCCTTTCAATAATTCGTTTCTATAGCTTTTCTGAGAGTATTTGCATTTAATTAATTTAAAACAAACCTCCTAATTGTCGAAAGTTTTCTCCCAAAACACGTTTTAAATTCAATTATCTAGTTTATTATCCTATTCGACATCCACCTATTCGATGTATATTTCCTTGTTTTCCTTAAATAGGGATTTTCTTGAAGAAAGAGTTTTCCTGGAATAATTTTGAGCTTTTAATTTTGAGAAAAACTTTGTTTTTATTTACTGGTTGTAATCTTCTCTATTATTCTTTATTGATATTCCTGATTTGCGAGAAACGTTCATGTCACAGCGTTACAAACCTTTTTGCATTTTAATCTAAGAAACTCGGCATATTTAGAGCTAATGATTAAGGTGACAGAAAGCCACCGAAAGTTGTCAGGCGCTTAAATGTGATTGTTATAGAAGCCTTTCAATAATCCGTTTCCATTGTTTTTTCTGAAAGTATCTGGACTTATTTACTTTAAAACACACATTTTAATTGTCCAATGTTTACTCTCAAACATGTTTCAAATTCAATTATTCAGTCTATTCGACATCCAATTTGGACCAATCAACCCAAAATTGTGAATGACCAAGTTCAAATTTGGATTGACAATTAAATAATTTAACGATATTAAATTGGGATGAATAATAGACAAAAGGTGTAAGTTGCACAAAACATCTTTAAATTTTTAAACCGAAAAAATATATAAAATAAATTATAAATGAATACAATCTAAACAAGGAAACAGGGATTATTTTGATAAATTGTAGACCTTGTAAAGACATTTGCCTTTCTAGTACATAGAAAAAAATGTTTATATTGAAGAAAAAAGGTGTAATCTTCCTGTTGTTATTAAAAGCCATATGAGTAGCAATGAACTTTGAGATAAATTGAAAATGTGATAAAACGATATATATATAGTCCGTGTTTTATATACAGAAGCGTCGGGGAATCGAGATTGTTGTGTAGGTGCCGTAACTTCAGCTCTAGGTACTAGCAGCCTTTACTTAGTTGATTATGGCGGTCTGGTTTCTGTCGCGACACGAGCCCTGACGCGAAACAGCAAAGATAAAGATACCGAATACTTATTTTATACAATCATCAAGCCACAAATTTGATTACCTCTATTCTATTACCATCGCTTATCTTCTTCTTAATATATTACAGTAACTTTTATATATCTCCCTCTCGTTCCTTAGATAATTATGTTCAAGCTATTAAAAAATGTCGTAAAAAAAACCTTTTTCTAACAGAATTTTGCCGAATTATTTAGTTTTTATTTAAGATAAAAGATAAACAACAAATTAAAAAATAAAAAAATAATCCTTAAACAAATATCAACTTTCTTTGTGCCTTTTTTAGAAAGTCTGATGAAGGCAAATAAATTGAAACAAATAATTCAAGCTTTGCCGAGTTTTAAGATTCTTTGCTTTTCTAAAGATTTTATCTAATAAGGCTGTAAATTTGAATACTTAATTCATAATTTTATTAAATAATAGAATCAAGGGCAATCAAGTTTTACAATTTTGTTGAATAAAGAATAAACAAAAAAAAACACAAACTTATTAAAGAAGAAATATAGATTATTCTATAAATATATTCAACTTGTTCGTAGCTCTATAATAATAAGCCTATTAAGACTTTTAAACAAATCTCATATTGAAACAACTACTTCCTGGCTAATACCACACAGGATATTGAATTATACAACACACATTTGCATGTTATTACTAACCCCAGTACATTTTCATTTCCCTAACAGCACAGCACAGCACTAGACAGACAGTATTCCAATTCAAAATTCAAACAAGCAAAGCTGCGCTGATGAGAGATAAATCTCGAAACGCGTCTGCAGATGACTATTCACTTAATTTAAATGGAAAGAAATGATCTTAAAAACAATGTTATTTGTCTAGTGCTGTTAGTGACATGAAAATGTACTGGGACCAGTAATAACATGCAACTGTCTGTGTAGAATTTTGCCGAATTAATTAATATGCATGATTTTAATTTAAGATGGTAAAAAAACAATGTTACTGGTGTAGTGCTGTTAGTGACATGAAAGTGTACTGTCTGTGTAGATTTTTGCCGAATAAATTTTTAACATTTGCTTGATTTTATTGTTTACATTAAATGAAATATTTACCAATATCAACAAATTAATTCTAAAAATCAATAAATAGCACCTTAAAAATCTCAACTTTCTCTGCTCCTTTTTTAGAAATCCTAACAATGAAGGCAAATAAATTGAATAAATAATTCGGAGAATAATTTTAAACTTTAAAACTTTGTCTAATTTTAACATTCTCTGCTTTAATAAAGATTTTATCCAGTTTTACAATTTTTTTGTACAAAGAGGTTTACAATTTTGATCAAAAAATTGACCAATAAACAAAAAAAAAACAAATTCGCTTTATTTTATCTTAGCACAGCAACTAGAAATAATCAATATGTAGTCAATCAAAACAAATCAATAATTTGAAAAGAACTCATAACATTTGTTTATATTTTGAATATAAAAATTTATTTGTTCATTTTGTGTAACTTTTCATCTTTCATTTTAAAATTTGTATTGATGAAAGGGAAATTTGATTATTTTTTTATTATCAAAAACAACAAATTATTTTTCACAAATTTATTATTTATTTCAATTCCCAATTCCCCGAATTATTTATTTCAATTAATTGCATTCATTCTCAGGATTTGTAAATTGAACAAAGAAATAAGTTAATATTTGTTTTAATTAAGTTTTAATTTACATTAATCGGATATAACGGTTAAACGATTAAATTGATTTAAATCATTTCAAGTTAATTGACATTAGACAAAAAATTCAAAACGTTTTTTCAAAATGTTTTTGAATTTCTTTTGGGTTTAATATGTTTTTTGCGGTTTTATTAACATTTTATCTCCAATTTCATTTGAAGGGCACAGGGGAAAACCCACGGAAGTCCATTTTTTTGTCAATATTAAACTGGTGCTGCCATATGTTAGTATTACAAGTGTACTTTACGTTCCACTGTATAAGATTGGGGAAAAGCACGTTAGTGCATATAAAACTTACATTATAAAATAGATATCCAGGGGAGAAACAATGTAAGTCCTAACTTTAAATGCCGTTTTTCTCAAAACGAATCTAGGTGGACATGCGTGGTTTTTCCCCTGTGCCCTTCATTTTGATTATTCTGAATTTGATATTGATTATTCCCAATTTGTTATTGATTATGTCCAATTTTAAATTTATTCATCCCAATTTAATATTGTTAATTTGTTAATCCGAACTTGATATTGATCAAAATTGTTGTCGAATAGACTGAATAATCGTATTTAAAACATTTTTGAGAGAAAACATAGAAAAAATAGAAACAAAGTTTATCAATTTAAAAAAATTTAAAATCCTTACAGGAAAGCTCCTCGTTCAAGGAAATCATTCACAATTTTATGTTGATTAGGTCAAATTTGAAGTCGAATAGATAGATGTCGAATAACTTAGAATTGGTAAAACCATACTACGTTATAGATAATGATACAAACTTAATTCAGTCGGAACACAGCCTGAATATATAAAATTCAACCTTTCCGGAGCTCTATAACAATTACTTAGTCTTTTTAGGACTACCAAAACAAATCTCATGTGAAATTTGTCAGTTATTTAATACCAATAAAAACCATAAAAATAACATTGTTTCTAAAATCATGTCTTTCCGATAACTTAAGTATGTACCCATCTGCAGACGCGTTTCGAGATTTATCTCTCATCAGTGCAGCTTTGCTTTTATTAATAACAATTTGTAAGATACTCACCTGAAACCTGTCACCCTGCAGATGGCTTCTTACTTAAATGATCGGAAAGACATGATCTTAAAAACATTGTTATTTTTATGGTTTTTATTGAGTGCCAAGAAGTTGGACTGAAAGCTATTAAATAGCTGACAAATTTCACATGAGATTTGTTTTGGTAGTCATAAAAAGACTCAGTAATTGTAATAGAGCTCCGGAAAGGTTGAATATATTTATATATTCAGGCTGTGTTCCGACAGTATAAAGATGTCGAATAGATTAGAATTTGAAGTCGAATGGAATAATAAACTAGATAATTGAATTTAAAACATTTTTTAGGAGAAAACATTCAACAATTAGGAGGTTTGCTTAAAAGTAAATAAATCCAAATACTTTCAGAAAACAAATTATTGAAAGGCTTTCAATAAAAGGCTTTCTTTGAAATTATTGAATCGCCTGACAACTTTCGGTGGCTTTCTGTCAATAAAAGTGTCAATAAAATGTTTTTTTAAAATTAAAATGCAAAAAGGTTTTTGTAAATTCAAAAATTTAACGCTGTGACTTGAACTTTTCTGGCAAATCAGGAAAATCAATATCAATTATGAATAAGGGGGAAGATAACAACCAACAGTTAATAGAAACAATTTTTTTCAATTAAAAGCTTAAAATTCTTCTAAGAAAGCTCTTCTTCAAGAAAATCATTCATAATTTTATATTGATTAGTTCAAATTTGAAGTCGAATAGTTGGAAATTGCAGTCGAATAGAATAATAAACTAAATATGCTTAGTTTCTTAAATTAAAATGCAAAAAGGTTTGTAACGCTGTGACTTGAACTTTTCTCGCAAATCAAGAATATCAATATCAATAATGAATAATAGGGAAGATAACAACCACCAGTTAATAGAAACAAAGTGTTTCAATTAAAAGCTCAAAATTCTTCCAGAAAACATCTTGCTTGCTCTATTCCATTTATCTATTATAGAAAAAGTTGTTTATAGTTATTGAAAGCAATATAAATCTAAATATAGAAATAAAACAAAATTTACATGAAAAACAGAGCTTGATAAAATATGAAACGAAACTCATTTGCGGTTTGATTCGTTAATCCTACAGAATCTATATAGCGCGGCGAAACCAATGGGGATTTCTGTTTGGGAAATATGCTCCGCCCCGAATATTCGGGAAGCAATTCCTGTATCCGGGACTACTGAATTTTTAGTTTGTCCTACACGCTTCCATCCGATACTCATCCCTCATCAAAATAATAAACAAGAACAATTTCGTGGAAACAACCAACAGAAGTACAATTCGTGTGAAGTGCAGTGAACAATTCCAACCAGACAAACATGTCTTATGGCAGTTCACCTAACGATCCTCACGAGGCATACCAATATCCTTATATGACTCCTCAAAATAATTATGGACACACCTATATTACAGGTAAAATAATAATAATTATTGTTTATATTACCTAAATAATTAAACTTCAATAATAGATACTAGATAATAAACTAGAAAAATAGATCCTAGACTATTATATTTAAACAAAAAAACAATTTCCGTTTAAAATCACCAAAATTGTTCTAAAATATATTATCTATATAGATAATATCGGATAATACTATTATATAATGTAAAGAAAATAACCTAAATTTATATACTCTACATGGACTAAACTTGTACAATCTAAATTTATTGTTATATAAATTTAAATCTAGTTATATATTAACACAATACATTTAAAATCTATAAAGATAATATTGAAATAGGATTGCTACTTTGGTTTGTGCAATATTGTGAACATTTGTTTTGTGATAATATTGCACAATAAATTTAAATGATGAAACAAAACATTTACAATTGATGAACATCTAGATATATAGATTTATATAGATAGATACATTTTGAAATAGATATCACATTTACGTATAGATAGAAACATTTTCAAATAGTTATCCTTTTTACATATCAGTAGACTTTTTACAATGATACAAGACAAACTAGATTATATTGCTCTAGATATAACGGAACTAGATAACACCTCAATAAATAAATCTGTTTATCTGAATCTTATTTTGCTTTGATTTTTACGCAGTAACTTAAAATGATTTGATTGATTTTGATTGATTTTTGATGATTTTTAAATGATGAACATTTACAATTGATAAAAAAGTAGATATATAGAATAATATAGATAGAGACATAGCAAATACATATGGCATTTATGTTTCGGTAGAGTTTTTAAAATGGAACAAGACAATTTTAGATTAGAGTGATCTAGATATAACGAAACTAGAAAACACCTAAATAGATAAATATGTTTATCTGAATCTTTTTATTTTGTACAGCAAAAAGGATTCTAGAACTTTCAATTTTCTATAGATAACCTAGATTGCATCGTTTTTTAAACATTTTATTTTATCCGTACAGTAATATAAGTAATCTAGATAGGTAAGTAAGAAAAGTGATTTTTTCTAATTCTAGAATTATAAAATTTTTCAAACTTAATACACGGAACGAACGAAAACCTTTCCGGAGCTCTATAACAATTACTGAGTCTTTTTAGGACAACCAAAACAAATCTCATGTGAAATTTGTCAGTTATTTAATAGCTTTCAGTCCATTTTTATGATTATCTATAACGTAGTATGGTTTTACCAATTCTAAGTTATCATTTAAATCAATAACCTGCTAAGTTCATATCTCTCTCACGAAGTCAAATTAAAAATATCTAACCCCTAATCACCATGTGGGTTGCAGGTGAGTGTTTTACAAATTGTTATTAATAAAAGCAAAGCTGCACTGATGAGAGATATATCTCGAAACGCGCCTGCAGATGGCTACTTACTTAAGCTCTCGGAAAGACATGATCTTAAAAACAATGTTAATTTTATGGTTTTTGTTGAGTGCCACGAAGGTGGACTGAATGCTATTAAATAACTCACAAATTTCACATGAGATTTATTTTGGTAGTTCTAAAAAGACTCAGTCATTATTATAGAGCTCCGGAAAGGTTGAATATATTTATATATTCAGGCTGTGTTCCGACTGTATTAAGTTTGTATGATTATCTATAACGTAGTATGGTTTTACCAATTCAATAAAATTTTGCCTAAAATTTGCCTAAATTTGTTAAAAATGGAATATAGATACCAACTAAATTCAAACATAAGAAATCCAGATACATGTAGATAACAATTTCTAAAATTTATTTAACAATATACTCAGAAAATATGTTATACAGAAACAATGAGTCTAGATTGTCTAGAGTATTTATTTTATTTTGTAATATTTAGCAATTATTCTAGAGTTAGATAATAATCTAGGAGTAGAAAAAGGAAATAGCTATTTTCTCGATTCCAGTTTTAGTTTTGTAAGAAAACAGGAAATAAAAGACATTTAGAAATTAACAAATAATTTATTATAGAATTATCTATAGTAATCTATCTGTAGTTATCTATCTATAGTTATATACTATACTCATATAATCTAGGAAATAAATCTTAATCTAGAAATCAATTATTTTTGTTTTTTAAAGAAAGGATTTTGTAATTAATTTTGGGTGTGAATTTTGTTTGTGGTAATAAATAATAAATATTGTTATGGTGGATATTGTTGTATTCAGTTCAAGGTTAATAAAATCTAGTCCTTTTCTAACAATATTTAGCGCAAAGTAAGAAGTAGTTATAATGTTTTGTATACAAATATGAAACATTTGTTAAGCAAGTGTATAACAGAATCGTTGACAAATTCTTAAAATAATAAACACATATTTTATAACATAAATGCCATCAAAATCTAAATACAAAAATCACAATTAATTATAAACATTTAAAATAATATTTTTTTGGTTTATGAAATGTTGTAATATAACATTTTTTTCGCTCGGGGAAATGTTTAAAAAATTATTAAATATTAAAATAATTTTGTTTAATAAATATAAATTTGTACTTTTTTTTTAAATGTTAAATTTACGAAACATTTTTTTATTGTCTAGGTGTAGCATATTCTAAATTATTCTTCCAGTTACATGTTCAAGATTATTCTGTTTGTCTAGACTTGTTTAATTTATGAAATGTTTCATATTTTCAGTACTTTCAAAAGTTTTACTAAAACTATATTTATTAATTTAATTATATTATATTTTAGCGTTAAAAATAAATATGTAATCAATTTGCAATAAATGATGGAATCCATTTTTTTGGCAAAATTCCAAAGCCAAAAACGAATTCAATCCAATTGATAATCCAATTAATATTTCATCCACTTGAACAAGCCAAGCCTAGAAGAAGCAAAAAAAAACGTAAGAACAAATGGTTTCAGTAAATGCTTTACATTATTTAGATAATGTTTATTTACTATGTCACTCTTATATGGGAATAAGAAATTCATTTAAAAAGATGTTAATAACTATTTGAACTACTTAAAACAAGTGTTACTAATTTACATTTATTTTATTTAGACTATAAAAAAAATTGTTGGAATCTTATTCGTTTCCCAATATTAAGATTGCGTATACAAGTGATTGCTTATACAATGAAAGTTTAGAAAAATTTTGCAAATTTAGACAAATTTTGACGTGGTTTTTGTTTAGTTTTGAAATTGGATGTTGAAATTAATTTGTATTCCGTCGGGAATTCGGCAAAACAATGGTTTCCGAATATTTTTGTTACAAATTCGACAAATTTGTAGAACCGTGGATCTGTTTTGTAGCTTTAAATTTTTTTACAAACTCTATGAGAAATTGTGGAAACTTCATCACTAGTGAAAACAATGTTTGTCTTTTCAGGTTTACTAATATATTTATTTCATTTCGGGGAAATGACGAAAACTTGTGGAACAACCGAATTGTTTATATTAATTATTTCTGGTTTCAAATACCCAAAGATTTTTATTAAATTTCCGAGGAGTTATGGAAGCTTGGGGAACCGTCGAATATTGTCAAAATATAAATGCTCCAAGTTTCTTAATATCCTAACTGGTTCTCAAACAAATTGTAAAATTCTTTGGAACCATCGAATTGGTCAAAACATTGTTTTGACCAATTTTGCTTTTTTTTAAATTCCCTAATATTTTATTAAATGTCGGATTCACTATAGAAACTTGTGGAAGCGTAGACTATGGTCAAAACATTATATGCTGCTTGGAATTTCTTAATATTTTGACAAACTCTTAGACAAATTGCGGAAAAATTTCTTCAAAACAAAATATATTAGGAAACTTAATGTTATAACTATGGTCGAAACATTCATTATTGCTTAAAATCTCTTCAATTTTTTACTAACTCTCGGAGAAACTGTAAAAAAATGTGGTAACTATAAAAAACTGTAAAAAAACTGTCAAATTGGTCAAAATTTCTGGTTTTCTAAAATATTTTATTCAATTTTGAACAAATTATGGAACCGTCGGCAATGGATAAAACATGTTCCTAGCTTAAAATTTCCTAATAGTTTTGGACAAATATTACAAGAAATAACACAAATTTGCTGCAATTTTTCTTCGACCATAATATACCTAATAGAAATATGTTTTTGAATATTTTTTTTTGTATAAATCTCTATTATTTTTAAGCCTTGTGGATCTGTAGAAACATTATGACAACATTGTTACTTTAAATTTTATACAAACTTTCTGACAAATTATAGAAACTTTTGGATTTGATGAAAACAATATTTGTCGTTTCAGGTTTCTTAATATGTTTATTTAATTTCGGTGAAATGACGAAAACTTGTGGAATAACCGAATTGTTTAAAAAAATGCTTCTGGTTTTTTATTAAATACTTAAAACTAAGATTTTTATTATATATCAGAGGGGTTAGGGAAGTTTAGAGAACCGTCGTATACCTATTGTCAAAACAACTCATTCTCAAAGAAATTGTGAAAATCTGTGGAACCATCGAATTGCTAATAATATTAATAATATATTGAAGGTAGTGGGTACCTTCAAGAAACAATGAAATAAAACAAGACATACTTAAATAAACATGACAAAACTTATCCTACAAATAAACACAGAGATCATGAACATGTAAGGCTCTAGATCTAAAAGTTGAGAACCGCATGCCAAAGAAGTCCAAATCATTACAAAAACTGTTATAAGCTGCCACAGCTGAATTAAATGGCAAAATAAGAGGTGTAGTGATGGATATAAAATAAGGGAGCATCCCTTGTACGATAATAAGGCACAAATAGTTTAGACATACACTTCAATATTTTCTACGCATCTTTAGCTCAGACAAGCCAAGATAACTTTTGCATAAACTAGTGGAGTTTCTAATACTAATTGGTAGCTTATATTTGACCGATCTTGCAAATTTATTTTGAATAGCTTCAATTCTCTCAATATGAATTTCATAAAAGGGCGTGCAGACCATACAACCATATTCTAGAATTGATCTAACAAATGGCACATATAGGACAGTTAGTGTTCGAACATTGTGAAATTCATAGCCATATCTTTTCACACATACTAAGACATTGTACGATTTAGTGTTTTTGTATTCATAGTGATGAGTAAAAGACAATTTGCTATCAAGATTCTTGACTACTGATGTTACTTTGAGAGCGACATTATCCACCACATAATACGGCACTGAAGGATTTAATTTCCAAATAAAATTGATTGTTAATCATTTATCCCTATTTAATTCCATTAGATTTTTACTACACCACTGAACCAGAAAGAGCAAATCACTTTGAAGTAGCCCTTTATCACCAGGATTTGCAATCACTTTGAAAATTTTTAAGTCAACGGCAAATAACTCAAAATCGCATGCCAAGCCATTGGCAATGTCATTCGCGAAAATATAAAAAAGTAAGGGGCCCAATATTGAACTTTGGGGAATACCAGCAGGTACAAGCTGTTTATTTGATAGACAATTTTGTAATTTCACAACCTGGGTCCAACCAGAAAGATAGGACTTGAACCACTTTAGCAGGCAACCGGATATTCCGTAAGCTGATAATTTGTTTAATAAAATTTGGTGATTAATTTTGTCGAAGGCTTTGCTGAAATCAGTACAAATAGCATGTACATCCAGTGCCGCACTCATTATATTACTGGTATATGATAGTAAGTTCGTCACAGTGGAACGTTTTCGAAAAAAGCCATGCTGCTTAGGTGAGATTATGTTTTTGAAATGTGAAAAGATATGACTAGATATTATGGATTCGATAATTTTGGACGGAGTTGATAATATGGAGATCGGACGATAGTTGTCGACCAGAGATTTACTACCAGATTTATAGACAGGGACAATGTACGCCTGTTTCCACAATGTTGGACATATACCAGATTTTATGGACAAATTAATTAGAAGTTGTAGAGGAAGAGCCAAGAACTCCAGAAATTGTAGAACTTGTAGAATTGGGGTGGTATTTGATCAGAACCCTTGTTGGCATAAAGCTAGTCGAGAGCAGAAACTACTTCAGATAACTCAGCACACATGTCACTAACATTTACACATTTATCACACATATAAATAAAGCTAGAATATTGAATTGTAGAGTACATAGAAGCGAAATAATGGTTAAAAGCCGCACACGCTTCAAAATAAGTTGGGAATGATTGAATACCGTACTTAATAGGAAGAGGAACAGTAGGAGTATTCGATTTGTTGCGGATGAATTTTCAAAAATTTCGCGGTTTGGAAATTAAGTCATTTTCAACTTTTTATAAGTAGTTGTTGTAGGCAATCGTAATGGAGAATTTACACAGTTTGCGCAAATTAGTAAATTCAGTGTAATCAGTAATGCTTTTAGTACGTTTATAATTTTTGTGTGCAATTTTCTTGTTTTTGATAAGTTCTATGGTATCCAAGTCAAACCATGTGGATACAAATTTATATTTCTGTGGAACGAATAACTCACAGGCAGTATACAAATAGTCATAGAAAATATTAGTGGCTCTATTGACGTCGATATTGTCAAACGTACCAACCCAATCAATACCAGAAAGATAATCTGAAATTTTACGGTATGGAGCTGAATTAAAATCATAATAATTTGCAACGACGTTATATTCAGAATTATCGCAAAATATATCACATTCAATCAAAAAAGGTTGATGACTAGGATCTATTTTTGTCAAAGCGCTGTCAATTGCATATTAATCGTATCACAGGTCGAAAAGCATAGGTCTAACACATTTCCACAGTTATTTATGAAATCGCAATGCTGATTTAATGAACAGGATGCCATTCCATCGATAACAGTTTCGATAATTTTGCCAGAAGATACTAAGGGTACATAGCCCGGACAGTCATCGGCAGGTAGCCAGACTATGTTTGGTAAAATTATAGTCTCCTACAACTAAAATATCATGATTGGAGATTTTTCACAGAGGGTACTTAATAGGAAGAGGAACAGTAGGAGTATCCGATTTGTTGCGGATGAATTTTCAAAAATTTCGCGGGTTGGAAATTAGGTCATTTTCAACTTTTTCTAAGTAGTTGTTGTAGGCAATCGTAATGGAGAATTTACACAGTTTGCGCAAATTAGTAAATTCAGTGTATCAGTAATGCTTTTAGTACGTTTATAATTTTTGTGTGCAATTTTCTTGTTTTTGATAAGTTCTATGGTATCCAAGTCAAACCATGTGGATACAAATTTATATTTCTGTGGAACGAATAACTCACAGGCAGTATACAAATAGTCATAGAAAATATTAGTGGCTCTATTGACGTCGATATTGTCAAACGTACCAACCCAATCAATACCAGAAAGATAATCTGAAATTTTACGGTATGGAGCTGAATTAAAATCATAATAATTTGCAACGACGTTATATTCAGAATTATCGCAAAATATATCACATTCAATCAAAAAAGGTTGATGACTAGGATCTATTTTTGTCAAAGCGCTGTCAATTGCATATTAATCGTATCACAGGTCGAATAGCATAGGTCTAACACATTTCCACAGTTATTTATGAAATCGCAATGCTGATTTAATGAACAGGATGCCATTCCATCGATAACAGTTTCGATAATTTTGCCAGTAGATACTAAGGGTACATAGCTCGGACAGTCATCGGCAGGTAGCCAGACTATGTTTGGTAAAATTATAGTCTCCTACAACTAAAATATCATGATTGGAGATTTTTCATAGAGGGTTGACACAGTTTCAACATGACTAGAATATTTGCTAACATCTGAACCGGGAGGCAAGTAAACAGAACCGATGATGGCATGACGTGAATCTGCGCGCTATTTTACATAAATCTGCTCAACAGAAGAAGATGATAATAAAATTTCACAGTTTTAGCAATTTGTGGACTGCTATTAGTATTCCACCACCGCACGTTTTATCACTATTCACAACACTTCTATCAGTTTGAAAAACTTTATAGCAATCATCCAATAACTTTGCGTTGACAATTTCAGGTGAAAACCATGTTCTAATTAAAATAATTGCACTAAAATTTTCACTTAACCAAGAAGAATAAAACTATTTCAATTTTGAACGTTTTGTTGGTAGATTGAGAACTTGGATTTTCTGGCAATAATTGCCCTGGATGGAGCTGGTGATGCAGGGCGTGACAAATTATAGTGTGTTGATTTAAGATCATGTGTGTTGATTTAAGATCAGGCGGCTGCTGTGTTGCTTGTGGGTTTGTCCCATTTTTGAAAAAAATACCTTTTTAAGAGAATACCCTCATTAAGCATCATTAAGACTTTCGAGCGCTTTTCAGTTCCTGGAGGAGTCAGGATTTTCTCATCATTTATCATCAGCGACAAAATCTGTTATATTCTGATTTTCACCCGTTGGATTATCCACCTCAGACATTTCTTTCGGGTTAAGAGATACTTTTCCCCATAATTCATTATTTACTGCTTTCAGTCCGTCAACTGTTTCAATGTGTACCGTTTTTACTATTGATTTTTTATCGACGTTTGTGCGACTTGAGCGAACTAACTTATCTGCAAAGGTGTTTTTGCGTTTAACGGGGCCCACGTCAGACGAATCGGAATCAAAATTTTGTTTGTGCTTTTAAAACATTGTTTGTGCTTTTTTCAAATTTCCTAATATTTTATTAATTTTCGGAACTTGTGGAATCGTAGACTATGGTCAAAACTTTATATGTAACTTGAAATTTATTAATATTGCTTCCAGGGTTCAACGGTTCCACAAATTACAAGAAAATATATTAGTAAATATATTAGTTTTAACTATGGTCGAAACATTCATTATTGCTTAAAATCTCTTCATATTTTCACTAACTCTAGAACAAATTTAAAAAAATTGTGGAACTGTCATATTGGTCAAAATTGTGGGTTTTCTAAAATATTTTAATGAATTTTGAACAAATTTTGGAACAAAAAACCTAGCTTAAAATTTCCTAATATTTTTGGACAAATTACAAGAAATAAAACAAATTTGCTGAAATTTTTCTTTCGCCTTAATATACCAAATTGAAATACGGTTTTAAATATTTTACATTTTTCTATAAATCTCTAATTTTTTTCAAGCCTTGTGAAGCTGTTGAATTTATTTCAATTTGGTATATTAAGGCGAAAGAAAAATTTCAGCAAATTTGTTTTATTTCTTGTAATTTGTCCAAAAATATTAGGAAATTTTAAGCTAGGTTTTTTGTTGAACATTGTGAAAACATTTTTGCATTAAGTTGTTTACAACATACTGACAAATTATGGAAACTTTTGGAATTGGCGAAAACAATATTTGTCGTTTAAGGTTTCTTAATAAGTTCTTGTCTGGTTCTTAAGGTTTCGATGAAATCACGAAAACTTATGGAACATCTGAATAGTTTAAAAAAAATGCTTCTGGTTTCAAATGTTCAAAGATTTTTATTAAATATCAGAGGAGTTATGAAAGTTTGGGGAACCGTCGAATATGGTCAAAACAACTGATTCTTAAACAAATTGTAATAATCTGTAGAACCATTGAATTCGTCAAAACATTGTTTGTTTTTTTCAAATTTCCTTATATTTTATTAATTTTTAGATTCATTATAGAACCGTATAAACCGTTGTGGAGACGTATGGTCGAAACATTATATGTTGCTTGAAATTTCTTAATATTTTGACAAACTCCTAGATAAATTGCCGAAGCTTGAGGAACGGTTCCACAATATCTTCAAAATTCAAGCAAATATATTAGGAAACTTAACGTTTTAATTATGGTCGAAACATTCTTATTGCTTAAAATCGCTTCACATTTTCACCAACTCTCGGACGAATTGTAAAAAAATGTGGAACTGTCAAATTGGTCAAAATTGTTGGTTTTCAAAATATTTTATTATTGAATTTTGAACAAATTATGAAACCATCCGCAATGATTTAAACATGTTCCTAGCATAAAATTTCCGAATATTTTTGGACCAATTACAAGAAATAACACAAATTTTCTGAAATTTTTCTTGAACCTTAATTACCTTAACTAATAAACCTTAATTATATTAATCTTATACCTAATTCAAATATGTTTTTAAATATTTTTTTTTCTATAAATCTCTAATTTTTTGCAAGCCTTGTGGAGCTGTAGAAACATTGTGAAAACTTGCTTTAAATTTCTCTAAAAATCGAATATTGTCAAACCAACTGATTCTCAAACAAATTGTAAAAATCTGTGGAACCATCGAATTGGTCAAAACATTGTTTGTGCTTTTTTTCATATTTCCTAATGATTTATAAAATTTTTGATCCAATATAGAACCTTGTGGAACCGTAGACTATGGACAAAACATTATAGGTTGTTAGAAATTTCTTAATATTTTGACGAACTCTTTTCAAACAAGTTGCGGAAACTTGTGGAGCAGTTCCACAATTTCTTCATAATTCAAGAAAATATATTAGGAAACTTAATGTTTTTACTATGGTCGAAACATGCATTATTGCTTAAAATCTCTTCATATTTTCACTAACTCCCACATTGTAACACACATTGTAAAAAACTGTGGAACTATAAAATTGGTCAAAATTGTTGGTTTTCTAAAATATTTTATTCAATTTTTTAACCGTAAAATTATGGAACCGTAGGCAATGATTAAAACATTTTTCTAGCTTAAGATTTCCTTATATTTTTGGGCAAATTACAAGAAATAACACAAATTTGCTGAAATTTTCCTTCGACCTTAATATACCTAATAGAAATATTTTTATTTTTTCTATAAATCTCTAATTTTTTAAACTTTGTAGACCTATTGAAACAAACATTGTTGCTTTAATTTTTTTAAAAACTTACGGACTCATGGAAACATGTGGAATTGGTGGAAATTTTTTTTGTCGTTTCAGGTTTCTTAATATGTTTATTTAATTTCGGTGAAATGACGAAAACTTGTGGAATGACCTAATTATTCAGAAAAATAATTTCTGGTTTCAAATATTCCGATTTTTAATAAATTTCGGAGGAGTTATCGAATCTTGAGGAGATAACGGTTCCACAATTTTTACAAATTTCAAGAATGAATGTATTATGAAGCTCGAAAAATCTAACAGTATTTTGACATTTCCACAATTTGTCTAAGAATTTTGTCTATGCTCGAAACATTCATTGTTGCTTAAAATCTGTTCATATATTGACTAACTCTCTGGCAAATTGTAGAAACTTGTGAAACTGTAAAATTGGTCTATGGTTTATTTTCTATATTTTTTTTTTCAATTTTGACCAAATAACCGAACCCTCGATAATGATCAAAACAAGAACTGGTTAAATTTCCTAATAATTTGGAGCAAAATTACTGAAATAGCACAAATTTGCTTGAAATATTATTTTGAGCTTCACATACCGCATTGAAATATGTTTTTAAATATTTTTTTTATAAATCTCCAATTTTCTTTAGATGGAGGAACGGTAGTCCAAAACGAAGAGTCCAACTTTTGGTCGAACAGTCCCCGAACCGACTCACCATCCCCAATTGGACAAAGCCCGATCGTTGGTCCATACCAAATCTACACCCCAGTCACATATCAAAACGATCACCGCACTCCTCAATACACAACCGAATACGATTTCACCACCCGAACTGTTGCCCCATTTGTACGGATTGTTAAAAGACGCACCACAGCGAATAAAAAAGAACGAAAACGAACCCAATCAATAAACAATGCCTACTCGGATTTACGGGATTGCATACCAAATGTTCCAGCCGATACCAAATTATCAAAAGTAAGGGAAACTGTTTTTTTTTTGGTGAATTCGTTTTATTTATTTTTTGTAAATTGTTTAGATAAAAACGTTGAGATTAGCGACGTCTTACATATCATATTTGACTGGTGTTTTGGAAACGGACGATCCTGCTGGCGGTTTCAAAGCTGAGCTGGGATCATCGGGAAGAAAATCATCAAACAACCATGTGCAAGTGAACGAGTGTTCGACAGGACAGGTTTCCCCGAAAAGTGACATCTCGGTGAGTACAATTCGATCATTATCTCAATAATAGCATTTAGGGGATGAACCCGGACACGTGCTGCGCCACCCCGTTAATATCAATTTAATATCTTTAACTCTCCACAAAAACACCACAATCTACTTACTATGATTGTTGGGGGTTCATTATTCCTTTTATAAATTTTGAATTATTGTGGGAAATTGCAATTAACTAAATAAGATTGTCCACTGTATTTCGGCACTGTTTACATAAAAAGATATCTACAACAAAAAAAGCGTTTTAGAATTTTTGAAAGTAATTTCTTGTTTGTGTTATTTTCTTTTTTTATGTAAACAGGAAGATCTAAGCAGTTCCCGGAGGGCTAAAGGGCGTACAGGTTGGCCACAACATGTGTGGGCTTTAGAATTAAAACAAGAACAAACTTTATAAAAGAACAAACCAAATAATATTAATTTATATTTAAAAATAAAGTTATTTTAATTTGTATGTACAGTGTGTTCAGATTTTTTAGTATTAATTTGTTATGTTTTAAATGCGTGTATTTTTTATAATTTAAACTGAACACACTGTATATTTTATAACCTGGAAGTTATCTTGGATATTTCCTCAAAATGTATATAATATATCTATTTTAAGTCTGTGCCTAAAACCAGATGGCCCTTCTTTGTATACAAATACACATACACCTATATATTTTATTCGTTACCAAAGTTTGTAGTCTCGTCATTTTTTTCGATTTATTTTTTTGTTATTATTAATTTTTTGTGTTATTTTCTTCTAAAAAAAATTGTACAGCAACTCTTTATTTCTCTTTGTACTAACAAACGAAAAACTTATATTTGAAACATGAAATTTTGTGATTTGAGTCATGTATTTAATTGAGTCATGTCCAATATTTTATACATTTTTATATAATTTATTTTACCACTGCATGCCAAAAAACAAGCAATATATTTAATAATAAAAAGAAATTATATAGCTTTTATGCAATAATTAGTTTTTAGTAATGTTAAGTATTTAGTAGGAGAACTCTATATGTGTGACACTTGATATAGTAAGCCTGTTTATTATACGCCCCCTTGAATTTAAACGCCTCTGGAACAAAGAGACGTCTCTATTATCCTCAGTCTAAAATTACAACCCTCCTTATTGTTGTTCTCTTTAACTTATCGCTGTGCAATTTATCGTAATTATCTCCCTAATTAACAAGAAACCGTCACAAAAATTTATACACATTTGTCTAAATCAATTACTGGAAATTCTAATTATTGAATAAAATAAAAAAAAATGTTTAAAATAATTTATTATTATTGTTTTTTTTATCTAGAAGAGAAGAAGAGAAGGGAAGTTTTTTTTATCTAGAGGAATCTTCGACACAATTTTAAAAACGATCCTAAATATTTTCTTCCAATACAAAACATTTTCTTCCAATACAAGACTTCCTTATCCCTTCCGGATGTTGGTTACCATTTTGGCAATCATCACTTTGTTTGCTGCTGCTCGGAAAAGCTCGGTTTTGGTCATCGCAAACCATATTCTTAGATTCTTCAACATTAATATCCTTCTTCTTCCGGCAGCTCTGTATCCCGCTACTTTCCCTTGCAGTATTGTTTGCAGTAGAAGGAATCTGCTTTCATTCCTCATAATATGCCCCAGTTATTGGAGTTTTCTGCATTTTATGGTGTTTAGGAGCTCTTCATCGCTTTGCATTCTATGAAGGATCTCAGTGTTGGTTATGCGATCTTTCCACAAAACTCTCAACATAATCTGATATAACCACATCTTGAATGCTTCCAGTTTCTTGCTCATAGCATCGGTTAGTGTCCACTATTCGACTCCGAAAACACGTCGGTCACAGAGCCACCTCATTTTAATCAACAATACAGACGATTGGAAACAGTTTGCAAACGTCAAAGATTCGCAATAATAAATGAGGAGGTAACTTTTAAAACGAATTATTCAACTCTTAATTTAGTTTTATTTTTCTATTTTAATAGCCTTATTGTAACTTTCAGGTATAGATTTCTTAATATTGCGTCATTTTTAACCATTCTACCACAATTGCATGTTGGTATATAACAAATTAAATATTAATAAGGTAAGGGCAAGGATTTACAGAAAAACAGGTTTTTGTCAAATACTGCGTTTTGAAAGCTACCTCCACAAATATTTTAAATCAAGCGCGTATGCAATAACTATTTATTTGATATCAATATGCATGCAGAATACGCAGAAATCGCTTTGCAAACTGCTTCTGCGAACAGACCTTTCAAAAAATATACTCGTCTTGTCTAGTTTTATAGTCTGTCTAGCAACTCTTTTCACCAGTCTGCTGTTTACATAGACGGGGCCATATATCACAGTTTTCTAACTATAAATAACAAATAAGTATTGTGCGTCTATTATAAAGTGACCACACGTCCCGATTTTGGCGGGACAGTCCCGCTTTTTGGAGAACAGTCCCGCTTCCCGCCGATTTTTAATAATGTCCCGCTTTTTAGAAAATATCTACATTTCCTATTTTAAATGTGCTCTAATATATAACATAAGATTTTTCCACATATTGCCATTAAATCTCCTTTTTTAATGTCACTCAATGAAAATTTTAATATGGCAGTTATTATAAAAATTTCTGACTTCTTGCAGAAAATCCGGTCGTTTAATGGCACACTGTTCTGAAATTTTCATTGGGTGACATTAAAAAAGGAGATTTTATGGGAATATGTTGAAAAATCTTTTGAATATATTAGTAACCATTTTCCGGAAAATAACATTTGCGAAAATGATCTTTTTGATGAAGTGTTATTGGTAAAAAGATACGTTACTGATTGCTGAAATTAAAGCAAGGAAAATAAAGTTCAATTAATTTTGTTTTTCTTTTATATTAATATATTATTATATTATATTTCTTCAATGCATATGTTCCTTTCTTGTAGGCATTAAAAATTAAATAATTTATTTGTTTATTCACTTTTTTTTATTTACTGGGGGCCCCACCTCGATTTTTATGCCCGTGGCCTCAGAATCCAAACGACGGCGCTGCCTAATGCCGGCTTTACGATGAACTTAATGTAATGCGACGTGACGTGATGTGAACATTGAACACGTGATGCGAAGTGACATTTACGTTAGGTATTACATAAGATATTACGGTTGCCATAAAGTGCCGCAAAACAGCGTGTATGAAATGTGACATTTGATAGCGTTGGTACTTGTTAAAATGAATCCTGTTGTGCTGCGTTATTTTGGCCGGATATGCATTTCTTGAACTGTGTAAGAGAAAACGAGTACGAACCGTTAGTGTGAGACAGATCTTTCGGAGAAGAATCCAGTTTGGTGATGGACATAACCTGCTACAAAAACTTCGTGTTTCTGACCCACACTTTGTTTTTATCTACACAAGAATGAATGTAGATAGGTAAGTTTATATGATTGTTGAAACATACTCCTTTTGTGGACCAAGAATTGGCAACTGGTGAAGTGGTAGAGGGTGAATGGTATGACATTGTTGCTGGGGAAAATGGAGCCATTAATGGGTGCCACAATGCCAAGCCACAATGGTCCATGGATGGGTGCAAGAAATGCTGCTCTTAGAGTTGCACAATAGAGAGATGTACTGAAGGAGTTTGTGAATGGTCCTGGAGCTCTACACCATGAAGGTGCAATTGTGAGGACCCAGCAAGGAAATATTCCTCCCCAAGATCTACACTTAGTGCCATGAGAGTTTTCAAATAAGATAAATTTAAATAATAAACTTGAAAAACACATATTTTTTTAATAAAATTTATACTATAAAAGCATAATATAAAAAATATAAAATTTAAAAAAAATTATAAAATATATTATAATTCTGCTTCATTTGTAGCTTCTGCATCCTCTTCACGATTCTCAACCAGTCCCCTAAATTTCCTTCTATATAGAAGTCTCAACTTCATATTTTTCACACTTTTCAAACAAGCTTCCACACTTGTCCCGATCACCCTGTCAGGACCATTTGATGTCGCAGATGCATTGTATGTCGCCATTGGAATACTCAGACTAATGAGAGTCTCTTTTAAAACATCAGCTGTCTCATGGAGCTTTGTTTTTTTGCATTGACCTGCAGGCCCTAGATATGGCAAATTTGCAGCTGCTGCTGCTGATCCAGACAAAGGTGTAACTGGAATTGGAGCACTAGCATTATCAGCTTGCTGCTCGAATATTATTTCTATATTGCTACCTGGAGATAGCAAAGGTTCACTTGATGACATTGTTGCCAACACCAACACTGTATATTTGAAATTGTCCACAGATCTGCAATCAGAGAAAATTTAAAGAATAACAATAACTAATGATCGATGTTAAACTTACTTCCTTTTCCTAATATGGGGTTTCAGGAATTGCATTATTTGCAATAAGGGCCATTCCGGACGAGCCGCTGCCCCTGACCTCCCCTCAAGCTCGACAATCCACTTCTCTTTGAAAAACCTCTAATGAAGCGTTTGCCACCTGGAGCTACATTCTTTCACTGTTGCTGAAATAAAGATAGAAAGGATATAGAAAAGTGTGAACTGTAAATTTCGAATAAAAAGATGCAACATAACCTACCATTCATTGTTTGGGCCACATTCTTCCATGCGGAGTCTTTTATTGCAATGTTTTTGAAACCTGCATGCCCCTTATCATATATTTGGGGATACGCCCGCACACACTCAACTAACGAAACGTCATTAATCGACATTTTTTAACTTTTAATTTATAAACAACTTTTCGAACTGTAAACAAAGTGAATGTAACAACACAATGGAAAATGTCACTCTTGAATTCGAGTGCATGCGCGCAAGAATCGAGAGCGTTGATTGGCTGAAAGATTAAAGCGACACGACGTGAAACTTTGGTCATTGGTAGCTTTCACATTACGTTAAGTTCGGATACTTCACATTACCTCGATCGTAATGGGCCGCATATTAAACAATGTGTTTTAGGTTTTCATCACGTCTCATCTCATCACATTAAGTTCATCGTAATCCTACCTTAAGAGTTTATACTCTTCGCATTTTTTGCACCAGGTTTTTTGGGTAGGGTGATGAACTCGGACTTCAGCCACTCTTGGGGGATGTTGCCGGAGTTATAGATGTAATTGAATAATGAATTCGGCCATTTTATATTCTCTTCGTCGAGATTTTTTAGAAACCCCGCCTGGATGTTGTCAGGACCTGACAACGAAATATATAAGATATATATATATATATATATATATATATATATATATATATATATATATATATATATATATATATATATATATATCTTATATATTTCGGTGTACATTAAAGCTTTCGAATTTGGACTCTAGGTTTTCGATTTCAGTGCAGTTTCCTTCAAGTTTCGATTCTTTGGCTTCAATACAAGACATTTTCTTCCACTGCAAAACATCTTCCATTACAAAGGACAGATTCAAGTTTGAACATTTGCTCTATTCAGACAAACTTGCAAGTTATGGTGAGACGAACTTACATTTACCAATTTACCAATTTGACTTTGGAGCTAATTTTTGAATAAACGGCGAACAAATGGCGAACTTTTGTTCACCATATTCAAACTTACAATAGACGAGTTTAAATTGACAAAATTTGACTTACAGGCTTAATTTATGAATAATCAAGATACAAACTGCAATTTGAAGTTATGTTCTACCTAAACCAGAAGTCGGCAAGCTGTGACTCGCGAGCCGCATGCTCCTTAGTTTGCGGCTCTTCAAACATAGACAATCGTCCAAACAGCTACGAGTTTTTTTTATCGATTTTTAACACTTTTTTTTATATTTAACTTTTTTTATTTTTTGGGTTGGCAACTAAGTTCCTGCCGCTTTCCTAAATTGTTTCAAACCGTTTGGTGCCCTTGAAGCAATTGGTAATGGATAATTCATTCCCAGTTCTACAACATGCGCAACATCGTTTTATTATCAAATTTTCGTGCAAAACTTGGTTTAATCGCCCTTCATCGAACTCAATTGGAGGGCCAGAACAAGATGCGTCTTTGAGGTCAAAATTTCCATTTGGGAACTTGATGTACCAAGCACGAGCAGTTCTTTCAACTATGACATTCTCTCCATGCACAGCACAAATGTCGCGAGCAGCTTTTAAAAGGAAAATAGGGAAGTTGTCGAAATTGCTCATCTTTCTCAACTTAACATTCAGTTTAAATGATCTGAATATTAACATAAATTAACTAAAAAAAACATAGATTCCCGTAGAACAAAACATCCTCTTTCGAATGGTTTAAAACATTATGCCAAACATTTAATGACATGCGGATTGTTAAATCTTAGAAAACGACTTAAACTTGGTTGCTAATCAAATATATAATCGAGTGAAATTTCAGGATTTTTTTTTGCGCTCTTGTAGAGAACTGGTAGAACAATTGTAACTGGAAAAAATTAAGTGAATTTCTAGGGAAATTATCTGCTTATCTTATCGTAGTAAGTTTCCAAAAAATTGACAGACATCAATTGCAAGAATTTCCAAAATATTTGCTTTAGTATTGAATTTGTGGACAGAGAAATTTTCTTAGGAATTCACCAAAATTTGGACAAACAAACCAATTCAAGCATTTACAAAATATTTGCTTTGGTTTTGAATTTATAGACGAACGAAGTTTCTTAAGAAATTTCCAGACGTGCAGACTAATACAAGATTTTCCAAAATATTTGTTTTCGTTTTGAATTTATGGCTAAAGCTTTCCAACATTTTTACTACAACTTTCCAAATATTGCCCTAATTTTTTGCATTCCTGGCTCTTCAAACGTGAAAAACTTCATCACTTCTCCCTCATAACGAGATTGAACATAAATTGGGTCTTGTCTGTGTTGATCTTAAGTCTGACGCTATCGGAAGCAGCCTGGAGCCCTTCCAACATTTTTCTAGCTTCGTCCAGCCGGCCCGCGATCAGAACAATGTGAGCTGTAATCTTCATATTCTTCAGTTTCTCGACACTTTTTCTTAACGCTCATTTCGCCCCAATCTACTTTTTTACTCAAGTGTTCTAAGAGAGCAGTAAATAATTTCGGTGAAATCGAGTCTCCTTGTTGCACTCCCTTTTATTAGTGTTGAATATCTGGGATCTACTATTCCTCACTCGGCCAGAGCTTCGAGCATTTTCTGCTGGTTTATAGCGTCGAACGCTTTTTCGAAGTCGACAATGTTAGAACGAGTGATTTATTGTATTCAACACATCTTTCGATGAGCGTCTTACTAGTCTGCAGATGATCATTTGTCCCAAAACCCGATCGGAATCCTACTTGTTCGCGAGTTAATCGTTTAGGTGTTAGTCGCTTTGTAATAATCTTATTGAAAAGTTTATATATTAGCGATAAAATACTGATGGGTCTGTAGTTTGCTAGGTTTGATATATCGCCTTTCTTCTGCAAAATTCTAATAATGTCGTTGTTCCATTTTGACGTTTTTTTTTATTAGACTTGTATTGACTAGTTTACCATATCATCCTAGCCAGGTGATTTGTTGTTCTTCATATCTTGTAACGAAGCTAGAATATCTTTTCTTGCTCTGACTGAGTAAGTCCTCAGAACCTTTATTTTGAACTCTGGGTATGACCCCTTAGCTATGTTATCCCTATACAAATCGGCATAGAAGTTCTCATCCTGGACATTTGTGAGTTTACTGATGGTATTCTTCCCGGTGGCTAGCTTTAGATGCTGGTAGCTGGCTAGAAATGAAACTCATAAAAATCATGTTAACGGCTATGGTATTGGCTTTATTGGAAACATAATTTTATGCCATTACTGCCTACATATGATTTGGGGCATAGGAGCGCCGCGGTTTGTTCGAATGAAGTGTAATCTGGAAGTCCAATTTTCTACCACATTTTCGAGCAGCCGGGGCCGAATATCGGCAATAACGCGACGAATGTTAGCTTCCAGCTGATAAAACGTCGTTGGTTTATTGGTATACACTAGCGACTTCACATATCCCCACAGAAAGTAGTCCATAGGTGTGATATCACACGACCGTGGAGGGCAATTACAGGTCCGTCACGCGAGATTATGCAATAAATTGATTGTGTCGCACGCTGTGTGGCACGTTGCGCGGTCTTGTTGGAACAAAAGCTCCTCCACATTAACGCCATTCAACCGAGGTACGAAAAACTCAGCAGTCATGAATCGGTAGCGCTCTTCATTGACTGTGACGTGCTGGCTGTCCTCATCTTTAAAGAAATATGGGCCAATGATTTCACCAGCCCATAAAGCACACCAAACAGTATGTTTTTGTGGATGTAAGGTCGTCTCAATAATGGCTTCTGGATTTTCCTCGCTCTATTGAGCCAGAAATGAGCGTCATCGCTGAGCAAAATTTTGTGGTGAAAATGAGGATCAAAAACAATCCTGTTTTCGGTCCATTCTAAGAGCGTACGACGCATATGATGATCACTCAGCTTCAGCTCTTACACGAGCTGTATCTTGTAAGCTTGTAAACTGATATCTTTTCCCAAAATATTCCATAAGGTGGGTGGCACAGCTCCAATTGCTGTGCACGATGGCGAATCGACTCATTCGGGTCACACTACCCTCCACAGCTGCAACAACTTCTTCGATGGCCACTGTACGACGTGAATGCACATTATCAATCAGACTATGCGTAGTGCGAAAACAATCCATGATTTTCGAAACTTAAGATTCGCGACCTGAATCACGACTTTCGTAAATTTGCCCAATTTGCAAGCGTTGTTCTGGTGTAAGCCTATTCATGATGAAATGGCAAAACATACTGAGCAGAAATCAGCTGTCACCTATCAAATCTTTTGTAAGCCTATTCATGATGAAATGGCAAAACATACTGAGCAGAAATCAGCTGTCACCTATCAAATTAACTGTCATTAAAAACAGTGTTCCCAGGTCGAAAAACACACCTCTTAAAAAACACCCAATATTTTTTCCCTTAGCCCGTTATCTACTCCTGAATTTAATCCTCTTCCCTACACTTCCATTCAGTTCGGTTTTGTGCTGCTTGCAGTTGCCAGTTTTTACCCTAAACTTCCAATTAATAATTTTACCAACTTATAATTTTACCCGATACATGACCCGCCCATCTCCATTTTTGAGAGTAAATTCTCCACACGACATCCGTCACTTCGATATGCTTCCTGATATCCTCGTTTCGTATCCATTCTCTCAGGCTTATCCCCAGCATTCCTCGTTCCTTCGCTCTTTGGCACGTCCTCAAACGTTTGCTCTGTTCTTTGTTAGCGCTACGGTTTGCATTGGTATTCCTTGCCCAGTTTGATGTTATGGCCACGGAAAAGGTATTGTTCTACGACCTCAATGTCTGGTTCTGTCCAAAAAACCTGGATATCATCTGGGCTCTGGATTTTAGTCTTCTGGAGGTTCATATTCAGACCACACTTTTTTCGATGCGTCGTACAGTCGTTCTGTCATGACATTCAGCTCATGTGGGTCGCTAATTATTATTACAATATCGTCGGAAAATCTTAGGTAATTGAGGCAGGAGCCGTTGATTTCAATACCTTTTCTTTCACAGACTAACGTTTTGAAAATATTACTGGTTAATTTTTGGAAAACTATGCGGTGTCACATTTCGAATTAACTGAGATATAAGGTAAACCAAAAAATGAAAATATTTCAATTTTTTCGAAAATATTGGGTCTCGGAAATGTTTGTTATACCGTTTTCTTGACAACTGACATAGACCAACTTATAAATTAAAGACGAAGTTACATTCGGGATTAGAAACCTGGAATAGTTCGAATATTTCTTAATTTGCAGACGAATAAATGGATATTGACAAACCTGTACCAGTTGGACTAATTACTGATTTGTGAAGAAACTAACACAGCGTGAATAATTTAGATAAGTTGAATTAATACTCGATTTGAAGATAAACTAATAGAAGAACCTGAATTAGATCTTAATTTCTATCAAAATATCTATACATTCATAGTTTTTTCTAGTTTCTAAACAAACTAGTTCATTGAGAAATCTGGACTAGTCAGATTAATTATTAAATTGTTGATAAGGCAATAAACTTTAAGGATTCTGATCTAATTAGAGTAGTTATTAACTCATCGGCAAATTAGTTGTGAATAAATTCCAAATGTGATATTATAGAAGGGTATATTAACTAATTACCAATATTAACTAATTACTTGAAAACAAATAACTAGTCAATATCGGCATATATAAATATTGGATAATTATTGGAAAATACTGTCACATTTTGAAATTTATTATTTTAAAAAATAATTTGAAATAAAAACCTTCCTTCATGTTATTTTTTTCATATTTCGAAAATATTTGGGGTTTCTAAAATTTAAAAATTGATTCACAAACATAGATAATTTTAAGGAGGGGTTTTTATTAAAATAACTCGTACGCATAAATTAAAATGTATAAAAAATAAGAAATAATTTATTAGAAAAGAAAAAAAAATTAAATAAATAATTTCGCACAGAGGATTATTCATTCGGCAAAACTTGTAAAATTACAGAAATATCACTTAGAAATTACTTGAGGTTTTTATTGATCCAAGGCAAGAACTTTTCCACCCTTGTGTACACTCCTGGATATTGACCTTTTCCGCAACCAATTCCCCAGGACACGATACCTACCTGAGTCCATCTACCGTTGTTGACCATAAGTGGTCCACCACTATCACCCTGAAAAAAAAGCAAAGAATAAAATTAAATCTGGTTGGTTAACATTCCAATCGAAGAAGAAAACAAACAGAAAACAACTTACACTGCACGAATCCCTATTTGCTTGTCCAGCGCAAACCATGTGTTCAACAATTCCACCTGGAGCTGCAGGTCCGTACTTCTGACGACAATCTGCATTCCTCCAAATCGGAATATTTACTTCTTGCAAAACAGCCGGCTGGGGCCCACCTAACAAAAAAAAATTAAATTCCCGAAAATAAAAAAAAAGTCATATAAACTATTTACTTTCTCTTAAACTTCCCCAACCAATAACAGTAGCAGTGTATCCTTCATGGCTTGCTCCTGGACTGGGTAAACAAATTGGCCTAACTTGTTTATTAATTTGCACCGGACTATCAAGAGTTAAAATAGCAATATCATTGTACTAAAAATAAATCAAAATTAACATAAATCTTATGTTAATATTAATTGCTGGTGTATAAATCAAACAAGATTTTGATTTACCAATGTTCTGGAGTCAAACCCACGATGACGTACCACTCTTTTGACGCTCTTCTCAATATGTCTAACTTCCGAATTTGTTTTAATATTGTAATCGGCTAATCTCACAGTTAAGCGTGCAACATCGAAGGAGCTCATACTGTAATAAAACAACGGCAATAAATTTATTTTCACTAACTGTACTAGCAATAAAATTAATTCGGCAAATCAAATATTTACACACAATTTGTTTAAATGATTTGTTTGCGTACTCACTGTGCAACGCAATGAGCAGCAGATAAAATATGTATGTCATCGATTAATGACCCTCCACAAAATTGCCTTCCTCCATTAAATAAAGCCGCGATCCAGGGCCATTCCCCAATGTCAGCATTATGCCCACCTACAATTCTTTCTTGATCTTGATACCCATTTTTAGCTCCACAAGAAGCATCAAAAACAGGAGTACTAGGTGTAGTGGTGATTGGTTTCGGTGGTTTATGCATAGGAGGTTTATGCATAGGAGGTTTTGGTTTGACTGGGGTAGGTGGCCAAGCTTGTACAGATTCCGTTGTGGGGATGATACCTGGAAACCCAGGGGATGGACCGTGAGTTGGTAATGGAGGGACAGTGTGATCTGGGGGGTGAGTTGGAACTTGGGGTGGCCAATTCGGGTAATAAGGTTTCTTTACGCCTTCTGGTTGCGGAGTCACAACTTCGTCTCCCGATTCCGTTTCCGGGGGCTCCGTTTCTTGATCCGTCTCGGTTTCAGGCTTTGTCTGTGGATTTACACAACACACCCCAAACATCTGTAATAATACGAAGAAAAAAGAAATCGTAATTTGTACGGCTGTTAAGGTAAGTGGTCTGGTTAATTATACTTGTCGTCCTTGCGCAGTGTAGTAACTGCAGGTATCATACATGCCTAACACCCAAGCATCCCAATTATTTAATTCCGGTAATTTGAAGTAAGGATAGCACTGTCTAAACGACATGCATCTGCCTAAAGCGCCTTTGTTGCTGAAACAAGGCCCTGAGGATATCGATGATGCTCCTAATTGAGTCGTTGAAAACAAAATTGGTTGATAGGCTTGTAAAACTGGGGAACGTACCAAGAATTGTCTTGATGTTCGCTCTGGCTTTCTTGGAAGAGCTGGAGAAAAAAAAAGGAATACATATTATTTTTTTCTTAGTAAATTTTGTTTTGCATAGAGTTTTCTTAGATCTACAAAATCTTATGTTTCTGTGAAAAAAAAATCTTTTGAATTTTTTGGCACATTCACGTGTCAAAATCAAAGCAATAAAAAATAAGTGCGTAATAAAAATGTTTAGATTCCAAAAAAAACTCATGGATATATTATGTGTTTGGCCTATGAATGTTTTATTTTGGAAAAGAAATTAGAAAATATGCATAAAATAATACATAAATATTTAATCCTAATTTTATGAATCGTTCGTTTTGCTAATAAATTCGAGTTTTCACTCGACTTTTCGAGTTTTCACTCGAAAATTTAGGCAAAATCTGAAAGAAATAACGCATATCATAATGCGCATCCAATTCATACTTAAAGAACATGAATTTGCAACTCTGCAAAAACTAATATTTTTAACAAATTGATTTCGTACTTTTCGTTTATTTATCAAATTTTCAAAATAATTTGCCTATTGCAATAAATGAGATAATTCTTAATGAAAAGGATGGTTGCGACCGTTACTACGTAGTAATCCATACTTACCCTGAATTAAAAAATTCACTATGTTTTTACCACTAATTTTTGTGAAAATATTATATAACTTATGAAGTTATATAAACCTACACACTTGTCGTGTAAAGTGTATAGGTTTATATAACCAAACAAGTATATTTTCACAAAATTTAGTGGTAAAAACATACAGAATTTTTCAATTTGAAAAGATAATTTTTGTTGAAAATCAAAATTTTAAATTTAATTTAATTATTCTTTAAATTGAAATATCAAGAATTTAGAAGAGATAATCAATATGATAAATCTACCGAAATGGATCTACTCTCTGAGAATGAGTTTTGAACAAATTAATATCGCATTTGTTATCAAAATATATATATTTGAAAATCTAAGCAAAATTTGAAAGGAATAATAAGGCCTTCTGATTCGAACTTCAAGAGTCAATTTGTAAATTGTAAATTGTTAAGTTAATTTTACTAGAAATAAAATCTTAAATTTTGATAAATTCAATTTAGATTTTTGAAATTTTGTATATATATTTCATTTTGATAATAAATAATTAAAGTTTTCAATTATTTTACAAAATTTTCAAAATTATTTCCCTATTACAATATTGATGGAAACCAAAACACAATTTTGTTGATAAATTTGGTATTTTTTTCAAATTTTTAAAATATTAATTTAATAATAGTGAATCAATATGAAAAATTTCTTAAAACTATAAAGTTCAATAAATTAATTTAGGATTTTCTATCAAATTTTGAAACTTTAGGCAAAATTTTAAAAGAATAATGCCTTCTGATTCAAACTTATAATAAATATGAATTCGGAACTTCGAAATACTAATCGAAAACTAATATTTTTTACAAATCATTTTTATCTTTGCTTAATTGAAAATTTTCAACAAATGCATTTTGTATATTCTTATTCATCAAATAACGTCTTTGTATTCTTTGGTCCAGAAACCAAAAAAATGTTTAACCGTTAAGTTCACTAGACATACTTTTAAAGCAACATGACAATATTAAAGAACAAGGTTTTGAGCAATTGAACAAAAACGGAACAATTTTTAGTAAAATTTTATGCAAAATTTCGGAAAATTAGCTTTCCCATTGCAACAAACATGGAAATTCTTCCTGAAAACCAAAATTTTGGACAAATGAATTTCGTATGTTTTTATTCATCAAATTTGGACAATTTATTTAAAATCTGGAATAACACCTTTGTGTTTCTTGATCCGGAAACCAAGAAAATGTTTAATCGTTATAATTAATCGTTACAATATTAAAGATCAAGGTCGTGACAATTGAAGAAAAACTGAGTTTTTTTTTCTATGCAAGATTTCGGAAAATTAATTTTCCCTTGCAACACATATGGAAAGTCTTTCTGAAAACCAAAATTTTGAAAAAATGAATTTCGTATTGAGTTATTCATCAAATTTGGACAATTTGTATGAAATTTGAAATAACGGTATCGTGTTCCTTGGTCCAGAAACCAAGAAAATGTTTTATTGACTTAACAAACTTACTAGACATGCATTCCATAACAAAATTACAATATTAAAAATCAAGATCTTGTCCAATTGAAGAAAAACAGAACAGTTTTATTTTTAATGCAAAATTTCGGAAAATTAATTTTTCCCTGCTACAAATATGGAAAGTCTTTCTGAAAACCAAAATTTTGGACAAATGAATCTCGTATTTTGTTTTCCACAAATTTGGACAATGTGTATGAAATTTCGGAAAATTAATTTTCCCTTGCAAAAAATATGGAGTTTTGTAAAAATCAAAATTTTGAACTAATAAATTTCTTGTTATATTGTTCATCAAATTTGGGCAATTTTGTATGAAATTTGGAGTAACGTCTTTGTGTTCCTTGGTCCAGAAACCAAGAAATTTTTTTATCGACATAACTAATTTACTAGACATAAATTCCAGAGCAACATTGCAACATTAAAGATTAGGGTCTTGACCAATTGAACAAAATCAGAACAGTTTTTTTCACATTTCCATTTTTCACATTGAATTTCGCATTTCATTAATTTTACCTTGGCAACAAATATGGATTCTTTCAGAAAACCAGAATTTTTAACAATAGATTTTTTTATTATTTCATTCACAAAATTTGGACAATTTTTATGAAATTTTGAATAATTTTTGGTATTCTTGATCCAGAAACCAAGAAAATGTTTAATCGTTGAGATTACTAGACATAAATTCCAGAGCAAAATTACAATATTAAAGATCAAGATCTGGACCAATTGAAGAAAATCATAACAGTTTTGTTTTTTTAATGAAAAATTTCGGAAAATTAATTTTCAGTTGCAACAAATTTGGAAAGTATTTCTGAAAACCAAAATTTTGAATAAATGAATTTTATTTTTTGTTATTCATCAAATTTGGACAATTTGTAAAAAAATTGGAATAACCCCCTCGTGTTCCTTGGTCCAGAAACCAAGAAAATTGTTTATTGACATAATTAACTTACTAGACATATATTCCAGAGCAAAATAACAATATCAAAAATCTAGGTCTTGTCCAATTGAAGAAAAAGAGAACAGTTTGGTTTTTTATGCAAAATTTCGGAAAATTAATTTTCCCATTGCAACAAATATGGAAATTCTTTCTGCCAACTAAAATTCTGGACAAATGAATTTCGATTTATGTTATTCATAAAATTTGGACAATTTGTATGAAATTTGGAATATCGTCTTTGTGTTCCTTGGTTCAGAAATCAAGAAAATGTTTAATCGTTAAGCTTACTAGACATACATTCCAGAGCAAAATTAGATTATTAAAGAGCTAGGACTTGATCAATTGATCAAAGAAAACATAACAGTTTTGTTTTCTGTGCCAAATTTCGGAAAATTAATTTTCTCATTGCAACAAATATGGAAAGTCTTTCTGAAAACCAAAATTATGAATTTCGTATTTTGTTATTCATAAAATTTGGACAATTTCTATGAAATTTGGAATAACGTCTTTGTGTTCCTTAGTCCAGAAACCAAGAAAATGTTTTATCGTTAAGCTAACTAAACATACATTCCAGAGAATAATTACAATTTTAAAGATCAAGGTCTTGAGCAATTGAACAAAAACGGAACAATTTTGTTTTGTATGCAAAATTTCGGAAAATTAACTTTCCCATTGCAACAAACATGGAAATTCTTCCTGAAAACCAAAATTTTGGGCAAATGAATTTCGCATGTTTTTATTCGCCAAATTTGGACAATTATTATGAAAATTGGAATAACATCTTTGTGATTCTTGATCCAGAAATCAAAAAAATGTTCAATCGTCAAGCTTGCTATACATAAATTCCAGATTAAAATTGCAATAATAAAGATCAAGGTCTAGACAATGATTAAAAATGCAGAGGATGTGGTTTCCACTTTTCTATTTTTCACAAAAATTTAAAAAATAAATTTTGCTATTGAAACAAAATACAAAATTCTTTCAGAAAACTAAACTTTTAAAATGCATATTTTACTTTTGAATATGTACAGAGTTAATATTATCGATTCGAACTTAAAATTGGTATGTGATCACAATCATTTCATAGTTCTTCATGTATCAAATTTGAGCTAATTAATTAAATTTGTTTAAAGTTTTGGTTCCTTAATCCTGGAAACCATGACAATATTTAATCTTGCATCTTAATTATTAATCTAACTAAAAAAACAATATTTTAACAATAATTTTAATAGAAAGATAAATTCCACACCAAAATCTATGTTTTCACATAAATTTGGTTAAATTGGCATTTTTAATGAAATTTTTGATTTGCTTGATGAAATATGTAATCGACAAAGAAATTCGAAACGATAATAATAATTCTGAACTTATTGATAAATAAAATATTATGCATGAAACAAATTTGCAATATTAATAGTTAATATTAATTCCGTAACAATATTTCAATATTAAAGATCAAGTTCGAGGCCAAAAACAATGAAAATAAAACAATTTTTCCGCAAAAAAATCACAAACTTGTCCCAAAACAATAAGCCCGCAAACATTCCAGCACCTCCGCACTTTACAAGAAAAACTATTTCCGTCAAGAATTTCAACATAATTACTCAACTTGATGTTCATAAAAGGTTTCATGAAAGATAAATTTTCCTGTAAAGTGTAATCAATTGTATCAATAGCTGTCCAGCAAGGTGAATGTTCTCAACGGCCTTGGCAATGACTGGCACTGATAGGCAAAGCCAAGCCAATAAGTGTTCAAAACTGATATGCATAACCAAAGAGTTGTTATAGTGGGTTAAACCGTTAATCCTATTTAAAAATCGCAACATGTCCTACCCAAAACTAACTGGAATGTTTTTCACACACGATTTATTTCTACTAAAAGTTTATTGACTCAAACAAAATTTATTTGCATTATTTTTGCAAAAATAATAGTTTTGTTTTAGGGGTAAGTATATTTGTGTTTTTAGTGTAAGTAATTTTGGGTGATTTGTAAAACTTACCTTCAATAGTAACAGTATCATTATCTTGTATGTTTTCGTTGGTATTTTCTGCTGTTGCTACTAAGATAATAGTTATATAGCAACAGAGAATTACGCGTTTGAACCCCATAGCTTATATAATAGGGTTGCTAAAACACATTTAACACTACAACAAGTTGGTCACGCAATGTCTAAATTCTATAAAGTTGCTCTTATAAAACACGTCTCATGCATCTTCCCCCTCTACTGGGGATTCGATTTGCAAGAAGTTACCAAAGGATATTAAACTTGAAGGATTAAGCCAACTTGGACCGCACCGCCTTTACCTAGCATTCAGTCTAAATCTTGATCGCTAAACACGACCTCAGTTTTTTTTATTAATCTCTTCTAATTATATAACTATCCATAACTTTTCCAAGAACTAATTTCCTCACCAAAACCAATTTTTCAATTTAAAAACATCTTTTTTTTATATAGATCTCTTAAAGCCTAATATACGTGTTTTACCTCTTTCTCGCTCATGTAAAATGACCATAAAATACAACCCTTTTTTACATTCTCATTTGCATTTTCTTTTTTTTTCGACGCACACCCAATTTTATGTTTAGTCATTTTAAAAATATCCTTCCATTTTCAGATCGGCGAAAAAATAAACACCCTTTTTATAAATCACTATCAATTTTATTCACCGAAAGGTCGATAGCCTTCCCCAGTGCAACAACAACAATATTTGCTATTTACTCGATTCATAATTACAGCCTTCTTGTTTTACGACACTCATTTATCAACTTTTATGATTTCAGCTCCACAAATATTTTCATAATTACTACAAATTAACAGTTTTAATTATCTCTACAACAATTAACACTAAATTTCCCTAGGAAGTCATTTTGACTGCTTTTCAATTTCAATTAGAAAAACAATTATGTATATAATGACACAGCTTCTTATAAGTTTGTGACTTTTTGTACAACATATAAATGCGTTTATTAATCATTGTAGTTGCCTCCCCCTTCTTCATTTCCGGTAGATATATATATGTGTTATACCTGTATTGCCGAAAAGTCATTTTGACTACTAGGAAAATTTTAAATAAAATGACTATTATTATTGAATTGAGTAAATTTCTTTATATGACCAGTTTGGCTCTGGATTGGAAAATTTGGAATCAAATTCTGGCTTGCATCAGATATAAGTAGCAGGTACGTTTTGAATGGTTTTCCTTAATTGGGGAAAGATGAACAACGATCGTCAATGCTTCTCAGTGAACACGTTGTTCAGAAACTTGTCGAGCCATATACAAGCTGTGGCAGGAATGCCCCAATCAAATGATAGATAACATGTCTCGCTTTTCCACTCTCCTATATAAATCAGAAAATTGTGTCCTTACAATATATAAAAGCAAACCGAATAAAATAGTAGCTGTTCTAAGTTCCAGGCATAAATTTGTAAAAATTGATAAAATGAATAAAAAAAAACATAGCTGACTCTATTCAATTTTATAACAAAACAAAATTTAGGGCTGATGTGGCGGATCAAATGGCCAGAAAATATACAGTAGAATATAGTTCTTGGAGATGGTCCCTCCAAATATTTTTCAATATTTTAGATTTGGCTGCTATAAATGCTTGGATCCTTTACCAAGAAGTGACAGGAATACAAATACAACGGAAACAGTTCTTGTTTCAATTAGCAGAACAACTTTCCACAGTTTTACAGAGTTGCAAGACAGGACTAGAGGGACTAGACGGACTAGACAGACTGGACAGACAATACTAGGCAGTCAAGACTAGACAGATAAGACTAGACAGACAAGACTAGATGGATAAGGTTAGGCATACAAGACTAGATAGACTAGACAGACAAGAGTATACAGACAACAAATTCATCAGAACATGAGGACCCACAAAGATCAACTGCAATATCATCAAATACAACATATTCTAACAAACGAAAAATCTGTAAAGACTTTGTCACAATAACAAAACAAATAATATATGTGAAAAATGTCAAAAGTGTGTTTGCGATATACACATAAAAAGATTTCCACTTTCATTTGCTTAAAATGTACAAATAATGCATACATTTTTTTTTCCAAGTGAAGTAATTTTTTTGAATTGTTAATCCTTCTAATAACTTGTATAACTGTAAATAATATAAAATTATTAAATTAATAATAAACAAATTTCTTTACACATTAGTTATTCTTTCACAATGAGTCATTTTGACTGCTTTGAGGCAATATAGGTATATACTAAGTTTCAGTCTTTCTAGTGTTAATAAATAATTAAATAAAATATAGAGATAATACCTAATATTAAATTAAATTATTAATTTTTAGAATCTAGATTGATTGTGTAGTTCTCTCTATTTCAGAATAAACAGACCTAACCAGACAGGCAAGTCAAGACAAACTAGACAAACAGACTAGACAGAATATAAGACCAGTCTAGTTCTGAGTTTCTAGTCTTCGCCATTCTTAACGGTTTTGTTTAGTTTGTCTAATAGTATCTGTAAAGTCACGCCTTTCTAGTCGTCAATACTCTTGTATATCTAGTCTTGTTTCTGTCGTCTAATATAGGTAGTCTAATCTAATCTAGACAATCAAGTTAATTGTGGTGAATACCAAATTTTGCCTTACTTAATTGAGCTCAATACTAAAGGCTATCGACCTATCGCACAGCCTATTTGTTTAACGACACTCATTTATTAAAATTTTCTAAATTGCTGTATTTAGTCTTATCTAGATTATTTGATGAAATAGTTTTCTCTGTCTGTCGAGTCTTATCTGTCTAGTCTTGTCGGTCTAGTCTTGCCTGTCTTGTCTTGTCTGACAAGTTTTGTTTGTCTAGTCTTGTCTGTCTAATTTTGTATGACTAGTCTTCTCTGTCTATTGTTGTCTATCTAGTTTTGCCTGTCCAGTCTCGTCTGCCCAGTCTTGTCCGTCTAGCCTTGTCTGTCTAGTCTTGTCTGTCTAATCTTGTCTGTCTAGTCTTGTCTGTCTAGTCTTGCCTGTCTAGTCTTGTCTGTCTAGTCTTGTATGTCTAGTCTTATCTGTCTAGTCTTGTCTGTCTAGTCTTGTCCGTCTAGTCTTGTGTGTCTAGTCTTGCCTGTCTAGTCTTGTCTGTCTACTCTTGTCTGTCTAGTCTTGTCTGTCTAGTCTTGTCTGTCTAGTCTTGTCTGTCTAGTCTTGTCTGTCTAGTCTTGTCTGTCTAGTCTTGTCTGTCTAGTCTTGTCTGTCTAGTCTTGTCTGTCTAGTCTTGTCTGTCAAATCTTGTATATCTAGTCTTGTCTGTCTAGTCTTGTCTGTCTAGTCTTGTCTGTCTAGTCTTGTCTGTCTAGTCTTGTCTGTCTAGTCTTGTTTGTCTAGTCTTGTCTGTCCAGTCTTGTCTGTCTAATCTTGTCTGTCTAGTCTTGTCTGTCTAGTCTTGTCTGTCTAGTCTTGTCTGTACAGTCTTGTCTGTCTAGTCTTGTCTGTCTAGTCTTGTCTGTCTAGTCTTGTCTGTCTAGTCTTGTCTGTCTAGTCTTGTCTGTCTAGCCTTGTCTGTCTAGTCTTGTATATCTAGTCTTGTCTGTCTAGTCTTGTCTGTCTAGTCTTGTCTGTCTAGTCTTGTCTGTCTAGTCTTGTCTGTCTAGTCTTGTCTGTCTAGTCTTGTCTGTCTAGTCTTGTCTGTCTAGTCTTGTCTGTCTAGTCTTGTCTGTCTAGTCTTGTCTGTCTAGTCTTGTCTGTCTAGTCTTGTCTGTCTAGTCTTGTCTGTCTAGTCTTGTCTGTCTAGTCTTGTCTGTCTAGTCTTGTCTGTCTAGTCTTGTCTGTCTAGTCTTGTCTGTCTAGTCTTGTCTGTCTAGTCTTGTCTGTCTAGTCTTGTCTGTCTAGTCTTGTCTGTCTAGTCTTGTCTGTCTAGTCTTGTCTGTCTAGTCTTGTCTGTCTAGTCTTGTCTGTCTAGTCTTGTCTGTCTAGTCTTGTCTGTCTAGTCTTGTCTGTCTAGTCTTGTCTGTCTAGTCTTGTCTGTCTAGTCTTGTCTGTCTAGTCTTGTCTGTCTAGTCTTGTCTGTCTAGTCTTGTCTGTCTAGTCTTGTCTGTCTAGTCTTGTCTGTCTAGTCTTGTCTGTCTAGTCTTGTCTGTCTAGTCTTGTCTGTCTAGTCTTGTCTGTCTAGTCTTGTCTGTCTAGTCTTGTCTGTCTAGTCTTGTCTGTCTAGTCTTGTCTGTCTAGTCTTGTCTGTCTAGTCTTGTCTGTCTAGTCTTGTCTGTCTAGTCTTGTCTGTCTAGTCTTGTCTGTCTAGTCTTGTCTGTCTAGTCTTGTCTGTCTAGTCTTGTCTGTCTAGTCTTGTCTGTCTAGTCTTGTCTGTCTAGTCTTGTCTGTCTAGTCTTGTCTGTCTAGTCTTGTCGGTCTAGTCTTGCCTGTCTTGTCTTGTCTGACAAGTTTTGTTTGTCTAGTCTTGTCTGTCTAATTTTGTATGACTAGTCTTCTCTGTCTATTGTTGTCTATCTAGTTTTGCCTGTCCAGTCTCGTCTGCCCAGTGTTGTCCGTCTAGCCTTGTCTGTCTAGTCTTGTCTGTCTAATCTTGTCTGTCTAGTCTTGTCTGTCTAGTCTTGCCTGTCTAGTCTTGTCTGTCTAGTCTTGTATGTCTAGTCTTAACTATCTAGTCTTGTCTGTCTAGTCTTGTCCGTCTAGTCTTGTGTGTCTAGTCTTGCCTGTCTAGTCTTGTCTGTCTACTCTTGTCTGTCTAGTCTTGTCTGTCTAGTCTTGTCTGTCTAGTCTTGTCTGTCTAGTCTTGTCTGTCTAGTCTTGTCTGTCTAGTCTTGTCTGTCTAGTCTTGTCTGTCTAGTCTTGTCTGTCTAGTCTTGTCTGTCTAGTCTTGTCTTTCTAGTCTTGTCTGTCTAGTCTTGTCTGTCTAGTCTTGTCTGTCTAGTCTTGTCTGTCTAGTCTTGTCTGTCTAGTCTTGTCTGTCTAGTCTTGTCTGTCTAGTCTTGTCTGTCTAGTCTTGTCTGTATAGTCTTGTCTGTCTAGTCTTGTCTGTCTAGTCTTGTCTGTCTAGTCTTGTCTGTCTAGTCTTGTCTGTCTAGTCTTGTCTGTCTAGTCTTGTCTGTCTAGTCTTGTCTGTCTAGTCTTGTCTGTCTAGTCTTGTCTGTCTAGTCTTGTCTGTCTAGTCTTGTCTGTCTAGTCTTGTCTGTCTAGTCTTGTCTGTCTAGTCTTGTCTGTCTAGTCTTGTCTGTCTAGTCTTGTCTGTCTAGTCTTGTCTGTCTAGTCTTGTCTGTCTAGTCTTGTCTGTCTAGTCTTGTCTGTCTAGTCTTGTCTGTCTAGTCTTGTCTGTCTAGTCTTGTCTGTCTAGTCTTGTCTGTCTAGTCTTGTCTGTCTAGTCTTGTCTGTCTAGTCTTGTCTGTCTAGTCTTGTCTGTCTAGTCTTGTCTGTCTAGTCTTGTCTGTCTAGTCTTGTCTGTCTAGTCTTGTCTGTCTAGTCTTGTCTGTCTAGTCTTGTCTGTCTAGTCTTGTCTGTCTAGTCTTGTCTGTCTAGTCTTGTCTGTCTAGTCTTGTCTGTCTAGTCTTGTCTGTCTAGTCTTGTCTGTCTAGTCTTGTCTGTCTAGTCTTGTCTGTCTAGTCTTGTCTGTCTAGTCTTGTCTGTCTAGTCTTGTCTGTCTAGTCTTGTCTGTCTAGTCTTGTCTGTCTAGTCTTGTCTGTCTAGTCTTGTCTGTCTAGTCTTGTCTGTCTAGTCTTGTCTGTCTAGTCTTGTCTGTCTAGTCTTGTCTGTCTAGTCTTGTCTGTCTAGTCTTGTCTGTCTAGTCTTGTCTGTCTAGTCTTGTCTGTCTAGTCTTGTCTGTCTAGTCTTGTCTGTCTAGTCTTGTCTGTCTAGTCTTGTCTGTCTAGTCTTGTCTGTCTAGTCTTGTCTGTCTAGTCTTGTCTGTCTAGTCTTGTCTGTCTAGTCTTGTCTGTCTAGTCTTGTCTGTCTAGTCTTGTCTGTCTAGTCTTGTCTGTCTAGTCTTGTCTGTCTAGTCTTGTCTGTCTAGTCTTGTCTGTCTAGTCTTGTCTGTCTAGTCTTGTCTGTCTAGTCTTGTCTGTCTAGACTTGTCTGTCTAGACTTGTCTGTCTAGTCTTGTCTGTCTAGTCTTGTCTGTCTAGTATTGTCTGTCTAGTCTTGTCTGTCTAGTCTTGTCTGTCTAGTCTTGTCTGTCTAGTCTTGTCTGTCTAGTCTAGTCTGTCTAGTCTTGTCTGTCTAGTCTTGTCTGTCTAGTCTTGTCTGTCTAGTCTTGTCTGTCTAGTCTTGTCTGTCTAGTCTTGTCTGTCTAGTCTTGTCTGTCTAGTCTTGTCTGTCTAGTCTTGTCTGTCTAGTCTGGTCTGTCTAGTCTCGTCTGTCTAGTCTTGTCTGTCTAGTCTTGTCTGTCTAGTCTTGTCTGTCTAGTCTTGTCTGTCTAGTCTTGTCTGTCTAGTCTTGTCTGTCTAGTCTTGTCTGTCTAGTCTTGTCTGTCTAGTCTTGTCTGTCTAGTCTTGTCTGTCTAGTCTTGTCTGTCTAGTCTTGTCTGTCTAGTCTTGTCTGTCTAGTCTTGTATGTCTAGTCTTGTCTGTCTAGTCTTGTCTGTCTAGTCTTGTCTGTCTAGTCTTGTCTGTCAATTCTTGTCTGTCTATTCTTGTCTGTCTATTCTTGTCTGTCTATTCTTGTCTGTCTATTCTCGTCTGTCTAGACTTGTCTGTCTAGTCTTGTCTGTCTAGTCTTGTGTGTCTAGTCTTGTCTGTCTAGTCTTGTCTGTCTAGTCTTGTCTGTCTAGTCTTGTCTGTCTAGACTTGTCTGTCTAGTCTTGTCTGTCTAGTCTTGTCTGTCTAGTCTTGTCTGTATAGTCTTGTCTGTATAGTCTTGTCTGTATAGTCTTGTCTGTCTAGTCTTGTCTGTCTAGTCTTGTCTGTCTAGTCTTGTCTGTCTAGTCTTGTCTGTCTAGTCTTGTCTGTCTAGTCTTGTCTGTCTAGTCTTGTCTGTCTAGTCTTGTCTGTCTAGTCTTGTCTGTCTAGTCTTGTCTGTCTAGTCTTGTCTGTCTAGTCTTGTCTGTCTAGTCTTGTCTGTCTAGTCTTGTCTGTCTAGTCTTGTCTGTCTAGTCTTGTCTGTCTAGTCTTGTCTGTCTAGTCTTGTCTGTCTAGTCTTGTCTGTCTAGTCTTGTCTGTCTAGTCTTGTCTGTCTAGTCTTGTCTGTCTAGTCTTGTCTGTCTAGTGTTGTCTGTCTAGTCTTGTCTGTCTAGTCTTGTCTGTCTAGTCTTGTCTGTCTAGTCTTGTCTGTCTAGTCTTGTCTGTCTAGTCTTGTCTGTCTAGTCTTGTCTGTCTAGTCTTGTCTGTCTAGTCTTGTCTGTCTAGTCTTGTCGTCTAGTCTTGTCTGTCTAGTCTTGTCTGTCTAGTCTTGTCTGTCTAGTCTTGTCTGTCTAGTCTTGTCTGTCTAGTCTTGTCTGTCTAGTCTTGTCTGTCTAGTCTTGTCTGTCTAGTCTTGTCTGTCTAGTCTTGTCTGTCTAGTCTTGTCTGTCTAGTCTTGTCTGTCTAGTCTTGTCTGTCTAGTCTTGTCTGTCTAGTCTTGTCTGTCTAGTCTTGTCTGTCTAGTCTTGTCTGTCTAGTCTTGTCTGTCTAGTCTTGTCTGTCTAGTCTTGTCTGTCTAGTCTTGTCTGTCTAGTCTTGTCTGTCTAGTCTTGTCTGTCTAGTCTTGTCTGTCTAGTCTTGTCTGTCTAGTCTTGTCTGTCTAGTCTTGTCTGTCTAGTCTTGTCTGTCTAGTCTTGTCTGTCTAGTCTTGTCTGTCTAGTCTTGTCTGTCTAGTCTTGTCTGTCTAGTCTTGTCTGTCTAGTCTTGTCTGTCTAGTCTTGTCTGTCTAGTCTTGTCTGTCTAGTCTTGTCTGTCTAGTCTTGTCTGTCTAGTCTTGTCTGTCTAGTCTTGTCTGTCTAGTCTTGTCTGTCTAGTCTTGTCTGTCTAGTCTTGTCTGTCTAGTCTTGTCTGTCTAGTCTTGTCTGTCTAGTCTTGTCTGTCTAGTCTTGTCTGTCTAGTCTTGTCTGTCTAGTCTTGTCTGTCTAGTCTTGTCTGTCTAGTCTTGTCTGTCTAGTCTTGTCTGTCTAGTCTTGTCTGTCTAGTCTTGTCTGTCTAGTCTTGTCTGTCTAGTCTTGTCTGTCTAGTCTTGTCTGTCTAGTCTTGTCTGTCTAGTCTTGTCTGTCTAGTCTTGTCTGTCTAGTCTTGTCTGTCTAGTCTTGTCTGTCTAGTCTTGTCTGTCTAGTCTTGTCTGTCTAGTCTTGTCTGTCTAGTCTTGTCTGTCTAGTCTTGTCTGTCTAGTCTTGTCTGTCTAGTCTTGTCTGTCTAGTCTTGTCTGTCTAGTCTTGTCTGTCTAGTCTTGTCTGTCTAGTCTTGTCTGTCTAGTCTTGTCTGTCTAGTCTTGTCTGTCTAGTCTTGTCTGTCTAGTCTTGTCTGTCTAGTCTTGTCTGTCTAGTCTTGTCTGTCTAGTCTTGTCTGTCTAGTCTTGTCTGTCTAGTCTTGTCTGTCTAGTCTTGTCTGTCTAGTCTTGTCTGTCTAGTCTTGTCTGTCTAGTCTTGTCTGTCTAGTCTTGTCTGTCTAGTCTTGTCTGTCTAGTCTTGTCTGTCTAGTCTTGTCTGTCTAGTCTTGTCTGTCTAGTCTTGTCTGTCTAGTCTTGTCTGTCTAGTCTTGTCTGTCTAGTCTTGTCTGTCTAGTCTTGTCTGTCTAGTCTTGTCTGTCTAGTCTTGTCTGTCTAGTCTTGTCTGTCTAGTCTTGTCTGTCTAGTCTTGTCTGTCTAGTCTTGTCTGTCTAGTCTTGTCTGTCTAGTCTTGTCTGTCTAGTCTTGTCTGTCTAGTCTTGTCTGTCTAGTCTTGTCTGTCTAGTCTTGTCTGTCTAGTCTTGTCTGTCTAGTCTTGTCTGTCTAGTCTTGTCTGTCTAGTCTTGTCTGTCTAGTCTTGTCTGTCTAGTCTTGTCTGTCTAGTCTTGTCTGTCTAGTCTTGTCTGTCTAGTCTTGTCTGTCTAGTCTTGTCTGTCTAGTCTTGTCTGTCTAGTCTTGTCTGTCTAGTCTTGTCTGTCTAGTCTTGTCTGTCTAGTCTTGTCTGTCTAGTCTTGTCTGTCTAGTCTTGTCTGTCTAGTCTTGTCTGTCTAGTCTTGTCTGTCTAGTCTTGTCTGTCTAGTCTTGTCTGTCTAGTCTTGTCTGTCTAGTCTTGTCTGTCTAGTCTTGTCTGTCTAGTCTTGTCTGTCTAGTCTTGTCTGTCTAGTCTTGTCTGTCTAGTCTTGTCTGTCTAGTCTTGTCTGTCTAGTCTTGTCTGTCTAGTCTTGTCTGTCTAGTCTTGTCTGTCTAGTCTTGTCTGTCTAGTCTTGTCTGTCTAGTCTTGTCTGTCTAGTCTTGTCTGTCTAGTCTTGTCTGTCTAGTCTTGTCTGTCTAGTCTTGTCTGTCTAGTCTTGTCTGTCTAGTCTTGTCTGTCTAGTCTTGTCTGTCTAGTCTTGTCTGTCTAGTCTTGTCTGTCTAGTCTTGTCTGTCTAGTCTTGTCTGTCTAGTCTTGTCTGTCTAGTCTTGTCTGTCTAGTCTTGTCTGTCTAGTCTTGTCTGTCTAGTCTTGTCTGTCTAGTCTTGTCTGTCTAGTCTTGTCTGTCTAGTCTTGTCTGTCTAGTCTTGTCTGTCTAGTCTTGTCTGTCTAGTCTTGTCTGTCTAGTCTTGTCTGTCTAGTCTTGTCTGTCTAGTCTTGTCTGTCTAGTCTTGTCTGTCTAGTCTTGTCTGTCTAGTCTTGTCTGTCTAGTCTTGTCTGTCTAGTCTTGTCTGTCTAGTCTTGTCTGTCTAGTCTTGTCTGTCTAGTCTTGTCTGTCTAGTCTTGTCTGTCTAGTCTTGTCTGTCTAGTCTTGTCTGTCTAGTCTTGTCTGTCTAGTCTTGTCTGTCTAGTCTTGTCTGTCTAGTCTTGTCTGTCTAGTCTTGTCTGTCTAGTCTTGTCTGTCTAGTCTTGTCTGTCTAGTCTTGTCTGTCTAGTCTTGTCTGTCTAGTCTTGTCTGTCTAGTCTTGTCTGTCTAGTCTTGTCTGTCTAGTCTTGTCTGTCTAGTCTTGTCTGTCTAGTCTTGTCTGTCTAGTCTTGTCTGTCTAGTCTTGTCTGTCTAGTCTTGTCTGTCTAGTCTTGTCTGTCTAGTCTTGTCTGTCTAGTCTTGTCTGTCTAGTCTTGTCTGTCTAGTCTTGTCTGTCTAGTCTTGTCTGTCTAGTCTTGTCTGTCTAGTCTTGTCTGTCTAGTCTTGTCTGTCTAGTCTTGTCTGTCTAGTCTTGTCTGTCTAGTCTTGTCTGTCTAGTCTTGTCTGTCTAGTCTTGTCTGTCTAGTCTTGTCTGTCTAGTCTTGTCTGTCTAGTCTTGTCTGTCTAGTCTTGTCTGTCTAGTCTTGTCTGTCTAGTCTTGTCTGTCTAGTCTTGTCTGTCTAGTCTTGTCTGTCTAGTCTTGTCTGTCTAGTCTTGTCTGTCTAGTCTTGTCTGTCTAGTCTTGTCTGTCTAGTCTTGTCTGTCTAGTCTTGTCTGTCTAGTCTTGTCTGTCTAGTCTTGTCTGTCTAGTCTTGTCTGTCTAGTCTTGTCTGTCTAGTCTTGTCTGTCTAGTCTTGTCTGTCTAGTCTTGTCTGTCTAGTCTTGTCTGTCTAGTCTTGTCTGTCTAGTCTTGTCTGTCTAGTCTTGTCTGTCTAGTCTTGTCTGTCTAGTCTTGTCTGTCTAGTCTTGTCTGTCTAGTCTTGTCTGTCTAGTCTTGTCTGTCTAGTCTTGTCTGTCTAGTCTTGTCTGTCTAGTCTTGTCTGTCTAGTCTTGTCTGTCTAGTCTTGTCTGTCTAGTCTTGTCTGTCTAGTCTTGTCTGTCTAGTCTTGTCTGTCTAGTCTTGTCTGTCTAGTCTTGTCTGTCTAGTCTTGTCTGTCTAGTCTTGTCTGTCTAGTCTTGTCTGTCTAGTCTTGTCTGTCTAGTCTTGTCTGTCTAGTCTTGTCTGTCTAGTCTTGTCTGTCTAGTCTTGTCTGTCTAGTCTTGTCTGTCTAGTCTTGTCTGTCTAGTCTTGTCTGTCTAGTCTTGTCTGTCTAGTCTTGTCTGTCTAGTCTTGTCTGTCTAGTCTTGTCTGTCTAGTCTTGTCTGTCTAGTCTTGTCTGTCTAGTCTTGTCTGTCTAGTCTTGTCTGTCTAGTCTTGTCTGTCTAGTCTTGTCTGTCTAGTCTTGTCTGTCTAGTCTTGTCTGTCTAGTCTTGTCTGTCTAGTCTTGTCTGTCTAGTCTTGTCTGTCTAGTCTTGTCTGTCTAGTCTTGTCTGTCTAGTCTTGTCTGTCTAGTCTTGTCTGTCTAGTCTTGTCTGTCTAGTCTTGTCTGTCTAGTCTTGTCTGTCTAGTCTTGTCTGTCTAGTCTTGTCTGTCTAGTCTTGTCTGTCTAGTCTTGTCTGTCTAGTCTTGTCTGTCTAGTCTTGTCTGTCTAGTCTTGTCTGTCTAGTCTTGTCTGTCTAGTCTTGTCTGTCTAGTCTTGTCTGTCTAGTCTTGTCTGTCTAGTCTTGTCTGTCTAGTCTTGTCTGTCTAGTCTTGTCTGTCTAGTCTTGTCTGTCTAGTCTTGTCTGTCTAGTCTTGTCTGTCTAGTCTTGTCTGTCTAGTCTTGTCTGTCTAGTCTTGTCTGTCTAGTCTTGTCTGTCTAGTCTTGTCTGTCTAGTCTTGTCTGTCTAGTCTTGTCTGTCTAGTCTTGTCTGTCTAGTCTTGTCTGTCTAGTCTTGTCTGTCTAGTCTTGTCTGTCTAGTCTTGTCTGTCTAGTCTTGTCTGTCTAGTCTTGTCTGTCTAGTCTTGTCTGTCTAGTCTTGTCTGTCTAGTCTTGTCTGTCTAGTCTTGTCTGTCTAGTCTTGTCTGTCTAGTCTTGTCTGTCTAGTCTTGTCTGTCTAGTCTTGTCTGTCTAGTCTTGTCTGTCTAGTCTTGTCTGTCTAGTCTTGTCTGTCTAGTCTTGTCTGTCTAGTCTTGTCTGTCTAGTCTTGTCTGTCTAGTCTTGTCTGTCTAGTCTTGTCTGTCTAGTCTTGTCTGTCTAGTCTTGTCTGTCTAGTCTTGTCTGTCTAGTCTTGTCTGTCTAGTCTTGTCTGTCTAGTCTTGTCTGTCTAGTCTTGTCTGTCTAGTCTTGTCTGTCTAGTCTTGTCTGTCTAGTCTTGTCTGTCTAGTCTTGTCTGTCTAGTCTTGTCTGTCTAGTCTTGTCTGTCTAGTCTTGTCTGTCTAGTCTTGTCTGTCTAGTCTTGTCTGTCTAGTCTTGTCTGTCTAGTCTTGTCTGTCTAGTCTTGTCTGTCTAGTCTTGTCTGTCTAGTCTTGTCTGTCTAGTCTTGTCTGTCTAGTCTTGTCTGTCTAGTCTTGTCTGTCTAGTCTTGTCTGTCTAGTCTTGTCTGTCTAGTCTTGTCTGTCTAGTCTTGTCTGTCTAGTCTTGTCTGTCTAGTCTTGTCTGTCTAGTCTTGTCTGTCTAGTCTTGTCTGTCTAGTCTTGTCTGTCTAGTCTTGTCTGTCTAGTCTTGTCTGTCTAGTCTTGTCTGTCTAGTCTTGTCTGTCTAGTCTTGTCTGTCTAGTCTTGTCTGTCTAGTCTTGTCTGTCTAGTCTTGTCTGTCTAGTCTTGTCTGTCTAGTCTTGTCTGTCTAGTCTTGTCTGTCTAGTCTTGTCTGTCTAGTCTTGTCTGTCTAGTCTTGTCTGTCTAGTCTTGTCTGTCTAGTCTTGTCTGTCTAGTCTTGTCTGTCTAGTCTTGTCTGTCTAGTCTTGTCTGTCTAGTCTTGTCTGTCTAGTCTTGTCTGTCTAGTCTTGTCTGTCTAGTCTTGTCTGTCTAGTCTTGTCTGTCTAGTCTTGTCTGTCTAGTCTTGTCTGTCTAGTCTTGTCTGTCTAGTCTTGTCTGTCTAGTCTTGTCTGTCTAGTCTTGTCTGTCTAGTCTTGTCTGTCTAGTCTTGTCTGTCTAGTCTTGTCTGTCTAGTCTTGTCTGTCTAGTCTTGTCTGTCTAGTCTTGTCTGTCTAGTCTTGTCTGTCTAGTCTTGTCTGTCTAGTCTTGTCTGTCTAGTCTTGTCTGTCTAGTCTTGTCTGTCTAGTCTTGTCTGTCTAGTCTTGTCTGTCTAGTCTTGTCTGTCTAGTCTTGTCTGTCTAGTCTTGTCTGTCTAGTCTTGTCTGTCTAGTCTTGTCTGTCTAGTCTTGTCTGTCTAGTCTTGTCTGTCTAGTCTTGTCTGTCTAGTCTTGTCTGTCTAGTCTTGTCTGTCTAGTCTTGTCTGTCTAGTCTTGTCTGTCTAGTCTTGTCTGTCTAGTCTTGTCTGTCTAGTCTTGTCTGTCTAGTCTTGTCTGTCTAGTCTTGTCTGTCTAGTCTTGTCTGTCTAGTCTTGTCTGTCTAGTCTTGTCTGTCTAGTCTTGTCTGTCTAGTCTTGTCTGTCTAGTCTTGTCTGTCTAGTCTTGTCTGTCTAGTCTTGTCTGTCTAGTCTTGTCTGTCTAGTCTTGTCTGTCTAGTCTTGTCTGTCTAGTCTTGTCTGTCTAGTCTTGTCTGTCTAGTCTTGTCTGTCTAGTCTTGTCTGTCTAGTCTTGTCTGTCTAGTCTTGTCTGTCTAGTCTTGTCTGTCTAGTCTTGTCTGTCTAGTCTTGTCTGTCTAGTCTTGTCTGTCTAGTCTTGTCTGTCTAGTCTTGTCTGTCTAGTCTTGTCTGTCTAGTCTTGTCTGTCTAGTCTTGTCTGTCTAGTCTTGTCTGTCTAGTCTTGTCTGTCTAGTCTTGTCTGTCTAGTCTTGTCTGTCTAGTCTTGTCTGTCTAGTCTTGTCTGTCTAGTCTTGTCTGTCTAGTCTTGTCTGTCTAGTCTTGTCTGTCTAGTCTTGTCTGTCTAGTCTTGTCTGTCTAGTCTTGTCTGTCTAGTCTTGTCTGTCTAGTCTTGTCTGTCTAGTCTTGTCTGTCTAGTCTTGTCTGTCTAGTCTTGTCTGTCTAGTCTTGTCTGTCTAGTCTTGTCTGTCTAGTCTTGTCTGTCTAGTCTTGTCTGTCTAGTCTTGTCTGTCTAGTCTTGTCTGTCTAGTCTTGTCTGTCTAGTCTTGTCTGTCTAGTCTTGTCTGTCTAGTCTTGTCTGTCTAGTCTTGTCTGTCTAGTCTTGTCTGTCTAGTCTTGTCTGTCTAGTCTTGTCTGTCTAGTCTTGTCTGTCTAGTCTTGTCTGTCTAGTCTTGTCTGTCTAGTCTTGTCTGTCTAGTCTTGTCTGTCTAGTCTTGTCTGTCTAGTCTTGTCTGTCTAGTCTTGTCTGTCTAGTCTTGTCTGTCTAGTCTTGTCTGTCTAGTCTTGTCTGTCTAGTCTTGTCTGTCTAGTCTTGTCTGTCTAGTCTTGTCTGTCTAGTCTTGTCTGTCTAGTCTTGTCTGTCTAGTCTTGTCTGTCTAGTCTTGTCTGTCTAGTCTTGTCTGTCTAGTCTTGTCTGTCTAGTCTTGTCTGTCTAGTCTTGTCTGTCTAGTCTTGTCTGTCTAGTCTTGTCTGTCTAGTCTTGTCTGTCTAGTCTTGTCTGTCTAGTCTTGTCTGTCTAGTCTTGTCTGTCTAGTCTTGTCTGTCTAGTCTTGTCTGTCTAGTCTTGTCTGTCTAGTCTTGTCTGTCTAGTCTTGTCTGTCTAGTCTTGTCTGTCTAGTCTTGTCTGTCTAGTCTTGTCTGTCTAGTCTTGTCTGTCTAGTCTTGTCTGTCTAGTCTTGTCTGTCTAGTCTTGTCTGTCTAGTCTTGTCTGTCTAGTCTTGTCTGTCTAGTCTTGTCTGTCTAGTCTTGTCTGTCTAGTCTTGTCTGTCTAGTCTTGTCTGTCTAGTCTTGTCTGTCTAGTCTTGTCTGTCTAGTCTTGTCTGTCTAGTCTTGTCTGTCTAGTCTTGTCTGTCTAGTCTTGTCTGTCTAGTCTTGTCTGTCTAGTCTTGTCTGTCTAGTCTTGTCTGTCTAGTCTTGTCTGTCTAGTCTTGTCTGTCTAGTCTTGTCTGTCTAGTCTTGTCTGTCTAGTCTTGTCTGTCTAGTCTTGTCTGTCTAGTCTTGTCTGTCTAGTCTTGTCTGTCTAGTCTTGTCTGTCTAGTCTTGTCTGTCTAGTCTTGTCTGTCTAGTCTTGTCTGTCTAGTCTTGTCTGTCTAGTCTTGTCTGTCTAGTCTTGTCTGTCTAGTCTTGTCTGTCTAGTCTTGTCTGTCTAGTCTTGTCTGTCTAGTCTTGTCTGTCTAGTCTTGTCTGTCTAGTCTTGTCTGTCTAGTCTTGTCTGTCTAGTCTTGTCTGTCTAGTCTTGTCTGTCTAGTCTTGTCTGTCTAGTCTTGTCTGTCTAGTCTTGTCTGTCTAGTCTTGTCTGTCTAGTCTTGTCTGTCTAGTCTTGTCTGTCTAGTCTTGTCTGTCTAGTCTTGTCTGTCTAGTCTTGTCTGTCTAGTCTTGTCTGTCTAGTCTTGTCTGTCTAGTCTTGTCTGTCTAGTCTTGTCTGTCTAGTCTTGTCTGTCTAGTCTTGTCTGTCTAGTCTTGTCTGTCTAGTCTTGTCTGTCTAGTCTTGTCTGTCTAGTCTTGTCTGTCTAGTCTTGTCTGTCTTGTCTGTCTAGTCTTGTCTAGTCTTGTCTGTCTAGTCTTGTCTGTCTAGTCTTGTCTGTCTAGTCTTGTCTGTCTAGTCTTGTCTGTCTAGTCTTGTCTGTCTAGTCTTGTCTGTCTAGTCTTGTCTGTCTAGTCTTGTCTGTCTAGTCTTGTCTGTCTAGTCTTGTCTGTCTAGTCTTGTCTGTCTAGTCTTGTCTGTCTAGTCTTGTCTGTCTAGTCTTGTCTGTCTAGTCTTGTCTGTCTAGTCTTGTCTGTCTAGTCTTGTCTGTCTAGTCTTGTCTGTCTAGTCTTGTCTGTCTAGTCTTGTCTGTCTAGTCTTGTCTGTCTAGTCTTGTCTGTCTAGTCTTGTCTGTCTAGTCTTGTCTGTCTAGTCTTGTCTGTCTAGTCTTGTCTGTCTAGTCTTGTCTGTCTAGTCTTGTCTGTCTAGTCTTGTCTGTCTAGTCTTGTCTGTCTAGTCTTGTCTGTCTAGTCTTGTCTGTCTAGTCTTGTCTGTCTAGTCTTGTCTGTCTAGTCTTGTCTGTCTAGTCTTGTCTGTCTAGTCTTGTCTGTCTAGTCTTGTCTGTCTAGTCTTGTCTGTCTAGTCTTGTCTGTCTAGTCTTGTCTGTCTAGTCTTGTCTGTCTAGTCTTGTCTGTCTAGTCTTGTCTGTCTAGTCTTGTCTGTCTAGTCTTGTCTGTCTAGTCTTGTCTGTCTAGTCTTGTCTGTCTAGTCTTGTCTGTCTAGTCTTGTCTGTCTAGTCTTGTCTGTCTAGTCTTGTCTGTCTAGTCTTGTCTGTCTAGTCTTGTCTGTCTAGTCTTGTCTGTCTAGTCTTGTCTGTCTAGTCTTGTCTGTCTAGTCTTGTCTGTCTAGTCTTGTCTGTCTAGTCTTGTCTGTCTAGTCTTGTCTGTCTAGTCTTGTCTGTCTAGTCTTGTCTGTCTAGTCTTGTCTGTCTAGTCTTGTCTGTCTAGTCTTGTCTGTCTAGTCTTGTCTGTCTAGTCTTGTCTGTCTAGTCTTGTCTGTCTAGTCTTGTCTGTCTAGTCTTGTCTGTCTAGTCTTGTCTGTCTAGTCTTGTCTGTCTAGTCTTGTCTGTCTAGTCTTGTCTGTCTAGTCTTGTCTGTCTAGTCTTGTCTGTCTAGTCTTGTCTGTCTAGTCTTGTCTGTCTAGTCTTGTCTGTCTAGTCTTGTCTGTCTAGTCTTGTCTGTCTAGTCTTGTCTGTCTAGTCTTGTCTGTCTAGTCTTGTCTGTCTAGTCTTGTCTGTCTAGTCTTGTCTGTCTAGTCTTGTCTGTCTAGTCTTGTCTGTCTAGTCTTGTCTGTCTAGTCTTGTCTGTCTAGTCTTGTCTGTCTAGTCTTGTCTGTCTAGTCTTGTCTGTCTAGTCTTGTCTGTCTAGTCTTGTCTGTCTAGTCTTGTCTGTCTAGTCTTGTCTGTCTAGTCTTGTCTGTCTAGTCTTGTCTGTCTAGTCTTGTCTGTCTAGTCTTGTCTGTCTAGTCTTGTCTGTCTAGTCTTGTCTGTCTAGTCTTGTCTGTCTAGTCTTGTCTGTCTAGTCTTGTCTGTCTAGTCTTGTCTGTCTAGTCTTGTCTGTCTAGTCTTGTCTGTCTAGTCTTGTCTGTCTAGTCTTGTCTGTCTAGTCTTGTCTGTCTAGTCTTGTCTGTCTAGTCTTGTCTGTCTAGTCTTGTCTGTCTAGTCTTGTCTGTCTAGTCTTGTCTGTCTAGTCTTGTCTGTCTAGTCTTGTCTGTCTAGTCTTGTCTGTCTAGTCTTGTCTGTCTAGTCTTGTCTGTCTAGTCTTGTCTGTCTAGTCTTGTCTGTCTAGTCTTGTCTGTCTAGTCTTGTCTGTCTAGTCTTGTCTGTCTAGTCTTGTCTGTCTAGTCTTGTCTGTCTAGTCTTGTCTGTCTAGTCTTGTCTGTCTAGTCTTGTCTGTCTAGTCTTGTCTGTCTAGTCTTGTCTGTCTAGTCTTGTCTGTCTAGTCTTGTCTGTCTAGTCTTGTCTGTCTAGTCTTGTCTGTCTAGTCTTGTCTGTCTAGTCTTGTCTGTCTAGTCTTGTCTGTCTAGTCTTGTCTGTCTAGTCTTGTCTGTCTAGTCTTGTCTGTCTAGTCTTGTCTGTCTAGTCTTGTCTGTCTAGTCTTGTCTGTCTAGTCTTGTCTGTCTAGTCTTGTCTGTCTAGTCTTGTCTGTCTAGTCTTGTCTGTCTAGTCTTGTCTGTCTAGTCTTGTCTGTCTAGTCTTGTCTGTCTAGTCTTGTCTGTCTAGTCTTGTCTGTCTAGTCTTGTCTGTCTAGTCTTGTCTGTCTAGTCTTGTCTGTCTAGTCTTGTCTGTCTAGTCTTGTCTGTCTAGTCTTGTCTGTCTAGTCTTGTCTGTCTAGTCTTGTCTGTCTAGTCTTGTCTGTCTAGTCTTGTCTGTCTAGTCTTGTCTGTCTAGTCTTGTCTGTCTAGTCTTGTCTGTCTAGTCTTGTCTGTCTAGTCTTGTCTGTCTAGTCTTGTCTGTCTAGTCTTGTCTGTCTAGTCTTGTCTGTCTAGTCTTGTCTGTCTAGTCTTGTCTGTCTAGTCTTGTCTGTCTAGTCTTGTCTGTCTAGTCTTGTCTGTCTAGTCTTGTCTGTCTAGTCTTGTCTGTCTAGTCTTGTCTGTCTAGTCTTGTCTGTCTAGTCTTGTCTGTCTAGTCTTGTCTGTCTAGTCTTGTCTGTCTAGTCTTGTCTGTCTAGTCTTGTCTGTCTAGTCTTGTCTGTCTAGTCTTGTCTGTCTAGTCTTGTCTGTCTAGTCTTGTCTGTCTAGTCTTGTCTGTCTAGTCTTGTCTGTCTAGTCTTGTCTGTCTAGTCTTGTCTGTCTAGTCTTGTCTGTCTAGTCTTGTCTGTCTAGTCTTGTCTGTCTAGTCTTGTCTGTCTAGTCTTGTCTGTCTAGTCTTGTCTGTCTAGTCTTGTCTGTCTAGTCTTGTCTGTCTAGTCTTGTCTGTCTAGTCTTGTCTGTCTAGTCTTGTCTGTCTAGTCTTGTCTGTCTAGTCTTGTCTGTCTAGTCTTGTCTGTCTAGTCTTGTCTGTCTAGTCTTGTCTGTCTAGTCTTGTCTGTCTAGTCTTGTCTGTCTAGTCTTGTCTGTCTAGTCTTGTCTGTCTAGTCTTGTCTGTCTAGTCTTGTCTGTCTAGTCTTGTCTGTCTAGTCTTGTCTGTCTAGTCTTGTCTGTCTAGTCTTGTCTGTCTAGTCTTGTCTGTCTAGTCTTGTCTGTCTAGTCTTGTCTGTCTAGTCTTGTCTGTCTAGTCTTGTCTGTCTAGTCTTGTCTGTCTAGTCTTGTCTGTCTAGTCTTGTCTGTCTAGTCTTGTCTGTCTAGTCTTGTCTGTCTAGTCTTGTCTGTCTAGTCTTGTCTGTCTAGTCTTGTCTGTCTAGTCTTGTCTGTCTAGTCTTGTCTGTCTAGTCTTGTCTGTCTAGTCTTGTCTGTCTAGTCTTGTCTGTCTAGTCTTGTCTGTCTAGTCTTGTCTGTCTAGTCTTGTCTGTCTAGTCTTGTCTGTCTAGTCTTGTCTGTCTAGTCTTGTCTGTCTAGTCTTGTCTGTCTAGTCTTGTCTGTCTAGTCTTGTCTGTCTAGTCTTGTCTGTCTAGTCTTGTCTGTCTAGTCTTGTCTGTCTAGTCTTGTCTGTCTAGTCTTGTCTGTCTAGTCTTGTCTGTCTAGTCTTGTCTGTCTAGTCTTGTCTGTCTAGTCTTGTCTGTCTAGTCTTGTCTGTCTAGTCTTGTCTGTCTAGTCTTGTCTGTCTAGTCTTGTCTGTCTAGTCTTGTCTGTCTAGTCTTGTCTGTCTAGTCTTGTCTGTCTAGTCTTGTCTGTCTAGTCTTGTCTGTCTAGTCTTGTCTGTCTAGTCTTGTCTGTCTAGTCTTGTCTGTCTAGTCTTGTCTGTCTAGTCTTGTCTGTCTAGTCTTGTCTGTCTAGTCTTGTCTGTCTAGTCTTGTCTGTCTAGTCTTGTCTGTCTAGTCTTGTCTGTCTAGTCTTGTCTGTCTAGTCTTGTCTGTCTAGTCTTGTCTGTCTAGTCTTGTCTGTCTAGTCTTGTCTGTCTAGTCTTGTCTGTCTAGTCTTGTCTGTCTAGTCTTGTCTGTCTAGTCTTGTCTGTCTAGTCTTGTCTGTCTAGTCTTGTCTGTCTAGTCTTGTCTGTCTAGTCTTGTCTGTCTAGTCTTGTCTGTCTAGTCTTGTCTGTCTAGTCTTGTCTGTCTAGTCTTGTCTGTCTAGTCTTGTCTGTCTAGTCTTGTCTGTCTAGTCTTGTCTGTCTAGTCTTGTCTGTCTAGTCTTGTCTGTCTAGTCTTGTCTGTCTAGTCTTGTCTGTCTAGTCTTGTCTGTCTAGTCTTGTCTGTCTAGTCTTGTCTGTCTAGTCTTGTCTGTCTAGTCTTGTCTGTCTAGTCTTGTCTGTCTAGTCTTGTCTGTCTAGTCTTGTCTGTCTAGTCTTGTCTGTCTAGTCTTGTCTGTCTAGTCTTGTCTGTCTAGTCTTGTCTGTCTAGTCTTGTCTGTCTAGTCTTGTCTGTCTAGTCTTGTCTGTCTAGTCTTGTCTGTCTAGTCTTGTCTGTCTAGTCTTGTCTGTCTAGTCTTGTCTGTCTAGTCTTGTCTGTCTAGTCTTGTCTGTCTAGTCTTGTCTGTCTAGTCTTGTCTGTCTAGTCTTGTCTGTCTAGTCTTGTCTGTCTAGTCTTGTCTGTCTAGTCTTGTCTGTCTAGTCTTGTCTGTCTAGTCTTGTCTGTCTAGTCTTGTCTGTCTAGTCTTGTCTGTCTAGTCTTGTCTGTCTAGTCTTGTCTGTCTAGTCTTGTCTGTCTAGTCTTGTCTGTCTAGTCTTGTCTGTCTAGTCTTGTCTGTCTAGTCTTGTCTGTCTAGTCTTGTCTGTCTAGTCTTGTCTGTCTAGTCTTGTCTGTCTAGTCTTGTCTGTCTAGTCTTGTCTGTCTAGTCTTGTCTGTCTAGTCTTGTCTGTCTAGTCTTGTCTGTCTAGTCTTGTCTGTCTAGTCTTGTCTGTCTAGTCTTGTCTGTCTAGTCTTGTCTGTCTAGTCTTGTCTGTCTAGTCTTGTCTGTCTAGTCTTGTCTGTCTAGTCTTGTCTGTCTAGTCTTGTCTGTCTAGTCTTGTCTGTCTAGTCTTGTCTGTCTAGTCTTGTCTGTCTAGTCTTGTCTGTCTAGTCTTGTCTGTCTAGTCTTGTCTGTCTAGTCTTGTCTGTCTAGTCTTGTCTGTCTAGTCTTGTCTGTCTAGTCTTGTCTGTCTAGTCTTGTCTGTCTAGTCTTGTCTGTCTAGTCTTGTCTGTCTAGTCTTGTCTGTCTAGTCTTGTCTGTCTAGTCTTGTCTGTCTAGTCTTGTCTGTCTAGTCTTGTCTGTCTAGTCTTGTCTGTCTAGTCTTGTCTGTCTAGTCTTGTCTGTCTAGTCTTGTCTGTCTAGTCTTGTCTGTCTAGTCTTGTCTGTCTAGTCTTGTCTGTCTAGTCTTGTCTGTCTAGTCTTGTCTGTCTAGTCTTGTCTGTCTAGTCTTGTCTGTCTAGTCTTGTCTGTCTAGTCTTGTCTGTCTAGTCTTGTCTGTCTAGTCTTGTCTGTCTAGTCTTGTCTGTCTAGTCTTGTCTGTCTAGTCTTGTCTGTCTAGTCTTGTCTGTCTAGTCTTGTCTGTCTAGTCTTGTCTGTCTAGTCTTGTCTGTCTAGTCTTGTCTGTCTAGTCTTGTCTGTCTAGTCTTGTCTGTCTAGTCTTGTCTGTCTAGTCTTGTCTGTCTAGTCTTGTCTGTCTAGTCTTGTCTGTCTAGTCTTGTCTGTCTAGTCTTGTCTGTCTAGTCTTGTCTGTCTAGTCTTGTCTGTCTAGTCTTGTCTGTCTAGTCTTGTCTGTCTAGTCTTGTCTGTCTAGTCTTGTCTGTCTAGTCTTGTCTGTCTAGTCTTGTCTGTCTAGTCTTGTCTGTCTAGTCTTGTCTGTCTAGTCTTGTCTGTCTAGTCTTGTCTGTCTAGTCTTGTCTGTCTAGTCTTGTCTGTCTAGTCTTGTCTGTCTAGTCTTGTCTGTCTAGTCTTGTCTGTCTAGTCTTGTCTGTCTAGTCTTGTCTGTCTAGTCTTGTCTGTCTAGTCTTGTCTGTCTAGTCTTGTCTGTCTAGTCTTGTCTGTCTAGTCTTGTCTGTCTAGTCTTGTCTGTCTAGTCTTGTCTGTCTAGTCTTGTCTGTCTAGTCTTGTCTGTCTAGTCTTGTCTGTCTAGTCTTGTCTGTCTAGTCTTGTCTGTCTAGTCTTGTCTGTCTAGTCTTGTCTGTCTAGTCTTGTCTGTCTAGTCTTGTCTGTCTAGTCTTGTCTGTCTAGTCTTGTCTGTCTAGTCTTGTCTGTCTAGTCTTGTCTGTCTAGTCTTGTCTGTCTAGTCTTGTCTGTCTAGTCTTGTCTGTCTAGTCTTGTCTGTCTAGTCTTGTCTGTCTAGTCTTGTCTGTCTAGTCTTGTCTGTCTAGTCTTGTCTGTCTAGTCTTGTCTGTCTAGTCTTGTCTGTCTAGTCTTGTCTGTCTAGTCTTGTCTGTCTAGTCTTGTCTGTCTAGTCTTGTCTGTCTAGTCTTGTCTGTCTAGTCTTGTCTGTCTAGTCTTGTCTGTCTAGTCTTGTCTGTCTAGTCTTGTCTGTCTAGTCTTGTCTGTCTAGTCTTGTCTGTCTAGTCTTGTCTGTCTAGTCTTGTCTGTCTAGTCTTGTCTGTCTAGTCTTGTCTGTCTAGTCTTGTCTGTCTAGTCTTGTCTGTCTAGTCTTGTCTGTCTAGTCTTGTCTGTCTAGTCTTGTCTGTCTAGTCTTGTCTGTCTAGTCTTGTCTGTCTAGTCTTGTCTGTCTAGTCTTGTCTGTCTAGTCTTGTCTGTCTAGTCTTGTCTGTCTAGTCTTGTCTGTCTAGTCTTGTCTGTCTAGTCTTGTCTGTCTAGTCTTGTCTGTCTAGTCTTGTCTGTCTAGTCTTGTCTGTCTAGTCTTGTCTGTCTAGTCTTGTCTGTCTAGTCTTGTCTGTCTAGTCTTGTCTGTCTAGTCTTGTCTGTCTAGTCTTGTCTGTCTAGTCTTGTCTGTCTAGTCTTGTCTGTCTAGTCTTGTCTGTCTAGTCTTGTCTGTCTAGTCTTGTCTGTCTAGTCTTGTCTGTCTAGTCTTGTCTGTCTAGTCTTGTCTGTCTAGTCTTGTCTGTCTAGTCTTGTCTGTCTAGTCTTGTCTGTCTAGTCTTGTCTGTCTAGTCTTGTCTGTCTAGTCTTGTCTGTCTAGTCTTGTCTGTCTAGTCTTGTCTGTCTAGTCTTGTCTGTCTAGTCTTGTCTGTCTAGTCTTGTCTGTCTAGTCTTGTCTGTCTAGTCTTGTCTGTCTAGTCTTGTCTGTCTAGTCTTGTCTGTCTAGTCTTGTCTGTCTAGTCTTGTCTGTCTAGTCTTGTCTGTCTAGTCTTGTCTGTCTAGTCTTGTCTGTCTAGTCTTGTCTGTCTAGTCTTGTCTGTCTAGTCTTGTCTGTCTAGTCTTGTCTGTCTAGTCTTGTCTGTCTAGTCTTGTCTGTCTAGTCTTGTCTGTCTAGTCTTGTCTGTCTAGTCTTGTCTGTCTAGTCTTGTCTGTCTAGTCTTGTCTGTCTAGTCTTGTCTGTCTAGTCTTGTCTGTCTAGTCTTGTCTGTCTAGTCTTGTCTGTCTAGTCTTGTCTGTCTAGTCTTGTCTGTCTAGTCTTGTCTGTCTAGTCTTGTCTGTCTAGTCTTGTCTGTCTAGTCTTGTCTGTCTAGTCTTGTCTGTCTAGTCTTGTCTGTCTAGTCTTGTCTGTCTAGTCTTGTCTGTCTAGTCTTGTCTGTCTAGTCTTGTCTGTCTAGTCTTGTCTGTCTAGTCTTGTCTGTCTAGTCTTGTCTGTCTAGTCTTGTCTGTCTAGTCTTGTCTGTCTAGTCTTGTCTGTCTAGTCTTGTCTGTCTAGTCTTGTCTGTCTAGTCTTGTCTGTCTAGTCTTGTCTGTCTAGTCTTGTCTGTCTAGTCTTGTCTGTCTAGTCTTGTCTGTCTAGTCTTGTCTGTCTAGTCTTGTCTGTCTAGTCTTGTCTGTCTAGTCTTGTCTGTCTAGTCTTGTCTGTCTAGTCTTGTCTGTCTAGTCTTGTCTGTCTAGTCTTGTCTGTCTAGTCTTGTCTGTCTAGTCTTGTCTGTCTAGTCTTGTCTGTCTAGTCTTGTCTGTCTAGTCTTGTCTGTCTAGTCTTGTCTGTCTAGTCTTGTCTGTCTAGTCTTGTCTGTCTAGTCTTGTCTGTCTAGTCTTGTCTGTCTAGTCTTGTCTGTCTAGTCTTGTCTGTCTAGTCTTGTCTGTCTAGTCTTGTCTGTCTAGTCTTGTCTGTCTAGTCTTGTCTGTCTAGTCTTGTCTGTCTAGTCTTGTCTGTCTAGTCTTGTCTGTCTAGTCTTGTCTGTCTAGTCTTGTCTGTCTAGTCTTGTCTGTCTAGTCTTGTCTGTCTAGTCTTGTCTGTCTAGTCTTGTCTGTCTAGTCTTGTCTGTCTAGTCTTGTCTGTCTAGTCTTGTCTGTCTAGTCTTGTCTGTCTAGTCTTGTCTGTCTAGTCTTGTCTGTCTAGTCTTGTCTGTCTAGTCTTGTCTGTCTAGTCTTGTCTGTCTAGTCTTGTCTGTCTAGTCTTGTCTGTCTAGTCTTGTCTGTCTAGTCTTGTCTGTCTAGTCTTGTCTGTCTAGTCTTGTCTGTCTAGTCTTGTCTGTCTAGTCTTGTCTGTCTAGTCTTGTCTGTCTAGTCTTGTCTGTCTAGTCTTGTCTGTCTAGTCTTGTCTGTCTAGTCTTGTCTGTCTAGTCTTGTCTGTCTAGTCTTGTCTGTCTAGTCTTGTCTGTCTAGTCTTGTCTGTCTAGTCTTGTCTGTCTAGTCTTGTCTGTCTAGTCTTGTCTGTCTAGTCTTGTCTGTCTAGTCTTGTCTGTCTAGTCTTGTCTGTCTAGTCTTGTCTGTCTAGTCTTGTCTGTCTAGTCTTGTCTGTCTAGTCTTGTCTGTCTAGTCTTGTCTGTCTAGTCTTGTCTGTCTAGTCTTGTCTGTCTAGTCTTGTCTGTCTAGTCTTGTCTGTCTAGTCTTGTCTGTCTAGTCTTGTCTGTCTAGTCTTGTCTGTCTAGTCTTGTCTGTCTAGTCTTGTCTGTCTAGTCTTGTCTGTCTAGTCTTGTCTGTCTAGTCTTGTCTGTCTAGTCTTGTCTGTCTAGTCTTGTCTGTCTAGTCTTGTCTGTCTAGTCTTGTCTGTCTAGTCTTGTCTGTCTAGTCTTGTCTGTCTAGTCTTGTCTGTCTAGTCTTGTCTGTCTAGTCTTGTCTGTCTAGTCTTGTCTGTCTAGTCTTGTCTGTCTAGTCTTGTCTGTCTAGTCTTGTCTGTCTAGTCTTGTCTGTCTAGTCTTGTCTGTCTAGTCTTGTCTGTCTAGTCTTGTCTGTCTAGTCTTGTCTGTCTAGTCTTGTCTGTCTAGTCTTGTCTGTCTAGTCTTGTCTGTCTAGTCTTGTCTGTCTAGTCTTGTCTGTCTAGTCTTGTCTGTCTAGTCTTGTCTGTCTAGTCTTGTCTGTCTAGTCTTGTCTGTCTAGTCTTGTCTGTCTAGTCTTGTCTGTCTAGTCTTGTCTGTCTAGTCTTGTCTGTCTAGTCTTGTCTGTCTAGTCTTGTCTGTCTAGTCTTGTCTGTCTAGTCTTGTCTGTCTAGTCTTGTCTGTCTAGTCTTGTCTGTCTAGTCTTGTCTGTCTAGTCTTGTCTGTCTAGTCTTGTCTGTCTAGTCTTGTCTGTCTAGTCTTGTCTGTCTAGTCTTGTCTGTCTAGTCTTGTCTGTCTAGTCTTGTCTGTCTAGTCTTGTCTGTCTAGTCTTGTCTGTCTAGTCTTGTCTGTCTAGTCTTGTCTGTCTAGTCTTGTCTGTCTAGTCTTGTCTGTCTAGTCTTGTCTGTCTAGTCTTGTCTGTCTAGTCTTGTCTGTCTAGTCTTGTCTGTCTAGTCTTGTCTGTCTAGTCTTGTCTGTCTAGTCTTGTCTGTCTAGTCTTGTCTGTCTAGTCTTGTCTGTCTAGTCTTGTCTGTCTAGTCTTGTCTGTCTAGTCTTGTCTGTCTAGTCTTGTCTGTCTAGTCTTGTCTGTCTAGTCTTGTCTGTCTAGTCTTGTCTGTCTAGTCTTGTCTGTCTAGTCTTGTCTGTCTAGTCTTGTCTGTCTAGTCTTGTCTGTCTAGTCTTGTCTGTCTAGTCTTGTCTGTCTAGTCTTGTCTGTCTAGTCTTGTCTGTCTAGTCTTGTCTGTCTAGTCTTGTCTGTCTAGTCTTGTCTGTCTAGTCTTGTCTGTCTAGTCTTGTCTGTCTAGTCTTGTCTGTCTAGTCTTGTCTGTCTAGTCTTGTCTGTCTAGTCTTGTCTGTCTAGTCTTGTCTGTCTAGTCTTGTCTGTCTAGTCTTGTCTGTCTAGTCTTGTCTGTCTAGTCTTGTCTGTCTAGTCTTGTCTGTCTAGTCTTGTCTGTCTAGTCTTGTCTGTCTAGTCTTGTCTGTCTAGTCTTGTCTGTCTAGTCTTGTCTGTCTAGTCTTGTCTGTCTAGTCTTGTCTGTCTAGTCTTGTCTGTCTAGTCTTGTCTGTCTAGTCTTGTCTGTCTAGTCTTGTCTGTCTAGTCTTGTCTGTCTAGTCTTGTCTGTCTAGTCTTGTCTGTCTAGTCTTGTCTGTCTAGTCTTGTCTGTCTAGTCTTGTCTGTCTAGTCTTGTCTGTCTAGTCTTGTCTGTCTAGTCTTGTCTGTCTAGTCTTGTCTGTCTAGTCTTGTCTGTCTAGTCTTGTCTGTCTAGTCTTGTCTGTCTAGTCTTGTCTGTCTAGTCTTGTCTGTCTAGTCTTGTCTGTCTAGTCTTGTCTGTCTAGTCTTGTCTGTCTAGTCTTGTCTGTCTAGTCTTGTCTGTCTAGTCTTGTCTGTCTAGTCTTGTCTGTCTAGTCTTGTCTGTCTAGTCTTGTCTGTCTAGTCTTGTCTGTCTAGTCTTGTCTGTCTAGTCTTGTCTGTCTTGTCTGTCTAGTCTTGTCTTGTCTGTCTAGTCTTGTCTGTCTAGTCTTGTCTGTCTAGTCTTGTCTGTCTAGTCTTGTCTGTCTAGTCTTGTCTGTCTAGTCTTGTCTGTCTAGTCTTGTCTGTCTAGTCTTGTCTGTCTAGTCTTGTCTGTCTAGTCTTGTCTGTCTAGTCTTGTCTGTCTAGTCTTGTCTGTCTAGTCTTGTCTGTCTAGTCTTGTCTGTCTAGTCTTGTCTGTCTAGTCTTGTCTGTCTAGTCTTGTCTGTCTAGTCTTGTCTGTCTAGTCTTGTCTGTCTAGTCTTGTCTGTCTAGTCTTGTCTGTCTAGTCTTGTCTGTCTAGTCTTGTCTGTCTAGTCTTGTCTGTCTAGTCTTGTCTGTCTAGTCTTGTCTGTCTAGTCTTGTCTGTCTAGTCTTGTCTGTCTAGTCTTGTCTGTCTAGTCTTGTCTGTCTAGTCTTGTCTGTCTAGTCTTGTCTGTCTAGTCTTGTCTGTCTAGTCTTGTCTGTCTAGTCTTGTCTGTCTAGTCTTGTCTGTCTAGTCTTGTCTGTCTAGTCTTGTCTGTCTAGTCTTGTCTGTCTAGTCTTGTCTGTCTAGTCTTGTCTGTCTAGTCTTGTCTGTCTAGTCTTGTCTGTCTAGTCTTGTCTGTCTAGTCTTGTCTGTCTAGTCTTGTCTGTCTAGTCTTGTCTGTCTAGTCTTGTCTGTCTAGTCTTGTCTGTCTAGTCTTGTCTGTCTAGTCTTGTCTGTCTAGTCTTGTCTGTCTAGTCTTGTCTGTCTAGTCTTGTCTGTCTAGTCTTGTCTGTCTAGTCTTGTCTGTCTAGTCTTGTCTGTCTAGTCTTGTCTGTCTAGTCTTGTCTGTCTAGTCTTGTCTGTCTAGTCTTGTCTGTCTAGTCTTGTCTGTCTAGTCTTGTCTGTCTAGTCTTGTCTGTCTAGTCTTGTCTGTCTAGTCTTGTCTGTCTAGTCTTGTCTGTCTAGTCTTGTCTGTCTAGTCTTGTCTGTCTAGTCTTGTCTGTCTAGTCTTGTCTGTCTAGTCTTGTCTGTCTAGTCTTGTCTGTCTAGTCTTGTCTGTCTAGTCTTGTCTGTCTAGTCTTGTCTGTCTAGTCTTGTCTGTCTAGTCTTGTCTGTCTAGTCTTGTCTGTCTAGTCTTGTCTGTCTAGTCTTGTCTGTCTAGTCTTGTCTGTCTAGTCTTGTCTGTCTAGTCTTGTCTGTCTAGTCTTGTCTGTCTAGTCTTGTCTGTCTAGTCTTGTCTGTCTAGTCTTGTCTGTCTAGTCTTGTCTGTCTAGTCTTGTCTGTCTAGTCTTGTCTGTCTAGTCTTGTCTGTCTAGTCTTGTCTGTCTAGTCTTGTCTGTCTAGTCTTGTCTGTCTAGTCTTGTCTGTCTAGTCTTGTCTGTCTAGTCTTGTCTGTCTAGTCTTGTCTGTCTAGTCTTGTCTGTCTAGTCTTGTCTGTCTAGTCTTGTCTGTCTAGTCTTGTCTGTCTAGTCTTGTCTGTCTAGTCTTGTCTGTCTAGTCTTGTCTGTCTAGTCTTGTCTGTCTAGTCTTGTCTGTCTAGTCTTGTCTGTCTAGTCTTGTCTGTCTAGTCTTGTCTGTCTAGTCTTGTCTGTCTAGTCTTGTCTGTCTAGTCTTGTCTGTCTAGTCTTGTCTGTCTAGTCTTGTCTGTCTAGTCTTGTCTGTCTAGTCTTGTCTGTCTAGTCTTGTCTGTCTAGTCTTGTCTGTCTAGTCTTGTCTGTCTAGTCTTGTCTGTCTAGTCTTGTCTGTCTAGTCTTGTCTGTCTAGTCTTGTCTGTCTAGTCTTGTCTGTCTAGTCTTGTCTGTCTAGTCTTGTCTGTCTAGTCTTGTCTGTCTAGTCTTGTCTGTCTAGTCTTGTCTGTCTAGTCTTGTCTGTCTAGTCTTGTCTGTCTAGTCTTGTCTGTCTAGTCTTGTCTGTCTAGTCTTGTCTGTCTAGTCTTGTCTGTCTAGTCTTGTCTGTCTAGTCTTGTCTGTCTAGTCTTGTCTGTCTAGTCTTGTCTGTCTAGTCTTGTCTGTCTAGTCTTGTCTGTCTAGTCTTGTCTGTCTAGTCTTGTCTGTCTAGTCTTGTCTGTCTAGTCTTGTCTGTCTAGTCTTGTCTGTCTAGTCTTGTCTGTCTAGTCTTGTCTGTCTAGTCTTGTCTGTCTAGTCTTGTCTGTCTAGTCTTGTCTGTCTAGTCTTGTCTGTCTAGTCTTGTCTGTCTAGTCTTGTCTGTCTAGTCTTGTCTGTCTAGTCTTGTCTGTCTAGTCTTGTCTGTCTAGTCTTGTCTGTCTAGTCTTGTCTGTCTAGTCTTGTCTGTCTAGTCTTGTCTGTCTAGTCTTGTCTGTCTAGTCTTGTCTGTCTAGTCTTGTCTGTCTAGTCTTGTCTGTCTAGTCTTGTCTGTCTAGTCTTGTCTGTCTAGTCTTGTCTGTCTAGTCTTGTCTGTCTAGTCTTGTCTGTCTAGTCTTGTCTGTCTAGTCTTGTCTGTCTAGTCTTGTCTGTCTAGTCTTGTCTGTCTAGTCTTGTCTGTCTAGTCTTGTCTGTCTAGTCTTGTCTGTCTAGTCTTGTCTGTCTAGTCTTGTCTGTCTAGTCTTGTCTGTCTAGTCTTGTCTGTCTAGTCTTGTCTGTCTAGTCTTGTCTGTCTAGTCTTGTCTGTCTAGTCTTGTCTGTCTAGTCTTGTCTGTCTAGTCTTGTCTGTCTAGTCTTGTCTGTCTAGTCTTGTCTGTCTAGTCTTGTCTGTCTAGTCTTGTCTGTCTAGTCTTGTCTGTCTAGTCTTGTCTGTCTAGTCTTGTCTGTCTAGTCTTGTCTGTCTAGTCTTGTCTGTCTAGTCTTGTCTGTCTAGTCTTGTCTGTCTAGTCTTGTCTGTCTAGTCTTGTCTGTCTAGTCTTGTCTGTCTAGTCTTGTCTGTCTAGTCTTGTCTGTCTAGTCTTGTCTGTCTAGTCTTGTCTGTCTAGTCTTGTCTGTCTAGTCTTGTCTGTCTAGTCTTGTCTGTCTAGTCTTGTCTGTCTAGTCTTGTCTGTCTAGTCTTGTCTGTCTAGTCTTGTCTGTCTAGTCTTGTCTGTCTAGTCTTGTCTGTCTAGTCTTGTCTGTCTAGTCTTGTCTGTCTAGTCTTGTCTGTCTAGTCTTGTCTGTCTAGTCTTGTCTGTCTAGTCTTGTCTGTCTAGTCTTGTCTGTCTAGTCTTGTCTGTCTAGTCTTGTCTGTCTAGTCTTGTCTGTCTAGTCTTGTCTGTCTAGTCTTGTCTGTCTAGTCTTGTCTGTCTAGTCTTGTCTGTCTAGTCTTGTCTGTCTAGTCTTGTCTGTCTAGTCTTGTCTGTCTAGTCTTGTCTGTCTAGTCTTGTCTGTCTAGTCTTGTCTGTCTAGTCTTGTCTGTCTAGTCTTGTCTGTCTAGTCTTGTCTGTCTAGTCTTGTCTGTCTAGTCTTGTCTGTCTAGTCTTGTCTGTCTAGTCTTGTCTGTCTAGTCTTGTCTGTCTAGTCTTGTCTGTCTAGTCTTGTCTGTCTAGTCTTGTCTGTCTAGTCTTGTCTGTCTAGTCTTGTCTGTCTAGTCTTGTCTGTCTAGTCTTGTCTGTCTAGTCTTGTCTGTCTAGTCTTGTCTGTCTAGTCTTGTCTGTCTAGTCTTGTCTGTCTAGTCTTGTCTGTCTAGTCTTGTCTGTCTAGTCTTGTCTGTCTAGTCTTGTCTGTCTAGTCTTGTCTGTCTAGTCTTGTCTGTCTAGTCTTGTCTGTCTAGTCTTGTCTGTCTAGTCTTGTCTGTCTAGTCTTGTCTGTCTAGTCTTGTCTGTCTAGTCTTGTCTGTCTAGTCTTGTCTGTCTAGTCTTGTCTGTCTAGTCTTGTCTGTCTAGTCTTGTCTGTCTAGTCTTGTCTGTCTAGTCTTGTCTGTCTAGTCTTGTCTGTCTAGTCTTGTCTGTCTAGTCTTGTCTGTCTAGTCTTGTCTGTCTAGTCTTGTCTGTCTAGTCTTGTCTGTCTAGTCTTGTCTGTCTAGTCTTGTCTGTCTAGTCTTGTCTGTCTAGTCTTGTCTGTCTAGTCTTGTCTGTCTAGTCTTGTCTGTCTAGTCTTGTCTGTCTAGTCTTGTCTGTCTAGTCTTGTCTGTCTAGTCTTGTCTGTCTAGTCTTGTCTGTCTAGTCTTGTCTGTCTAGTCTTGTCTGTCTAGTCTTGTCTGTCTAGTCTTGTCTGTCTAGTCTTGTCTGTCTAGTCTTGTCTGTCTAGTCTTGTCTGTCTAGTCTTGTCTGTCTAGTCTTGTCTGTCTAGTCTTGTCTGTCTAGTCTTGTCTGTCTAGTCTTGTCTGTCTAGTCTTGTCTGTCTAGTCTTGTCTGTCTAGTCTTGTCTGTCTAGTCTTGTCTGTCTAGTCTTGTCTGTCTAGTCTTGTCTGTCTAGTCTTGTCTGTCTAGTCTTGTCTGTCTAGTCTTGTCTGTCTAGTCTTGTCTGTCTAGTCTTGTCTGTCTAGTCTTGTCTGTCTAGTCTTGTCTGTCTAGTCTTGTCTGTCTAGTCTTGTCTGTCTAGTCTTGTCTGTCTAGTCTTGTCTGTCTAGTCTTGTCTGTCTAGTCTTGTCTGTCTAGTCTTGTCTGTCTAGTCTTGTCTGTCTAGTCTTGTCTGTCTAGTCTTGTCTGTCTAGTCTTGTCTGTCTAGTCTTGTCTGTCTAGTCTTGTCTGTCTAGTCTTGTCTGTCTAGTCTTGTCTGTCTAGTCTTGTCTGTCTAGTCTTGTCTGTCTAGTCTTGTCTGTCTAGTCTTGTCTGTCTAGTCTTGTCTGTCTAGTCTTGTCTGTCTAGTCTTGTCTGTCTAGTCTTGTCTGTCTAGTCTTGTCTGTCTAGTCTTGTCTGTCTAGTCTTGTCTGTCTAGTCTTGTCTGTCTAGTCTTGTCTGTCTAGTCTTGTCTGTCTAGTCTTGTCTGTCTAGTCTTGTCTGTCTAGTCTTGTCTGTCTAGTCTTGTCTGTCTAGTCTTGTCTGTCTAGTCTTGTCTGTCTAGTCTTGTCTGTCTAGTCTTGTCTGTCTAGTCTTGTCTGTCTAGTCTTGTCTGTCTAGTCTTGTCTGTCTAGTCTTGTCTGTCTAGTCTTGTCTGTCTAGTCTTGTCTGTCTAGTCTTGTCTGTCTAGTCTTGTCTGTCTAGTCTTGTCTGTCTAGTCTTGTCTGTCTAGTCTTGTCTGTCTAGTCTTGTCTGTCTAGTCTTGTCTGTCTAGTCTTGTCTGTCTAGTCTTGTCTGTCTAGTCTTGTCTGTCTAGTCTTGTCTGTCTAGTCTTGTCTGTCTAGTCTTGTCTGTCTAGTCTTGTCTGTCTAGTCTTGTCTGTCTAGTCTTGTCTGTCTAGTCTTGTCTGTCTAGTCTTGTCTGTCTAGTCTTGTCTGTCTAGTCTTGTCTGTCTAGTCTTGTCTGTCTAGTCTTGTCTGTCTAGTCTTGTCTGTCTAGTCTTGTCTGTCTAGTCTTGTCTGTCTAGTCTTGTCTGTCTAGTCTTGTCTGTCTAGTCTTGTCTGTCTAGTCTTGTCTGTCTAGTCTTGTCTGTCTAGTCTTGTCTGTCTAGTCTTGTCTGTCTAGTCTTGTCTGTCTAGTCTTGTCTGTCTAGTCTTGTCTGTCTAGTCTTGTCTGTCTAGTCTTGTCTGTCTAGTCTTGTCTGTCTAGTCTTGTCTGTCTAGTCTTGTCTGTCTAGTCTTGTCTGTCTAGTCTTGTCTGTCTAGTCTTGTCTGTCTAGTCTTGTCTGTCTAGTCTTGTCTGTCTAGTCTTGTCTGTCTAGTCTTGTCTGTCTAGTCTTGTCTGTCTAGTCTTGTCTGTCTAGTCTTGTCTGTCTAGTCTTGTCTGTCTAGTCTTGTCTGTCTAGTCTTGTCTGTCTAGTCTTGTCTGTCTAGTCTTGTCTGTCTAGTCTTGTCTGTCTAGTCTTGTCTGTCTAGTCTTGTCTGTCTAGTCTTGTCTGTCTAGTCTTGTCTGTCTAGTCTTGTCTGTCTAGTCTTGTCTGTCTAGTCTTGTCTGTCTAGTCTTGTCTGTCTAGTCTTGTCTGTCTAGTCTTGTCTGTCTAGTCTTGTCTGTCTAGTCTTGTCTGTCTAGTCTTGTCTGTCTAGTCTTGTCTGTCTAGTCTTGTCTGTCTAGTCTTGTCTGTCTAGTCTTGTCTGTCTAGTCTTGTCTGTCTAGTCTTGTCTGTCTAGTCTTGTCTGTCTAGTCTTGTCTGTCTAGTCTTGTCTGTCTAGTCTTGTCTGTCTAGTCTTGTCTGTCTAGTCTTGTCTGTCTAGTCTTGTCTGTCTAGTCTTGTCTGTCTAGTCTTGTCTGTCTAGTCTTGTCTGTCTAGTCTTGTCTGTCTAGTCTTGTCTGTCTAGTCTTGTCTGTCTAGTCTTGTCTGTCTAGTCTTGTCTGTCTAGTCTTGTCTGTCTAGTCTTGTCTGTCTAGTCTTGTCTGTCTAGTCTTGTCTGTCTAGTCTTGTCTGTCTAGTCTTGTCTGTCTAGTCTTGTCTGTCTAGTCTTGTCTGTCTAGTCTTGTCTGTCTAGTCTTGTCTGTCTAGTCTTGTCTGTCTAGTCTTGTCTGTCTAGTCTTGTCTGTCTAGTCTTGTCTGTCTAGTCTTGTCTGTCTAGTCTTGTCTGTCTAGTCTTGTCTGTCTAGTCTTGTCTGTCTAGTCTTGTCTGTCTAGTCTTGTCTGTCTAGTCTTGTCTGTCTAGTCTTGTCTGTCTAGTCTTGTCTGTCTAGTCTTGTCTGTCTAGTCTTGTCTGTCTAGTCTTGTCTGTCTAGTCTTGTCTGTCTAGTCTTGTCTGTCTAGTCTTGTCTGTCTAGTCTTGTCTGTCTAGTCTTGTCTGTCTAGTCTTGTCTGTCTAGTCTTGTCTGTCTAGTCTTGTCTGTCTAGTCTTGTCTGTCTAGTCTTGTCTGTCTAGTCTTGTCTGTCTAGTCTTGTCTGTCTAGTCTTGTCTGTCTAGTCTTGTCTGTCTAGTCTTGTCTGTCTAGTCTTGTCTGTCTAGTCTTGTCTGTCTAGTCTTGTCTGTCTAGTCTTGTCTGTCTAGTCTTGTCTGTCTAGTCTTGTCTGTCTAGTCTTGTCTGTCTAGTCTTGTCTGTCTAGTCTTGTCTGTCTAGTCTTGTCTGTCTAGTCTTGTCTGTCTAGTCTTGTCTGTCTAGTCTTGTCTGTCTAGTCTTGTCTGTCTAGTCTTGTCTGTCTAGTCTTGTCTGTCTAGTCTTGTCTGTCTAGTCTTGTCTGTCTAGTCTTGTCTGTCTAGTCTTGTCTGTCTAGTCTTGTCTGTCTAGTCTTGTCTGTCTAGTCTTGTCTGTCTAGTCTTGTCTGTCTAGTCTTGTCTGTCTAGTCTTGTCTGTCTAGTCTTGTCTGTCTAGTCTTGTCTGTCTAGTCTTGTCTGTCTAGTCTTGTCTGTCTAGTCTTGTCTGTCTAGTCTTGTCTGTCTAGTCTTGTCTGTCTAGTCTTGTCTGTCTAGTCTTGTCTGTCTAGTCTTGTCTGTCTAGTCTTGTCTGTCTAGTCTTGTCTGTCTAGTCTTGTCTGTCTAGTCTTGTCTGTCTAGTCTTGTCTGTCTAGTCTTGTCTGTCTAGTCTTGTCTGTCTAGTTTTGTCTGTCTAGTCTTGTCTGTCTAGTCTTGTCTGTCTAGTCTTGTCTGTCTAGTCTTGTCTGTCTAGTCTTGTCTGTCTAGTCTTGTCTGTCTAGTCTTGTCTGTCTAGTCTTGTCTGTCTAGTCTTGTCTGTCTAGTCTTGTCTGTCTAGTCTTGTCTGTCTAGTCTTGTCTGTCTAGTCTTGTCTGTCTAGTCTTGTCTGTCTAGTCTTGTCTGTCTAGTCTTGTCTGTCTAGTCTTGTCTGTCTAGTCTTGTCTGTCTAGTCTTGTCTGTCTAGTCTTGTCTGTCTAGTCTTGTCTGTCTAGTCTTGTCTGTCTAGTCTTGTCTGTCTAGTCTTGTCTGTCTAGTCTTGTCTGTCTAGTCTTGTCTGTCTAGTCTTGTCTGTCTAGTCTTGTCTGTCTAGTCTTGTCTGTCTAGTCTTGTCTGTCTAGTCTTGTCTGTCTAGTCTTGTCTGTCTAGTCTTGTCTGTCTAGTCTTGTCTGTCTAGTCTTGTCTGTCTAGTCTTGTCTGTCTAGTCTTGTCTGTCTAGTCTTGTCTGTCTAGTCTTGTCTGTCTAGTCTTTTCTGTCTAGTCTTGTCTGTCTAGTATTATCTGTTTAAACGAGTCTATTTATTCTGTTATTCATTTCTAACATTTCCAATATATATTGGAACTCACTCATTGGTTTTTGACAACTCACTCTGTCGGAACTAATTAACAAACTAGAAGAAAGAATGAAAAAAGTAAGAGAAATAAATGAAAAAGGAAACGCTGGAAGAAACCGCAAATAACTCTTGCAGGATTTATATTTGTTTTCCGCACCGAGCTAAATGGCATCGAGTCTCCTGGTGATACTATGAATCGATCGAAAACAAATAACAGCGAGAAAAACAAAAAGGAAATTACGTGGAAATTAATTACAAGAATGTGGAAAAAACAAATAGTTTTTTACCTAACGTTTGATTTTAATAGTTTGAAGAGAATAATTGATAGAAAAGATTGACTTTTTTTATTTTCAAGAAAATACTGTACAGAATAAGTTAACTATTCTGAAGAGATCTTCTGTTAGACTTCCCGCGTCGCCCCGGAACTGCCATCAAGCATTACTTCGAGGAGAGCGTTGTAATATTTTGTTTTCCTCAATCAATCGCTCAGGGATTTCCTTCTTAGTTCTTCAGCCTCCTTTCGTCTCATAATTTTCTGTAGCATCTCTGTTACAGCCTCCCAGCCGTCTTTCGTCTGAAGGAGCAATGCTGCCACGTTTTTTTCGTCACTTGCACTTGGCATTTATTGTGGGCAACACATCTTATCTGATCCCACATCGCGAAATAGAAGAGAGTATGTTCTGGAGAATCCACCACCTCAGCTCCGCAATACCAGCATTCACTCTTCCCAATTGTCTTCAGATATGGGGCGAACACGTCATGTCCAGTTAATGCTTGGGTTAAAAGGTAGTCCAAGTCTTCTTATTGCTCCACATGCGAATATCTTTAATAAAGGTTTTTGTCCACCCTGTAAACCCTGTCCATTATTGTTGCCAGGCAGTCCGCATTATTTCTCTTGTTTCCGTTTTTGTTTCTCCCTCTCTCGTGGATGTAAATTCTTTCTTGGACGCGTAGCTTAATAGGTAGTAGGTGCCATTGCAAGTACGCCCGTCGTGGAGGCGGTCCTATAGGCTGCAGCTACACGTATTGCTAACTTTCTATTAATACTCTCCAGCATTTCCTCGTATCTTTTATGTCGTAGTGTCTGCGCCCATATAGGCGCCCCGTATAAAAGTATAGAAGAGACTACATGTGTAAGAATTCCCCTTGATCTTGGTCCTCCAATATTTGGCATAATTCCTGCTAGAGCCATCAGAGTAGTGTTAGCCTTCTCGCATGTCTTCTTCATATGTGTGGTCATTCTAATGTCTTTGTCCACGTGAATCCCCAATATATTTAAAAGATTTTACGCTTTGAACCAGCGTTCCTTCTACTTCAGTTGTTAAGCTGCGCATCTTGTATCGCCCAGCTAAGAGGACCATCTCTGTTTCCTTAAGGGTGAGCTTCGCACCCATTTCCCTCAATTCCAGGCTGATTTTGTTAATAGCATGTCCTACGCGTTCTTCCAGGATCTGTGGTGTCCGAGTAGATACCACAACGGCAAGGTCGTCTGCATATGCTACAAGTGTTACACCCGTTTGTATATCTGTTCTTTTATATTTTGTCGTAAAAGATGTCGGACCGAGCACGGATCTCTGCGGCTCACCACAAGTGGTCCTTCTACGTGCCCCACCAGTCGTTACAATATACTTAGAGGTCAAGACAATACAATATCCCAAGAGTCCTAGAGGTAGGACTGTATAATTTTGAGTAGGTATCCACTAACCTCTGCATTTCTTAGTGCGCATATTATGTTTTCCCAGGGAGCAGAGTTAAAGGCATTTTCAAAATCCAGCGTGACCATTGCGCAGTATTCTCTATTTTTAAATGCCTTCTTCTTTATCTTTTCTGGTACTTCCATTACTTTCTTCAATACATGGATAGTGGAGCTACCTGTCCTAAAGCCAAATTGGTTCTCACGGAGAGTCTTTTTCTGCTCTAATTCAATCCCTAGTCTGTTTTTTATCAGTGTTTCCAAAAGCTTTCCTGTGGTATCTAATAAGCATATTGGCCTGTACGTAGTCGGGATCCTTTTGAGGCTTTTTAATAAGTATCAATCGAGCTGTCTTCCACGTGTCCGGAAAGATACTTTGGGTAAGGGGAACGGTTCATAACCTTTGCAAAGATCGTCGGGTTGTACGTGGCGACGGCTTTGATTATCTCCGGTGGAATGTGATCCAGGCCGCTTGATTTCTTTGGTCTGAGTTTAGCAGCCGCTACCATGATTTCAGCTGGTTCGAAGGGTATTATCTCCTCCTTGTGTAACGTTACTTCCGGCCATTCTTTAACTGGATGACTTGGAAAGAGCTTACTTGCTTCAGAGTTTCAGCGTCCGTCAGGGTCGTTTGTGGAATCAAATTTAATTTATTTTGGACAATGTGGTAGGCTTTTCCTCAGATATCGTTCTCCAGTTCATTACATAGTTGTTTCTTTTTTCCTTTACTGATTTCCAGTTTCAGTTCGTGTCGGGCCTTTCTGTATTCTGAAAATACTAGACAGACAAGACTAGGCAGACGAGACTAAACAGACAAAACTAGTTAGACAATACTTAAGTAAGAACTTCACCTCATTAGACAATGACTCAGTCATATGTGACAAACACAAGATTGCCAATGATGTCACCAGAATCTCCAATCCTGATTTATTGAATTCCTCCCCTCACATTGATTTAATGGTAGAAATTCAAGGTTTGAAAATGGAAGTTAATACGCTGAAGCAAAGTATTGACGAACTTAAGTCTTCACTATCATGTAACTGCAATGTTGGTGGTGATAGCAAGATAGATGTCCTTAAACCCCTTTTGTACACTAGCAACGATGCTATAATTGGTGAACTGCAAGCGCTCATTAATCTCGTCTCAAGCAGGAGTTCTGGAACGGTTCCTGGCGATGCATATGCTGCCGGCTCTTCATCTTCAGTAATTAGGAGAAAACCAGCCCCCCAACCTGCTCGTTCTTCTCAATCTTGCGTCTTGCTCCCCGGTGTTCCTCCTGCTCCAGCTCTTGCTGGTAATCTTCTCAATGTCATCACCCATCCGCTTAGTTTCAATCCATCTCCAGACGCACCCCCCATCTCCTTCTTCCGTCATGCCCCCCGGTATTCCACCAGCTCCATCACCTGATTGTAATCCTAATAATCGCATTAATGTCGGCAC
>CALYMW010000113.1:0-50315 GCA_944588485.1 Phosphuga atrata
TACGCACGACCCACCTAGCGGGTATTCCGCGAGAACGTAATTGCCTTAAATCTCGAGTTATGTACTACACTTTATCTACGAGCACACTAATTTTTTTCTCTTTAATAAGAAAAATATGTTTGATAGAACAAATTTATTTCTTATTAAGTTATGTTTATGATGTATTTACATAGTCCACTAACTGTACAATAATGGGCATTTACAATAGTGGTCGTAGATAAAATATGTAAAAATGTTATTGTTTTGTTTTAATCCTAATAATCCGAAATTTTTGGATAATTCGGCGGTTGTGTCGGATTATCAAGTATTGTTGGTACACCACATTTTGTAATTTTAGCAAAACTAATATTATCAAACAGAGATTAAACTATAAACTAAATAATATAAGCTGTAGCTAGAGGGAGAGGACAACTCATAAAATCGTTACGTAATTAAAGCATTAAGCGATTTTTTTCTCCGAGGGACAAAGGGGGTTTAAAACGAAAAAAAAAACACTCACAGGGTAACTGACAGAGACGCCTCCAACCCTTTCACACGCACCCGACTGAGACATCGACACAAAAAACGCCATTTAATGGCTCTACACGATCAGGTCACATCTGTCACACTTTCGGGTCTTTGTCCCAGAGGCATCAATGTGTTTAATTACCGCTCTTTATTCAAACCGGCGAAATGGGTCAAGTAAGACCCCCGGGCACTCGCACATGCCTTATCTGCACACAATAGATATATTCACAAATTTCAAGTTTCTTTTTCACATTCAAATTCATTTACCTTAATTATCCCAACTAATTAATAATCATCTGACAGACAAAATTACAAACAAGGCCATACAAACAAGACTAGATAAACAAGAACAAACAGACTAGACAGATAAGAGTAGACAGACAAGACTAGACAGATAAGTCTAGAAAGACAAGACTAGACAGACCAGACTAAACAGAATGATCGAATCTGAATTTAAAAAAAATTCCTTGTCATGAATTCCCTTGTTAAATGCCAACCTTTGTCTTCTATAATTCGCTAAATGATAGAAAGGCATAAAATTGTATGCAAGAATGAGGATGGCCCGGCTGTGGCCAGGACGAGAAACCGATAAATATTGCCTGGACCGTAGACAGTCTGACATAAATTTCTGTCAACATTTGCATTTTTGCTAATTAATATTAATAGCGAAATACGCGGAATTCGATGCCGCATTCAATAAAATATTTAAATAATTAATTATTCACCAAACACAGGCGGTTCCTTTTTTCCGAGCTTGGACACAAACAATGACATTTTGTGTAATTTTTTATTATACCTGCAACAAATAAACTGGGCTAAGACAAACCAGGCTAGAAGCTTAAAGCGTAGATGTTTAGGAGTAATGTGGTATTGTAAGTGTTAACCAGGTGGTCTAGGTATGTGGCGGAGGAAGAGGATGCGATGGAGGCAATGCACATGGTGTGATACCGCCGTGAGCTTAATGCAGTCGCCGATCTGGAGAAGTAATCTCCGCTTAGCTAACAAGCTGTCAGCGGCCGCACAGTGCACTTGCTCACCCTGCCATCCATCCTCTAATTGTTTATTCTTCAGACGGTTGAAATCAACGCCCCAAGACCAACAAATTAAATACAGAATTTTTTTTACTAAATTCTTGTAGATCAAGATTTGGCTGCTTAGACTTGACTTGTCTGTCTAATCTTGTCCATGTAGCTTATCCACATATTTTCTATCCAGTCTTGATTGTCTAGCCAATCAAGACTGGATAGAATATATGTGTGTAAGTTACATGGACAATATTAGAATTCTGTTTAGTCTTGTTCATCATATCGTGACAAATCTAGTTCTTGTCAGTTTAATGTTGTGTTATGATGAGATGTTCTTATCGTCGTTTTATTTTCGTATAAAATTTAATTTTAGTTGTAAATTATTAATATTAATAAATTGACTTAGCCGGGAGAGAAGGTGATAGGTTAAGTAGTCGAGGTGTGGCCGCAGTCGGACCTAACCTAACCTACGCGCGCGCCCCATCTCCTCCTCAACACTCTCTCGCCTCTTATTACAATATAAATTAACTCACAATTTTATGCCCGGCCGTTTGAGTAGTCTTTTTACCTCCGTCCTCTTCGTCTTCGGCTGCTCGGCGAGGCTCATTTTCCGTACGCTCGTAAGCCTTCCATAAATAAACCTACATCAAACTCTCGCTTCTGTACCACCCACATCTCACGTATTATACTACCAATTAAAAAATAAATATTTATCAAGACTCTCCGCCGCATTGTCTACCTAGACTTAAACACATATTAGTTTTATCATGTCAAATTATGTCTTGTTTGCTTACACCCAACTATCTGATACACACTTCTTCTAGTCTTGTCTAACTAGATATAATTATCTACGTTTATTTGTCGAAATTGTCGATCTAGTCTTGTCTGTCTAGTCTTGTCCGTCTAGTCTTGTCCGTCTAGTCTTGTCCGTCTAGTCTTGTCCGTCTAGTCTTGTCCGTCGTCTAGTCTTGTCCGTCTAGTCTTGTCCGTCTGGTCTTGTCTGTCTAGTCTTGTCTGTCTAGTCTTGTCTGTCTAGTCTTGTCTGTCTAGTCTTGTCTGTCTAGTCTTGTCTGTCTAGTCTTGTCTGTCTAGTCTTGCCTGTCTAGTCTTGTCTGTCTAGTCTTGTCTGTCTAGTCCTGTCTGTCTAGTCTTGTCTGTCTAGTCTTGTCTGTTTAGTCTTGTCTGTCTAGTCTTGTCTGTCTAGTCTTGTCTGTCTATTCTTGTCTGTCTAGTCTTGTCTGTCTAGTCTTGTCTGTCTAGTCTTGTCTGTCTAGTCTTGTCTGTCTAGTCTTGTCTGTCTAGTCTTGTCTGTCTAGTCTTGTCTCTCTAGTCTTGCCTGTCTAGTCTTGTCTGTCTAGTCTTGTCTGTCTAGTCTTGTCTGTCTAGTCTTGCCTGTCTAGTCTTGTCTGTCTAGTCTTGTCTATCTTAACTTGTCTGTCTAGTCTTGTCTGTCTAGTCTTGTCTGTCTAGTCTTGTCTGTCTAGTCTTGTCTGTCTAGTCTTGCCTGTCTAGTCTTGTCTGTCTAGTCTTGTCTGTCTTGTCTTGTCTGTCTAGTCTTGCCTGTCTAGTCTTGCCTGTCTAGTCTTGTCTGTCTAGTCTTGTCTGTCTAGTCTTGTCTGTCTAGTCTTGTCTGTCTAGTCTTGTCTGTCTAGTCTTGTCTGTCTAGTCTTGTCTGTCTAGTCTTGTCTGTCTAGTCTTGTCTGTCTAGTCTTGTCTGTCTAGGCTTGTCTGTCTAGCCTTGTCTGTCTAGTCTTGTCTGTCTAGTCTTGTCTGTCTAGTCTTGTCTGTCTAGTCTTGTCTGTCTAGTCTTGTCTGTCTAGTCTTGTCTGTCTAGTCTTGTCTGTCTAGTCTTGTCTGTCTAGTCTTGTCTGTCTAGTCTTGTCTGTCTAGTCTTGTCTGTCTAGTCTTGTCTGTCTAGTCTTGTCTGTCTAGTCTTGTCTGTCTAGTCTTGTCTATCTAGTCTTGTCTGTCTAGTCTTGTCTGTCTAGTCTTGTCTGTCTAGTCTTGTCTGTCTAGTCTTGTCTGTCTAGTCTTGTCTGTCTAGTCTTGTCTGTCTAGTCTTGTCTGTCTAGTCTTGTCTGTCTAGTCTTGTCTGTCTAGTCTAGTCTGTCTAGTCTTGTCTGTCTAGTCTTGTCTGTCTAGTCTTGTCTGTCTAGTCTTGTCTGTCTAGTCTTGTCTGTCTAGTCTTGTCTGTCTAGTCTTGTCTGTCTTGTCTTGTCTGTCTAGTCTTGTCTGTCTAGTCTTGTCTGTCTAGTCTTGTCTGTCTAGTCTTGTCTGTCTAGTCTTGTCTGTCTAGTCTTGTCTGTCTAGTCTTGTCTGTCTAGTCTTGTCTGTCTAGTCTTGTCTGTCTAGTCTTGTCTGTCTAGTCTTGTCTGTCTAGTCTTGTCTGTCTAGTCTTGTCTGTCTAGTCTTGTCTGTCTAGTCTTGTCTGTCTAGTCTTGTCTGTCTAGTCTTGTCTGTCTAGTCTTGTCTGTCTAGTCTTGTCTGTCTAGTCTTGTCTGTCTAGTCTTGTCTGTCTAGTCTTGTCTGTCTAGTCTTGTCTGTCTAGTCTTGTCTGTCTAGTCTTGTCTGTCTAGTCTTGTCTGTCTAGTCTTGTCTGTCTAGTCTTGTCTGTCTAGTCTTGTCTGTCTAGTCTTGTCTGTCTAGTCTTGTCTGTCTAGTCTTGTCTGTCTAGTCTTGTCTGTCTAGTCTTGTCTGTCTAGTCTTGTCTGTCTAGTCTTGTCTGTCTAGTCTTGTCTGTCTAGTCTTGTCTGTCTAGTCTTGTCGTGTCTAGTCTTGTCTGTCTAGTCTTGTCTGTCAAGTCTTGTCTGTCTAGTCTTGTCTGTCTAGTCTTGTCTGTCTAGTCTTGTCTGTCTAGTCTTGTCTGTCTAGTCTTGTCTGTCTAGTCTAGTCTGTCTCGTCTTGTCTGTCTAGTCTTGTCTGTCTAGTCTTGTCTGTCTAGTCTTGTCTGTCTAGTCTTGTCTGTCTAGTCTTGTCTGTCTAGTCTTGTCTGTCTAGTCTTGTCTGTCTAGTCTTGTCTGTCTAGTCTTGTCTGTCTAGTCTTGTCTGTCTAGTCTTGTCTGTCTAGTCTTGTCTGTCTAGTCTTGTCTGTCTAGTCTTGTCTGTCTAGTCTTGTCTGTCTAGTCTTGTCTGTCTAGTCTTGTCTGTCTAGTCTTGTCTGTCTAGTCTTGTCTGTCTAGTCTTGTCTGTCTAGTCTTGTCTGTCTAGTCTTGTCTGTCTAGTCTTGTCTGTCTAGTCTTGTCTGTCTAGTCTTGTCTGTCTAGTCTTGTCTGTCTAGTCTTGTCTGTCTAGTCTTGTCTGTCTAGTCTTGTCTGTCTAGTCTTGTCTGTCTAGTCTTGTCTGTCTAGTCTTGTCTGTCTAGTCTTGTCTGTCTAGTCTTGTCTGTCTAGTCTTGTCTGTCTAGTCTTGTCTGTCTAGTCTTGTCTGTCTAGTCTTGTCTGTCTAGTCTTGTCTGTCTAGTCTTGTCTGTCTAGTCTTGTCTGTCTAGTCTTGTCTGTCTAGTCTTGTCTGTCTAGTCTTGTCTGTCTAGTCTTGTCTGTCTAGTCTTGTCTGTCTAGTCTTGTCTGTCTAGTCTTGTCTGTCTAGTCTTGTCTGTCTAGTCTTGTCTGTCTAGTCTTGTCTGTCTAGTCTTGTCTGTCTAGTCTTGTCTGTCTAGTCTTGTCTGTCTAGTCTTGTCTGTCTAGTCTTGTCTGTCTAGTCTTGTCTGTCTAGTCTTGTCTGTCTAGTCTTGTCTGTCTAGTCTTGTCTGTTTAGTCTTGTCTGTCTAGTCTTGTCTGTCTAGTCTTGTCTGTCTAGTCTTGTCTGTCTAGTCTTGTCTGTCTAGTCTTGTCTGTCTAGTCTTAACTGTCTAGTCTTGTCTGTCTAGTCTTGTCTGTCTAGTCTTGTCTGTCTAGTCTTGTCTGTCTAGTCTTGTCTCTCTAGTCTTGTCTGTCTTGTCTTGTCTGTCTAGTCTTGTCTGTCTAGTCTTGTCTGTCTAGTCTTGTCTGTCTAGTCTTGTCTGTCTAGTCTTGTCTGTCTAGTCTTGTCTGTCTAGTCTTGTCTGTCTAGTCTTGTCTGTCTAGTCTTGTCTGTCTAGTCTTGTCTGTCCAGTCTTGTCTGTCTAGTCTTGTCTGTCTAGTCTTGTCTGTCTTGTCTTGTTTGTCTAGTCTTGTCTGTCTAGTCTTGTCTGTCTAGTCTTGTCTGTCTAGTCTTGTCTGTCTAGTCTTGTCTGTCTAGTCTTGTCTGTCTAGTCTGTCTAGTCTTGTCTGTCTAGTCTTGTCTGTCTAGTCTTGTCTGTCTAGTCTTGTCTATCTAGTCTTGTCTGTATAGTCTTGTCTGTCTAGTCTTGACTGTCTAGTCTTGTCTGTCTAGTCTTGTCTGTCTAGCCTTGTCTGTCTAGTCTTGTCTGTTTGATCTTTTCTGACAAATGTTTTAATTGGGAAGAGAAATGCGCAGACGGTTTATAAGAAATTAATTCTAGAAATTTAAAAACATTTACAGAATACGAATAAAATTAATAATCAAAGGAATATATAAAAAAAACCTAATAAAGAAATGTTTATATTGGACACTCCCTCCGCCGGACCACCGGAGTCTTCTCGTAGAGATAATAAAAAGAATCTCCTCGTCGCTTCCTGTTCGCCTTTGAGATGCAAGTGGAAACAAACAGCGAGTGGAAGAAGAGGAATAACAATAAAAAGCAGCTCCGACAAGAAAATAATAAATAAAGAAACGAAAAAAAAAACTATTAAACGAATTGAATACGTAGATGAGTATTTATAAATTCATAAGTTTATATTACGGCCGGGCCGTGTTATCTTAAATATAATATTAATCTTGTGTCTTCCTCTCGAACAATGGAGTGGAACGGCTGGAAGAGGGAGTGTAGGTGTGAGGTGAATGCGCCCAGGGTGTTATTAACGAATGGTCGGGTTACAATAACCATTTTCCTCGAGATTATTATCGGCTGCATGTGGATCAACCATTTTTATAACAGAACAAAAAATAAACAACTTTCTATAATCAAATTATCTTTCAATTTCAACTTCGCCTCACGCCCACAACTACATCTCCATCACAAATTATACCATATTTATGAAAAAAAAATAATAAACTGGAGTATATACTCATCTAATAGACAATATCTATGAATATTTAAATAGTAAGAGAGACAGAACAAATAATTATAGAGAATCTCAGACAAGAGTACACCATGTCAGACAAGACAAGAAAATATACGATAAGACTAGACAATATCAGACAAGAGTAGACAATGTCAGACAAGATTAGGCAGTGTCAGACAAGATTAGGCAATGTCATACAAGACTAGATAATTCGAGAGAAGACTAAACGATGTGAGATAAGAGTAGACAATGTCAGACAAGACTAGGCAATGTGAGACAAGATTAGGCAATGTCAGACAAGATTAGACAATGTCAGACAAGATTAAGCAATGTCATATAAGACTAGATCATTCGAGACAAGACTAGACGATGTTAGACAAGAGTAAGCAATGTCAAACAAGATTAGGCAATGTCATACAAGATTAGGCAATGTCAGACAATATTAAGCAATGTCATACAAGACTAGACAATTCGAGACAAGACTGGACGATGTCAGACAAGAGTAGGCAATGTCAGACAAGATTAGGCAATGTCAGACAAGATTAGGCAATGTCAGACAAGATTAGGCAATGTCATATAAGCCTAGACAATTCGAGACCAGACTAGACGATGTCAGAGAAGAGGAAACAATGTGAGACAAGATTAGGCAATGTCAGACAAGATTAGGCAATGTCAGACAATATTAAGCAGTGTCATAAAAGACTAGACAATTTGAGTCAAGACTGGACGATGTCAGACAAGAGTAGGCAATGTCAGACAAGATTAGGCAATGTGAGACAATATTAGGCGATTTCATACAAGACTAGACAATTCGAGACAAGACTAGACGATGTCAGACAAGAGTAGGCAATGTTAGACAAGATTAGGCAATGTCAGACAAGATTATTCAATTTCATATAAGACTATACAATTCGAGACAAGACTAGACGATGTCGGAGAAGAGGAGACAATGTCAGACAAGATTAGGCAATGTCAGACAAGATTAGGCAATGTCAGACAATATTAGGCAATGTCAGACAATATTAGGCAATGTCATACAAGACTAGAGAATTCGAGACAAGACTAGACGATGTCAGACAAGAGTAGGCAATGTCAAAAAAGATTAGGCAATGTCATACAAGACTAGAGAATTCGAGACAAGACTAGACGATGTCAGACAAGAGTAGGCAATGTCAAACAAGATTAGGCAATGTCATACAAGACTACACAATTCACGAGAAGACTAGACGATGTCAGACAAAAGTAGACAATGTCAGACAAGATTATTCAATGTCAGACAATATTAGGCAATGTCATACAAGACTAGATAATTCGAGACAAGACTAGACGATGTTAGACAAGAGTAGGCAATGTCAAACAAGATTAGGCAATGCCAGACAAGATTATTCAATGTCAGACAATATTAGGCAATGTCATACAAGACTAGACAATTCGAGACAAGGCTAGGCGATGTCACATAAGAATAGGCAATGTCAAACAAGATTAGGCAATGCCATACAAGACTAGACAATTCGAGACAAGACTAGACGATGTTAGACAAGAGTAGGCAATGTCAAACAAGATTAGGCAATGTCATACAAGACTACACAATTCGAGACAAGACTAGACGATGTCAGACAAAAGTAGACAATGTCAGACAAGATTAGGCAATGCCAGACAAGATTATTCAATATCAGACAATATTAGGCAATGTCATACAAGACTAGACAATTCGAGACAAGACTAGACGATGTTAGACAAGAGTAGGCAATGTCAAACAAGATTAGGCAATGTCATACAAGACTACACAGTTCGAGACAAGACTAGACGATGTCACACAAGGGTAGGCAACGTCAGACAAGATTAGGCAATGTCAGATAAGATTAGGCAATGTCAGTCAAGATTAGGCAATGTCAGACAAGATTAGGCAATGTCATACAAGACTAGACAATTCGAGACAAGACTAGTCGATGTCAAACAAGAGTAGACAATGTCATTCAAGACTAGATGTCATACAAAAGTAGACAATGTCGGTCAAGACTAGTCACATTCATTCCTTCGCACACTTTTTAGAATTCGCAAACTGTTAATTCGATTTGCTTCAAATTATGTCGGCCTGTTATTCAATATGTGTTTAGAAGAAATGCAAGGATTTTAGGAGATTTGGTCGATTTGGAATTTGAAACTAATAAATTCGATTCGATTCGCTTCGTTGAAATTTTGAGACGTTTATTTGAATGTAGACCACGAGCACCATACACAGTTTTATGCCGTTTTCAATTCTGCACAATCCGCAATTTTTTTTACGCAGTTTTGAGCATTGATAAAAAATTTATTGGCGATTGTCTGATAGTGCTCTATTTTCGATGCCTATTCAAACGCTTTTTCTAGGCTTATGTTATCTTCGTTTGATGTTTTTTGCTGCACCAGTATTTTATTTGAATTTTATCATGTATTTTATTCATGGCTTGGGATACTATGGGATCAACTTGGTTATACAAAAAGTATTTTTCTAATAATTTCGCTGCAGCGAGTGCTTGTTTAATGCTTGGTGGAGGCTCAGGATATCCGTCTCATCTTCTTCATCACCTTGTTGCTGTTCCTCAGTTTTTCTCACCGAATCCAGAATATCTTCATCTGTAAGTGAAGCTGTTGTAGCCAGGCTGTCGTATACTTCTATGTAGGTTTGTATATTTTCAGTGAAATTTTGTGGCATGTTAAACTTTTAAACCCACTCAGTTAATGGAAGGTCATCTTCACTTTCAAACTCTTGTCTCGCTTCCACTTCAGCACTCGCAGAACTGGTACAAAGTCCAGCATGACGAAAAGAGTGCTGTATAGTTGTTGCTGTCACTTGTTCCCAGGCTTTGGATAAAAAATTTACTGCATGTAGCATATTAATAGAAATTTTACCCTCAGATTCGACCAGCTCCATCAATAGTTTCCTTCTGTAGTGACCCTTGAGACTTTTAATCACGCTTTGATCCGTTGGTTGTAAGACACTAGTCGTGTTCGGTGGAAAAATGCCAACTGTATGTTTTGAAGGTTAGATATATGAGGGTGAGCAGGGCAGTTAAAGCAGGGCAGAAAAGCCAGTCGACAAGAAGCAAGATTTTTCGTTCCTTTGATTCTGCATCCCACCTTCGCAAATCACCTTCAAACAGTTCACTTGACATCCAGGCTGATTTATTAGCTTTATAGGTGACTGGCAATTGATTAATGTTCTTAAAACACCGCGGATTTTTTGATTTGCCTATTATCACTAGCTTCCTTTTTTTCTGTGTTTTTCATTCATATTAGCAGCTACAAACACTGTAATACGTTCTTTGGAGAGTTTTCCTCCTACACACTTTTCTCCTTTAAATTTAAAAGTTTTATATGGAGTCAACTTAACGAAAATTCCGGCTTTATCAGCATTAAAAATGTCACTTGGAGCGTACTTTTCTTTCAATTTTGGCCACACTCTATTAATTCAGTCGTCAATAACATTCGTTAAACACTTCACCATAAAACAATTTAACCATAGTTTTAGATATGTTGACGTTGCTTGAACTTTCCGAGCCATCCTTCTGATGCTTTGAAAGCCGTTAAGCCAAGTTCTTCAGAAAATTTCTCTGCCTTAGCTTTCACGATCGGCCCCGAGACAGACAAGTTAGTCAGGCGCTGTCTGTGAAACCATGATAGCATAGTTTGATTCAAATCTTCGTATTTAGGTTTCTTTAATTTCTTTAATTTAAGATTTTCCATCCTCCTCTGTTTGTAGAATTTTTTCTTTGTTTTTCCATATTGTAGACACTGTAGAGAGACTGAATCCAAAGCGTCTTCCAACATCACTTATCTTTTCTCCCGCCTCTATTGCGCGTAATAATAAAACTTTTTCGTTAATACACAAAAATTTTCTCTTATTCTCCATGTTCACAGAAAGTTTGTGATCAACTAAGAATAGGATAACGTATATATAATGCATAATAACCTAAAAACAGTCTAGCAGCCGAGGTAAAGACGTGCAAGATAATTACAATAAATAAAGAAACGAATTTCTTAAAATCTCCGGTACGTATGATGCCGACAGTCGAGGTAAATACGGGCTAGACAATAAAGCAATATAATAATAAACACAAGAACGTACACAGCTGCAGTTATTATTAATTTTGGCAACTTAGAAAATTCTGTTTATTGCTTAATAATTAAGCTTAAATATTAAAAGCTTAATAGTTAAATAGTTGTCGTTATGTAGAGTGGCTATGATGCTACATAGAGTGTATCATTCTATGGACAACAAGGTAAACCAACCAAAGTCAAGTAATTTCGAAGTTTTAGGGAGCTGTCGTTAAATCGAGTGACGTTACATGAGTTTAAACTGTATTTGAAAATTATTTTGACGTTTTTCTCCAATTTTGACATAAAGCAAAAGTATTTCGCAAAGTTTTTCTACTCAAATAAACAAGAAAAACAAAATTTGCTTCGAATAGATATTTTTGTTTTTGAAAATTTGGCAATTTTTGCAAATTATTGAGACGTTTTCGTCCAATTTTGACATAAAACAAAAGTATTTCGCAAAATGTGTGCACTTAAATCAACAAATTACAAAATTAGCATCGAATAGAGATTTTTGTTTTTGAAAATTTGGCAATTTTTGCAAATTATTTTGACGTTTTCGTCCAATTTTGAAATAAAACAAAAGTATTTCACAAAGTTTGTCCACTCAAATCACAAAAAAACAAAATTTGATTCGAATAAAGATTTTGGTTTTTGAAAATTTGGTAATATTTGCCAATTATTTTGACATTTTCTTCCAATTTTGACAAAAGAATTTTGCAAGGTTTGTCCACTTAAATCAACAAAAAAAAACAAATTTTACTTCGAATAGAGATTTTTGTTTTTAAAAATTTGGCAAGATTTGCCAATTATTATGACGTCTTCGTTCAATTTTGACATAAAACAAAAGTATTTCGCAAAGTGTGTCCACACAAACCAACAAAAATACAAAATTAGCTTCGAATAAAAATTTTGTTTTATGATAATTTGGCAAAATTTTACAAATTATTTTAACGTTTTCCTAAAATTTTGACATATAACAAAAGTATTTCGCAAAATGTGTTCACTAAACAAAAAGAAAATTTTGCTTGGAATAGAAATTTTTTTCTTTTGAAAATTTGGCAATATTTGCAAATTATTATGAGGCTTTCGTCCAATTTTGACATAAAACCAAAGTATTTCGCAAAGTGTGCCCACTCAAATGAACAAACAAATTTTTTGCTTCGAATGGAGATTTTCGTTATTTGAAAATTTGGCAATTTTTGCAAATTATTTTGATATTTTCGACCAATTTTGACATGAAACAAAAAGAATTTTGCAAAGTTTGTCCACTTAAATCCACAAAAAAACAAATTTTGCTTCGAATATAGATTTTGGTTTTTGAAAATTTTGCAAGATTTGCCAATTATTTTGACATTTTCGTCAAATTTGGCATTAAACAAAAGTATTTCGCAATGTGTGTCCACTCAAACCAACAGAAATACAAAATTTGCATCTAATAGAGAATTTTATTTTTTAAAATTTAGCAAAATTTTGCAAATTATTTTGACGTTTTCGTCCAATTTTGATATAAAACAAAAGTATTTCGCAAAGTGTGTCCACTTAAAACTAAAAAAAAAAAAAATTAGCTTCGAATAGCAATTTTTTCTTTTTCAAAATTTGGCAAATTTGAAAATTATTTTGACATTTTTGTCCAATTTTGACATAAAACAAAAGTATTTCGCAACGTTTTTAAACTAAAAGAAACAAAAAAAACAAAATTTGCCTCGAATACATATTTTTGTTTTTGAATATTTGGCAATTTTTGCAAATTATTATGAGGTTGTCGAACAATTTTGACATAAAGCAAAAGTATTTCTCAAAGCGTATCCACTCAAATGAACAAAAAAACAAAATTTTCTTCGAATATATATTTTCGTTTTTGAAAATTTGGCAATTTTTGCAAATTATTTTGACGTTTTCGTTCAATTTTGACATAAAACAAAAGTATTTAGAAAGGTTTGTCCACTCAAATTAAAAAAAAAAAAAAATTTGATTCGATTCGAGATTTTGGTTTTTGAAATTTTGGCAATATTTGCCAATTAATTTGACATTTTCGTCCAATTTTGACATAAAACAAAAGAATTTTGCAAGGTTTGTCCACTTAAATCAACAAAAACTCAAATTTTGCTTCAAATAGAGATTTTGGTTTTTGAAGATTTGTCAAGATTTGACAATTATTTTGACATTTTCGTCTAATTTTGACATATAACAAAAGTATTTCGCAAAGTGTGTCCACTTAAAACAACAAAACAAAATTAGCTTCGAATAGCGATTTTTTCCTTTTCAAAATTTGGAAATATTTGAAAATTATTTTGACATTTTTGGCCAATTTTGACATAAAATAAAAGTATTTCGCAAAGTTTTTTCACTCAAATAAACAAAAAAATAAATTTGCTTCGAATACATAATTTTTGTTTTTGAAAATTTGGCAATGTTTTCAAATTATTATGAGGTTTTCGAACAGTTTTGACATAAAACAGAAGAATTTTTCAAGGTTTGTCCACTTAAATCAACAAAAAATCAAATTTTGCTTCGAATAGAGATTTTGGTTATTGAAAATTTTTCAAGATTTGATAATTATGACATTTTTGTCCAATTTTGACATATAACAAAAGTATATTTCGCAAAGTGTGTCGCCACTCAAACCAACAAAAATAAAAAATTTGCTTCGAATAGAGATGTTGGTTTTTGAAAATTTGTCAAAATTTTGCAAATTATTTTAACGTTTTCGTCGAATTTTGACATTTGACATTTTGACATTTTTGACAAAAGTATTTCGGAAAGTGTGTGGACTCAAACCAACAAAAAAACAAAATTAGCTTCAAATAGAGATTTTTTGCTTTTGAAAAATTAGCAATATTTGCAAATTATTTTGACATTTTACTCCAATTTTGACATTTTGACAAAACATAAATATATATTTTTTTTTGCTTTTGAAAATTTTGCAATTTTTTAAAAATATTGTGACGCTTTCGTCCAATTTTGACATAAAACAAAAGTATTTCGCAAAGTGTGTCCACTCAAATCAACATAAAAATAAAATTTGTGTAGAATAGAGATTTTCGTTTTTGAAAATTTGGCAATTTATGCAAATTATTTTCACGGTTTCGTTCAATTTTGACATCAAATAAAAGTATTTCGCAAAGTTGGTCCATTCAAATCAAGGATAAAAAATTGATTCAAATAGTGATTTTGGTATTTGAAAATTTGACAAGATTTGCCAACTATTTTGACATTGTCGTCCAATTTTGACATAAAACAAAAGTATTTCGCAAAGTGGCATTCAAATCAACAAAAAAAACAAAATTTGCTTCGAATAGAGTTTTTGGTGCTTGAAACTTTGGCAATATTTGCAAATTATTGCAAATAATACAAAGTTATTAAAGTATTCCGCACGGGCTATAATGTTCAGTAATGATCAGAATCATAATGAATCAAAGTAATTAGCAGCAAAAGGGTTAAAAAATCGCGATTTTCGACATGTCGCCAATTTAGACATATTATATATCAAAATGTGCAGAATTTTATGTAGATAACAAATATATTAGCAATAATGTAATTTAGTTTGTAATAAGTCGAGAAAACGCCAAAAACCACACAAATTTCAGATACCTACCTTACCTTCTCCTTAACCACCTTGTTACATTTTCAGCAATATCTGAAAATCGAATAAACGCAGCAGAACTAATTTTACATTATTGTAAATCCCAAGAAATCCTTAAATTTTTTGTGTACAATTTATCACTTGTTGTTAGGAAGCAAGTCAGGGCAACCCGTTGAAATAGCCTGTCGGAATAAAGACTGAATTTTGCTAATTTGAAAACCTTCGATTCGATTTCGCTCAAAATTCAGTAGTACTTTCTCGGCAGTGTCGGTGTTGAGTGTACAAAGTTTGGTAAGTTTTTGCTCATGCGTTTCTGAGAAAACCGAATTAGAAGTGTTGTAGTTTGAAAATCTATTTAGTGCGAATGGTTGCATATTCAATGTTCGCAAATTAAATTTTGTTATAGGATTTATTTAAAAATTCTTCTTAAAAGCATTAAGTATAAGTATGTCGAGTTTGAAACAAATTGGTGGACAAATATTTTAGAAATTGATTCGCAAACTTGAGAGATTTTTGAGTCTTAAACCACAGATACTTTTCGCTTGTTTTGCTGAAGACTAGATATATATCGATTAAAGATATATATTTAGTTTATAAATAGATTTCGAAGACGGATTGAAAAAAAAAAATTTCTTCGATCTGGAATGAGTCAGCGTTCAATTAATTAGTGAGCGTAGATCGGCTAGACAGCGAGCGATGGCGATAAACAAGGGTGTGCATTCTTAATGAGTTCTATTCATAACTAATACCGCGTCACCTTCTCCACGATCCTTTTATTTTCCTCTCCATCTCCAACTCGAGATCGGACTAATGAATTTTCAAGTGTTATTTCTTCGGCAAACGCAGAATGCAGAGATCTTTGTTGCCGGACGAAAACATTCCACATTGTGAAATTGTTTAAATTAGACGAATAGCATAGTCTGGTCTTCTCTGTTTAGTTTCATCTGTGTAATGTTGTCTGTTTAGTTTTATCTGTGTAATCTTGTCTGTCTAGTTCAGGGGTCGGCAAACTTTCAAGTGAGGAGACTCAAGTTTAAAAGCTAATTAGATAATAAAGATATCAGAGAGCTATATATAGCATTTCCTATAAAGAACAAAATTATTCTGTTCAGCTATATCTAAGTTAATTCCATTGCAGTTTTATTGTGTAATACCTCATTTTGTAGGTAATTTAATGTAGTTTAAGCACAGTATTAACTCATTTAAATATTATTAATATTTCTGGAGATACAAGGTTTTTACCAAATTGTTACATATGTGTCATACTCAATTTTCAAAAGTTGATTGTTACATTTGTTTTTAGCTTCCTCAAATAGCGCTAATCGAACCTTGACCACCCGAAGATGCATTGGTCGCTAGCTGTCCTTCTACGGCTTCTTGTGTTTATGACTTCCATCGTAGCATTCCAGGCTTAACCGTTCGAACGTAAGGACGTTTGGTGAGTCGCAAATGCCCGAAAATTCCGCATGCGGTTCTCTAGCCTCAGTCTGTCGATCCCTGGTTGAGTTCTATAAATCCAATCCTGCCTGTTGAAAATGAAATGAAATCAAGTGGATGTTGTGTTTGTCGAGTTCAAAGCGAGAGTCTTGTCGAGTTCAACGAGCACTTTTGCCTCAATCTGGTCTTGATTACTAATTACTTCCAATTAGAAACTCGTTGGGATCGTCGAGATCTTCTTGTGAATCCTACCATGAGGATTGAGTGCATCAATTGACTAATTTAAGTCTAGACATTTTTAACATTTTTTTTTTTTGGATAAAGTTTGGCAATATTTCTGCGAATTAGTTTTTCGCAGCGTTTCGCGTATCGTCCAACTGACGTGCATACGAAACGCGTTTCAGTAAATTAACCGACAATTATAAATAAATTTATTCAACGCGTCGCGCCAAACATTTATCACAAACGAACACGAAACGGATTTCAATTCCCAATGCAAAAACACGCATAAAGCGAAAATTCATCGAAAAACCAGTACAGCTCTGCAAATATAATTCTTGTCTAGATGCATTGGCTAGATATTTTCACTAATTTCTTTGTCTATAAATCGCGAATTAGTGCATAGATTTAGTCCAAATTCTCAAGATTATTTAAGAATAGATTTAATTTTAAGTGCGCAAAGTTTGAATTGTGTTAGCCTGTCCGTTCGTCTGTCACAGATGAATAAATAAATCGACGAGATATTGTCGAGTGCTTTGCCTAGCATCAGTACCTCAGTTTATAAATCGCGAATTATTGCATAGATTTAGACCAAAGATTTTCAAATTTAGATTTTCTCAAGATTTATTAAGATTAGATTTAGTTTTAAGTGCGCAAAGTTTTGATTATGCGAGTCTGTCCGTTTGTCTGTCACAGATGAATAACTAAATCGACTAGATATCGTTAAGGTCTTTGTCTAAAGTTCTTTCTCTTTGAACCAAAGCCAGGTTTGTCTACCAGATGGTCACAAAAAAACCAGACGCCCTCACCGATCCAAAGGACCTCTTTGACTGTACTACGGCGCTAAGGACCACCATGGAGAAAAATGGATTAAAAAATCTGGCGATCCATAAGACGGGAACCGAGGACTGGCCAATGACAAAGAAAATCCTGATATATATGCTCGCTCGCTCGGATATAACTATTAGAGTCTACTGCCCCCAAAAACCACAGCCTGCTATGGGAACGACCCAGGCACAGCAGTCTACTTGGTCCGAGATTCTAAAAAGAGCTCCGCAACCCTCAACCACGAGTCCTCCTCCAAGGACAAATGACAGAATAAGGACCACAGAAGCCGTTATTATATAGGCCGATGGAAGTGCCTACACAGACCTACTAAAAATGGTCAGGGCAGAGGTTGACACAAAAATTCCAGGAGTATCAATGACTAAAGTCAAGAAGGTGGCTTAAACAGGGGACCTCCTCCTGGAAGTAAGAGGTAAAAATGGTCGGACCCTTAGAGACCACACCAAAGGAAAGCGCCCGGATCTCGACATGTGTGTCATTTTTGACGACACCGTTCTCCACATAAAGGGAATGGACACTGTCACGACCAAGGCCGAGATCACAAGCGCAATAAAAAGCGCGCTAGGCGACTCTAACCTGGTAATAACGATCCGTAGCCTGAGACCGGCCTATGGCGATAGTCAGGCTGCAACTGTCTTACAGCCGGAGGAGCATGCAAGCATCCTTATCGAAAAAGGTAAGATCAGCATAGGAATGCTCGAGTGCAAAATCCAAAAGAGACTCAACCTAACAAAATGCCACAGGTGCTGGCTGCATGGACACCTGGCGAGGTACTGCACTGGACCCAACAGGGTGAAGATGTATCTCCGATGTGGACAGGAAGGACACATTGCGCAGGACTGCAAGGGCGAAGAGTATTGATCCATGGACATCGGACGGACTCGTGAAATTGCCCCGCCTTCAAAAAAGCCCTAGCGGAAGCAAGACGCGCCCGACCGAATAACAGAAATGATCAAGTTCCTGAAACTTAACTTAAATAGATGCCGCGAAGCTCAGGACCTACATTATCGAAGTACGTCCAAATACAAAGCTGACATGCTACTGGTAATGGAGCCAAATAAACATCACGTGAGGAATAACGCCTGGGCAGTAGATGCCCAGCCCGACACCGCCGGCAGAGTGTACAACAACATACCAACCTACCAACCTACCAAAGCTACCAACCTACGGTAGCGGCAATAGATCATCCTGGTGCGAGGTAGTGGGTGTCACAATCTACTCGTGTTACATGTCACCAAACTTCACCAAGAGCGAATTTGAGGACTACCTAAAAGAAACTATCTAAGACTGTTCGAAACCAAAATGGCCCAAAGATCATCTCTCGAGACTTCAACTCGAAAACCCCACTCTGGGGATTCAAGTACGAAGATGCAAGAGGATCCATCCTCAAGGACTGGCTAGCATCACTCGACCTTGTTACTGCCGACATGGGCAACGCAGCCACATTCATTCGCGGCAACAGCCAAAGCGTAATAGATGTGACTTTCTCCACAGCGGACTTCACCGAAAATGTAAAAAACTGGCAGGTACTTCAGGAGGAAACACTGAGCGACCACCAGCTTAACACATTTGATCTCGCCATAAACCCCGGCAACAACGAATACTTGAGCGCAGCAAACACGTGGAGGTATAAACCCCATAAAGAGGACGCAGTCAAGGAAAGTCTCCAGTTAATGCTCAACAAGATAGAGCTACCCGATGTGCCTACAATCACTGCGGCTTTATGTAAAACCTGTGCCGCCGTCCTATCGAGACCTGGACAGAACCGAAGAAAAGCTGTCTACTGGTGGAACCAGGAAATCGCGACTGTTCGGAAAGCCTGCATCGGGAAAAAAGATCGTGCACAAGACTTAAAACAACTCATAATGTAGATCCTTAACAATTAGAAAACAGCCATGCAGTATACGCCAAGGCAAGGAAAGAGCTGAGGACCAGCATAGTTAGCTTGTTGGGCAAATGTTATACAGGCTGTAAATGGCCATGTTTGGGAAACGGTTATAAGATAGTGTGTAAAAGAATGGGCATACGCACCACACCGAATCTTAGAGCAAACTTAAAGCCGCTGAAGTGCTGTTTCCGCAAAAGCAACTGATTTCCTGGGAGATGGAATCTGGGGACACTGTACCACTATATATTATAATCAAAGAAATCACGGAAGCAGCACAGAGAACAAAATCCACAGAAGCTTTAGGCCCAGATGCATTCCACCGGAGGTGACACGGCTGGCTGCCCTCCTGCAAAAGGAGCTGTTTGCAGATATGTTTAACGCTGTCATCCGCACAAGAAAAATCTCCCAAAGCTGGAAAGATCCTGGTACCTGGTAAGCCCCCCGCTACATCATTTCGCCAAATCTGCCTACTACACACCATCGGCAAGCTCTTCGAACGAATAATAGCCACGAGGATAAGCCAGAAACTCGATCTGTATGGCGGACTATCAACATTCCAGTATGGGTTCCGAGAGGGAAGGTCAACTTACGCCATCCAGGAGGTGATGAAGATTGCGCGTTATGCTAACCTGGGAAAAAGAAGACACAGAAAGATATGCTTAGCGGCTGCGCTAGATGTAAAAAATGCATTCAATGCTGTGCCTTGTCAGAAAATCTTGGATGAACTTAGACTTTGGGGGAGTAATGTTGGTTTAGGTCTCAGTGTTGCGCGCCGACGCCAATAAGAGAGCAATGCCATAATACTGGGAAATGCTTTTGAATATTATTCAGCCAACGAATCCTATCTCTAGCCTCCTAGCGGCACTCCCTGGGCAATGCAACGATGTTGTAGCAAATAGAGAGGGGTGCCTGGCGAATCTCCGGCGCCATAAAACGGGAACCACTTGGCTAAGAGAAGGAAAACTCCGACAGAAAACCAGGGTAGGTTCGCATGCCTAAAGGTGGCAGCCTCACCGGCGAACTAGGGTACTGAAGGTTGATAGCCTACATATCCGAAAACAAATTATCACCGAAACTTCAACCAAGAGACTTAGACGGAAAAGGGTCCCTTAGAGGGAAAGGAAAAGAGGGAAAAGGTTATTTTACGGACAGGACCCTAAAATTACATGACAAAATAAGGCCGGTGTGTTGCGGTGTTCCTCAGGGGTCAGTTCTCGGGCCACTGTTGTGGAACATCCTATACGATGGCGTCTTGGCCTTGGTAAAAACGAACGACCTGAGAAGCTGTAGACTGATTGCATTTGAGATAAACGAACTACAGAATAAATGGCCATCTATATTTTATTAACCTAAACTGTCAAATTTTTGGCATTTCTTTAACCTAAATTGTCAAATTTTTGACATTTCTTTAACCTAACCTGTCAAATTTTTGACATTTTTTTTACCTAAAATGTAAAAACTTTGACATTTCTTTAACCTAACCTGTCAAATTTTTGACATTTTGTTAACCTAAAATGTCAAAATTTTGCTTTAGCCTAAAGGTTTAGGTTAAAAAAATGACAGAATTTTTACATTTTAGGTTAAAGAAATGTCAAGTATTTGACAGGTTAGGTTAAAGAAATGTCAAAAATTTGACAGTTTAGGTTAAAGAAATGCCAAAAATTTGACAGTTTAGGTTAATAAAATATAGATGGCCATTTATTCTGTAGTTCGTTTATCTCAAATGCAATCAGTCTACAGCTTCTCAGGTCGTTCGTTTTTACCAAGGCCAAGACGCCATCGTATAGGATGTTCCATTTGCATTTACCTTCAATTTGGGTATCAATTTAAGTGGATTGTGTTTGGCCAACAGTTTTCCGGCCCGCTCGTCCCCGGAGAACTCCTCGAACTCTCGCAGACTGAGCTCGCAAAGCGCCCTCCCAGTTTCCGGAAAGTTCGCGGCTCGCACCGTTCCCGGCGTGCTGAACTTCTTCCGGCACCACTTCAGCCACGACTCGATGTGACCCTTCGTCCATTCCAGAGGATCGAAAACAACCATTCTTTAGGCCCCATAGCCTCATCCTCACAATCCAACTCCCAACACGAGTTCTATCTACTTATAATTCTTTCGATGACTAAACCAAAATTTCGAGAATAATTAGTCAAGCTTCATTGAAACAGACAAGGCTGAACAGTTTTACGTCACCATTGTATACATAGTTTACATCAAGATTGGATTTGCCAAAAACTAGTCTTGTCTACACTAGACAGATTGAATTTGATCGAAGTTGAATTAGTCTAAGTGGACTAGCTAATACTATATTAAAAAGTCTAAATTGCTTAAACTTAAATACTAGCCAAAAAAGACTGGCCAAGGAGAACTTCTTTAGGCTAAGTTACTCCAAATTGACTAAATGAAGCTCTTATAGACTAGACTAAATGACGTAGATTTGAGTATTAAGATTAACCAGACTAGTCCCAATTGTCTAGACTAGGCAAGTCGAAACGAATTAGCTTATATAAACTTATGTTAAACAATTTAGACTCGGAAAATTTAATGCATCAAGAATAAGACCAATTAAAGTTGTTCTGAGCTCTCCACAGGACGCTAAACTTGTGTTGAAAAACAAATCAACTTAAATCACAGGAATAAAAATATCTGGAGACCAAACAAAAGTGCAACAAGAATATTTTAAACGCGTTAAAGCCCAACTTGAAGAATACATAACAAATGGTGATGATTCAAAAACAATAAAGTTCATCAACAATAAGCCAACCATAGTCAATAAAAATGTTACTTCACAACAAAAAAACATATAAATGACCCTAATATTCACCTCTTCACAGATAACATCTACATTAATGCCCAAGGTCTACTGAATAAAATTGATCAAATTCAAATAAGCATTCTGTGCTACTTACCAAAAGTAATCTTAGTTAGTGAGGCAAGAATACCAAGTGAAATTGAATATTCTGAAATCAAACTCAACGGTTATAATCATATCCGATGTGATTCTCCTAATCGCCAAACTGGGGGTGTGGTGATATATGTGAAGGATAGTCTGCAGTTCTCAACAAAGAAGACTTACATATTGCGGGATAATTATTGGTTTAAAATAGTTATGGTTAATTTTGGTGTATGCGAATGGTTAGTCGGATGCCTTTATCATTCTCCATCTAGCTCGGTTGCTTTATTTTTAGAAAATTTTGAAGATATATGTGATGAAATCTTTACTAGAAAAAGCCGTTGCATTTTAGTGGGAGATTTTAATTTAGATTTTTCAAGTAACAGCTTTTATGTAAGAAAAATTAAAACTATGCTTCTTCAATACGGAATTGATCAACTAGTATTAAACCCTACTAGAGTTACTAATGTCAGTAAAACTTTAATTGATTATGTTCTAGTTAATGATAATTCTGCTAATTGTTTTGTTCATTCTACTCCCAAATTAAGTGACCACTCTTCAATATCTGTTTGTCTCAAAAATAAGAACAGCAATGAAAGTACTACTATCAGAAATTATAGAAATCTTAGTGAGAAGAATATCGATAAAATTAAACTAGATTTAATCTCATGTGAGTGGGATTTAAATTCGACAGATGTTAATATTATATATACATATTTTTTCAATAACTATGAGTCTGTTATTAATAAGGTTTCGCCAATTCAAGTTTGTCAGTATAAAAACCACATACCATGGTTTGATAATGAAGTTCATAAAAAAATAAAACAACGTGATAAAACATACAGGGATTTTTTATTTACTCTTGACGTCAATAAAAATGTTAAATGGGAAGAATTTAAGAAACAAAGAAATGAAATAGTGAATTTATTAAAAAAGAAAAAAGCCCAATATTTCTTCGAAAAAGTAGATATGTATAAAAACAATTCTCAACTTATGTGGAAAACATTAAAAAATCCGATAAGCTTAAATAGTCAAAACGTTCCAAGATATATTGAATTTAACTTAGATAACCAGATAAATATTATAAAGAATAAAACTGAAATAGTAAACAAATTTAACTACTTTTTCATTACTAGTATTCAGCAACTTGTGGATAGTATAGATAATGTCGATATTTTGAAATTCTGTAATTATAACTTATATCCTAATTTTTCAAAGTTTCACTTATTATCATTGAATGAACTGCGTCGAATTATTGATTCATTGGACAACAAATATAGTGCCCATGATATCCTGAATTCCAAAATGCTGAAAGCCATTTTTGAAACCTGTGGCCATATAATTCTAAATTTGATCAATACTTCTCTTCAAACTTCTAAAATTCCCAATTCTATAAAAGTTAGTACTATAGTTCCTATACCAAAAGTAAACAACACAATCAATGCCAGTGAATTTCGTCCTTTAAATACATTGCCACCAATAGAAAAAGTTCTTGAATTGGCTGTGTACAATCAGGTACTAGAACATGTTGAAAAAAAATGAAATTCTAATAAACAACCAATCAGGTTTTCGTAAAAAATATTCATGTGAATCTGCATTACAACTTACATTGTCTACATTCAAAAGAGAAGTTGATAATAAGAAGTTTGTGGTAGCAGTTTTTCTTGACCTGAAAAGGGCATTTGAAACGATCGATCGTAATATTCTTTTGAAGAAGTTAAGGGGATATGGCATTGATGGTGAAGTCTATCAATGGTTGGTTAACTACTTGTCTCATAGAAAGCAAAAAGTTAGGGTTCATGATACCATCTCTCAGGAGTTGGATATAAATATTGGTGTCCCACAGGGCAGCGTTTTAGGACCTCTGCTTTTTATTTTATACTTGAATGACATAAACCTATTTGTTAATGTAGACTTTGTAAATTTATTTGCAGATGATACGCTATTGGCATGCTATGATACTATCTTAAATAAAGCCATTGAAAAAATGAATGCTGCACTTGAGGAGGTTATTGAATATCTCATGGGAAATAAATTGAAATTAAATGCAGTAAAAACTAAAGGAATGATCATAACAACCAAATATAAGTTATGCACTCTTGACTTAAATGTAATAAATCTACAAATTGATAATGAAAAAATTGAAATTGTGTCGTGTATTAAATATCTGGGATTCCAGTTAGATAATATATTACTTTTTGACATGCACTTCGATTATTTATGCAGAAAAATATCTAAAAAACTATATTTCTTTTCAAGAATTTCTAAAAATGTATCCACTCAGACAAAAATTACAGTTTATAATGCTATCATCCAACCCCATTTTGACTACTGTGCTTCAATTATTTTCCTTTTTAATCTAAATCAAACATCACAATTGCAAAAACTTCAAAATCGAGGCATGCGCATAGTCCTAAAAGCAAATAGATACACTAAAATAGGAGTCATGTTGCAAACATTACAGTGGCTATCAGTTCACCAACGATTACATTACTTAACAATGATCTTCATATATAAAATACTGAATAATTTAGCATCATCATACTTTCGAGAATTTATTATTTTAAATTTATTTGTTCATAATTATGCCACAAGAAATAAGGCCAACTTGTATGTATGCAGAACGAATAGAAGTAGTACCATGAATTCTTTTTTTTTTATGTACAATAAATTACCATGCTTAATTAAATCAAGTTCTTCATTAACCATTTTTAAAAAACAGTTATTGGAATACATCCGTCACATCAAATAAAACATGAGTCCAGAAGAATTCTTACTAATAATGTGTTGTAGTGTATGTTGTTTTTAATAAATATTTTATTTGAATCTGTAATCTTGATCTTAATATGTATGTTTCGGTAGAAATAATCTACTAATGTATAAGTATTAGTGTTCAAACTTTTTATTTTTATTTTCTTTTGTAATGATTATTAGGGTTTTCCTATTTGTCAATAAAGATTTATTATTAACTTCCCACCCGGCGTGGCTGGCACATCACAGAACGTAACTGGCCCAAATTTATCAAAAACACAGGAAACGCATCACTAATCAACCCAGAAACATCAACGCCAAAAAAACTCACGGAGGAATTAACAGATTAAACTTTTTGATGCCCAGAATAAATGGCCCAAATATGTATTCAAAAAGGCTACTAAATGAGGTGGGCAATTCCATCATCCTTTACGCTGTACCTGGGTGGAGTCGCTACATGCAACCACAAACAAAAACAGACTAATAAAAACGCAACGCAGCATTTTAATAAGCATATGCTGCGCTTACCGCACGGTGTCAAATCGCTACAAGTCATAGCGGCAGTCCCGCCGATTGACCTAATGGCTGAGGAACGGACCAGCAACCAAGGAACAAATACAGAAGGAAGAGCTCGACACATAAGCGCACTCATGAACAGATGGCAGAAACGGTGGAACGACGCCAAGTAAGGAAACTGGAACAGAACTCTCATCCCAGAAGTTGAGCCATGGCTGAAGCGCACTCATGAGCAGATGGCAGAAACGGTGGAACGACGCCAAGGAAGGGAACTGGACCAGAACTCTCATCCCAGAAATTGAGCCATGGCTAAAGCGCACTCATGGCGAAGTTAACTACCACTTAACACAAGTACTAAGCGGACACGGAAGGTTTGGCGCATATGTTAAGAGGATTGGAAAGGCAGAAAGTGACAGCTGCAGGTACTGCCAAAGGACAGACTCAGCTGAACATACTATTTTCGAATACCCGCAATGGGCTGAAATCAGAACCACAACAGAGCGAGCGGTGGGAGAGCTTATCAACTCTAATATGGTACAGCTGGTGATTAAAGGCGAGGACAACTGGAAAGCAATAGCAACGATGTGTGCCACGATACTTCGAACAAAAGATTAAGATGAAAGAGAAGTCAGGCTGCTGTCCAGGAACGGAGCCTTGATGGAAAGGATCACCACTTTGAAGTAATGCTAACGCGGTACCAAAGTGGAGTACTGATCCCGGGGGGGGGAGGGGGGGGTTGGTTTTAGCGGGTATACTATCTCTGGAAGAGAAGGAGTCCCACACTACCCAGGTAGTGGGTGCCTATAAAAGGTTCTCCCCTTCCCTTCCTCCTAGAAAAAAAAAGATGAATAACTAAATAGACCAGATATTGTTGAGTGGTTTGTCACGCATAAGTTCCTCTGTCTATATATCGCGAATTAGAGCATAGATTTAGTCCAAATCCTCAAGACTAATTAAGAATAGATTTAGTTTTAAGTGCGCAAAGTCTGAATTGTGCGAGTCTGTCCGTTCGTCTGTCACAGATGAATAACTTCTTCTTCTTCTTCTGACTCTACAGCCCAGGGTGAGCTTTGGCCTCCTTAACAATCCCCTTCCACCTTTGGCGGTCTTCAGCGATACGTGTCCAGCTTCCTACTTGCAGAGTTTCTACATCTTCCTCTACCTTATCTTTCCACCTGGTTCTGGGTCTACCTCTGCTTCTTGAGGTGTTAGATTGCGCTTTATGGATGGATCTGGGTGCTCTTGCACTCGGCATTCTAATCATGTGGTCCGCCCATCGAAGTCTCTGTGCCTTAATGAATCTTACTATGTCTTCACCTTCTATTAGTTCTTTAAGTTCGTAGTTCCTCTCTCACTGGTCCAAAGATCTTCCGTAAAATTCGTCTTTCAAAAATACGAAGAGAGTTTTTGTCTGCTTCCGACATACTCCAGGATTCAGCTCCATAAGTTAGTACGGGTCTGATCAGGGTTTTATATATTCGCAGTTTTGCTTTACGTGAGATGATTTTTGATTTGAAGAGCTTCAGATGTGAATAATAGCATCGATTCGCAGCTTGGATTCTATCTTGTACCCTCAGTGATAGATTATTTGTGTTATTGAAAGTTACTCCAAGATATTTGACATTTTGAACTTCTTCAAACCGATGATCATTTATAATGAAGTTCTGAGGAGCCCTTCTAGAGATTCAACAGATGAATAACTAAATAGACTAAATATTGTTGAGTGCATTGACTAGCATCAGTTTATCTGTCTGTAAATCGCGACTTAGTGCATAGATTTAGTCCAAATTTTTAAGATTAATTAAGAAGAGATTTAGTTTTAAGTGCTCAAAGTTTGAATTATGCTAGTCTGTCCGTTCGTATGCCACAGATGAATAACTAAATCGAGTAGATATTGTTAAATGCTTTGTCTAGCATCAGTTTCTCTGTCTATAAATCGCGAATTAGTGCATAGATTTAGTCCAAATTCTTAAGATTAATTAAGAATAGATTTAGTTTTAAGTGCGCAAAGTTTGAATTGTGCCAGTCTGTCCGTCCGTCTGTCACAGATGAATAAGATTTATTAAGAATAGATTTAGTTTTAGGCGCATAAAGTTTAAATTGTGCAAGTCGCTCTGTTCGTCTGTCACAGATTAATCCAAGCACAAATCCAAGTTTTTCTCGATTCCTTCGATAACCAGAATGTGGTCGTTATTTGCCCAAGCCTGATCAAGTCGATTTAAAAATTGCTATTTGTTAGTTATAGTGTAAAGAAAGTGGTAGGAGAAAAAGTTGGGGCTGGAAGACGGAAAGTATTCGTGAATTTCAATGGAGATTATTCGATTTGAGGAATATCGGAACGGCGGCCAGTTATTCCGGGAATAATTCGATTCGTCCGGAGGAATGCGGAGGCCGGCGGCGTCCGGGAGCTGTCAGCCGCGCGCGGCGGACAAAGTGTGCGCTCGGCCGGAAGCAACTTTGATCTTGAAACGAAATTGCAATTTTCAAACGGTCACCGCAACGCATCGGCCCGTACATTATATATCGAAAAACGAGAAAAGAAACCGGAATGAATATAATAAGAAAGAAAAAAATCGCAGAGAAAAATTTAATTCTCGACGAGGATTACGCGGAGGGGGGCTGGGCTTGAGGGGTATTATTTCAATGATTGTCAAGCGCAGGGAGGCGCGAACAACCGTTTCAAATGCCGCTAGATCAAATAAATGTTGACTGCTTATGACAAAAACAAACATTTACATCTAATTTATAGCCTTTGTGACTCCGCTATTACTAAACGAAATCTCTTGTCTTAATCATTTTATTACTCTATATAGCTTTAACTACAACCTTCACTAACACAGACTATCTCATCTACTCTACCCAGAAATGTTTCAAACCAACAGCACGATGCTTAGCTTTATTCCAACAACATTTACTCCACCAACTACAACTTCGATTTATAACAACATTATCTTGTCTAAGTAAAGATGGAATAAATTAACTCATCTAAATAAAGATAGAATAAGTTAAATTTAGTCCATTTTTTGGTTTAGTGTATTATATGTTTGGTTTAGTCTATTGTGAGTTTATCGAATTTGACGCATCAGGTGTCCAAAAGCGGGTTGAATAAATAAATTGAATTTAATCTCGCAGGTAGATTAGATGGAGAACGCTGGGCGAGTGGAAGAATTTAATAAACTCGATCCGTCCGAACACAATGGTTTTAATTATCGGCCGACCGAGGAAATTTACATAGAAAGGAGGAACTTAACATGACAAAACCGGCGAATCCCGGTTTATAAATCATTTATGTTTCGAGCAGTGTCAATGAAGAAGACTAATTACGACTTATGTGTAAATGTAATTCTCGTTGTGGGCCAGAGTGACAGGGGAGGAGACGCCGTGGTGGGTCGCCGATACGATCGCTAATCGCGCATTGATGTCGAGTCATCGTCATACGAGATGATTCTCGCGATGACCCAGTCTTCTGCCGGGACGGACCGACACAAAGATCACGGACTGTGACGGACGGATTTTCAGATTCGATCTTGAAATCTCATTTTTCTTAACCCCTTTCAATTTATCTTTCATTAATTGTGATATAGAAATGTTAAGAAGATTTCTTTAAACGGACAGTTTTCTCTTCATAATTTCAGAGTGATTGTTTCTGTGTGGCGTAAAAAAGTGATTTTATAATGTCATTGAAAAGATAATATATTGTTTAATGGAAGACAATTCCCGTGTTGGAATTGTGAAGAGCGCGAGTTGAGCGCGCGGGCTAAGCATTAAATTAATATCAAGCCCACTAGTAACTGATAGCATCTAGAGCTAATGTCCCGACACAATGAGGATCAAGAAGAAATAAGAAAAAAATTCCAACGGATTTGAATCCAAGACTATTTAGTACACCTACGGACCGATGGCAGCGCTCGGAGCGCACCTGTGCAGGCAGGATCGCGTGGGCGCCTATTGTCTTATTCAATCTTTATTGCTTTCATTTATTTTTTCTCGTGGTTTTGTAATAAAATCAATTTACAGATATTTTCGGTATCCGATGGAATTTATGATAATTTTTATATAAAAAAACTTTTATCTACTCGCACACCAAAATGAACAACTAAATTATTGTATGTGAAGGATACCATTATTAAAATCGTTCGTAAAAGTATCCAAATCATGCGTAAAACTCCAATCTCAATCAAATGAAATTTCATTATTATACGATTTATGTTTTCTTGTTACTCTTGCAACAAGTCACGTCACTAAACAAACACGTATATGATACACGAATGTGAAAGGATATTGTTCACTAAAGTTTTCAAAATGATGCAGAAAAGCTCTTCTTCATACACTCGTGCGTAAAACTCCAATATAAATTAAAAGGAATTTCGTTATTAAACGATTTCTGTTTATTGTTACTATGGCAACATATCACGTCACTAAACAAATTTGTTTCATGGATACAATACTGTATGATACACGTGTTTGAAAGGATTTTGTTCACTAAAGTTTTTAAATTGATGCAGAAAAGCCCTTCTTCACACTCTCGTGCGTAAAACTCCAATATAAATTAAAAGGAATTTAATTATTAAACGAATTCTTTTAATTGTTGCTATGGCAACATATCACGTCACTAAACAAATTTGTTTCGTGGATACAATAATATATGATACACGTGTGTGAAAGGATTTTGTTCACTAAAGTTTTTAAACTTATGCAGAAAAGCCCTTCTTCATACACTCGTACGTAAAACTCCAATATAAATTAAAAGGAATTTCGGTATTAAACGATTTCTGTTTATTGTTACTATGGCAACATATCACGTCACTAAACAAATTTGTTTCGTGGATACAATAATGTATGATACACGTGTGTGAAAGGATTTTGTTCACTAAAATTTTTAAACTGATGCAGAAAAGCCATTCTTCACACACTCGTGCGTAAAACTCCAATATAAATTAAAAGGAATTTCGGTATTAAACGATTTCTGTTTATTGTTACTATGGCAACATATCACGTCACTAAACAAATTTGTTTCGTGGATACAATAATGTATGATACACGTGTGTGAAAGGATTTTGTTCACTAAAGTTTTTAAACTGATGCAGAAAAGCCCTTCTTCACACACTCGTGCGTAAAACTCCAATATAAATTAAATCGAATTTCATTAATAAACGATTTCTGTTTATTGTTACTATGGCAAGATATCACGTCACTAAACAAATTTGCTTCGTAGATAAAATAATGTATGATACACGTGTGTGAAAGGATATTGTTGACGTAAATTTTTATACTAATGCAGGAAAGCCCTTCTTCGTACACTCGTGCGTAAAACTCCAATATAAATTAAAAGGAATTTCATTATTAAACGTTTTCTGTTTATTGTTACTATGGCAACAAATCACGTCACTAAACAAACTTGCTTCGTAGATAAAATAATGTATGATACGCGTGTGTGAAAGGATATTGTTGACTAAAGTTTTTAAACTGAGGCACAAAAGCCCTTCTGCACACACTTGTATCATAAACTGCTATTTCTTTCCAAATAAAACTTTTACAATGTAAATGGGTAGCAACTAAGCACCGTCTACAGTGGGTCAATTTGAATGGTCTGACACACAGCAAACGAATGGTAGCTAAACCATCGGAAACTCTAACTGCTGAAATCCTGCAACTGCCAAGGAAGCATATCGAAATTGTTGTAGGCCTACCTTCAGGACACTGCCCTCTACGAGAACACCTACATAAAATGGTTATCTGGAAGGATGAACCTTTATGCAGGTTATGCTATGAGGAGGACGAAACCGCCGCCCATATAATCTTCCACTGTGAAGCAATTGCACGTAGGAGACACAAGCTTGATATTACAGCTGAGAGAGTCCCCGTGAAAAACATGGCACATAGAATCCTGGACCTAATAGAGGGACTGGATCTATTTGCATGAACGAAACAATGTGGGGAAATACAATAGGCCAATGGGCCGCAGGGTTTTAAGGGCTAACCCCCCTGGACCCACATTGGTTAGAGAAAAAAAAAAACTTTCACAAAATCGCCTTTGTAAAAGTTAAAGCCTTTTACAAAATTAACCAGCCTATGAACAAACCTAACCTGACCTAATCTAACCCAACAGTGAGTAGTCTATTCTGTATTTGATAAGTTTCTTCTTTGAATTATTTCCAATTGCAATAATGAACATTTTGTAACATACGAATTCAGAACAATTAAGCGTAATCAAGCGAAAGAATGATTGAATCAGAGCCTCTTCTGGAATCACAGCCATAATTCCGTTGATTGCAATAACCGTCTCAATTAATAGCAATTACACAAGTTGCCTTCAAATTGATATTAATGCACACAAACTCCACCAATTATTATCAGCAACAACAGCGGGAAAATCCGCTCGCGCTTGCTCCGTCCGCGTACAAAAAAATTCTCTCTTTGTGCACGTCGAGGGGTTTATTATGATTTTAATGAGGGTAATTTATTTAATTAAAGTGATTAAAGTTAACTAAAAAATTGCTTAATTCGTGCTCATCAAGTGTAATTTATATGGTGGAGCCGTGCGTTAAAATTTCAACGGCAATTACAGAACAATTCCGGTCGAACGGCGGACGGACCGACAGACACAATGGCACTAACAGACACAAGAATCTAACAGAGATACAGGCAGCTTACTAAGTAATTAACATCGTGATTTGGATGGAACAGAATTGGCTCTGTACTCACTAGCTTTGATATCAATATTAAGAGAAACAAAATTAGTTAAACAGGACGAGCCTAGCAAGATTAGAGAGACTAGAAAGACAATACTTGATATACTAGACAGACTAGACAGACTGGACATACTAGACAGACTAAACAGATTGGACAGACTAAACAGACTGGACAAAACTTTTATAGGCACTCACTAGCTGGTTAGTGTGGGACTCCTTCTCTTCCAGATATAGTATACCCACTAAAACAACCTCTCCCCCGGGATCAGTACTCCACTTCGGGACCGCGTTAGCATTACTTCAAAGTGGTGATCCTTTCCATCACGGCGGCCCGTTCCTTGACAACAGCCTGACCTTTCATTCATCTTCGTCTTTTGTTCGGAGTATCATGGCACATATCGTTGCTACTGCCCATTTTTTACACACTATCTTATAACCGTTTCCCCAAACATCGCCATTTACAGCCTGTATGAAATTTTCCCAACAAGCTAACTTTGCTTTTTTAATGCTGGTCCTCAGCTCTCTCCTTGCCTTGGCGTATACTGTTTTCTAATTGTAAAGGATCTACATTTGGGTTGCTTTAAGTCTAGTCCACGATCTTTTTTCCGAACACAGGCTTTCCGAAGAGTCGCGATTTCTTGGTTCCACCAGTAGACGGTTTTTCTTCGGTTCTGTCCAGGTCTCGAGAGGAGGGCGGCACAGGTTTTAGATGAAGCCGCAGTGATTGTAGGCACATCGGGTAGCTCTACCTTGTTGAGTTCCAACTAGAGACTTTCCTTGACTGCGTCCTCTTTATGGGGTTTATACCTCCACATGTGTGCTGCGCTCAAGTTTGCCATCAGTGATGGTGGTTGCCCGGGGTTTATGGCGAGATCAAATGTGATAAGCTGGTGGTCGCTTAGTGCTTCCTCCTGAAGTACCTGCCAGTTTTTTGCATTATAGGTTAAGTTCGCTGTGGAGAAAGTCACATCTATTGCGCTTTGTCTATTACCGCGAATGAATGTGGCTGCGTTGCCCATGTTGGCAGTAACCAGGTCGAGTGATACTAGCCAGTCCTTTACCCTTTCACCGCCATTCCGGGAAATATGACCCGGGGCCCTGAATTTATACAGCGCCGTCCCGGGCTACGTAGCCCGGGGTTATTTTTTTTCCCAGCGCCATCTAGTTTTGCGTTGGATTACTTAACGAGCGCAGCGGCTGGGCAAATTTTTCCAGGTTTTTCACTTTTTCACACACAACCCGGACAGTTTTTGTCGCACGTTCTGGCGTCGGTGTGTCCGGGACGTCGCCGTCCATCCGACTGTCACCTCACTTTACTACATTTTTACTTAAAATTTTTGGGACGTTTGAAAAACTCACATTTTCTTGCAAAAAAACGTCATTTTTGGACGCCTAAATGACGCCATCCGGAACCGTTATCGAAAATCGTCATGCGTGGGGTTACCGGATGTTAACCGGAAGTCGCGCGGCGACGAGAGTGGTATCGGAAGACGCGCCTCGAAGTTTTCTACCAGAAATCTTTCGTGAATTTCATTTTTCCCGTGCATCTTCGCCGTGACTTCTGTAAAAGTGGTAATTTTTGTAATGCAAACTTTTGTGGTCCGTGTGGGGATGCGTTCGGCTTGAATCGCCAGGTCACGACGGAATCGCAAATTTCGATCAATTCTGAGACGAATGACGTGTGGCGTTTCCAGAATTTCACCTGGAGGGCCGCACCGAGTGGGTTTTTGAAAAGGCCAAATTCAGATTTTTTATGCCCCCGGACATTTTTTTTGCGGCATATCTTCGCTGATTTAAAAGCGCGTCTTCGATGCTTTAACTGCGAATGAACTCTGCGCATCCCCAGGTTTCGTCCTCCGTCCTGCTGCGCCCCTTCAGATGGAAAAACCCCCAGAAAATCGAGGCTTTTGCGAAAACTGCCCGACGGAAGCGCAGGCGGCGGCGAAAAACGGGTTTATACATTTTTCTGGTGTAGAACCGATAGCCCCGTCGAGCGGTGCCGTTTTTGCGATTCAAGTCCCTCAAGTTCGGACGCACCAGACCGAAACCTATAATCACGAATTTTTTACCTTCGAGGCGCATTTTGCGTTGGATCTTCCACGGACGCCCTACACTTATTTAAAGGGCTCCAGGTCACCGTTTGGGTTCGTTCTCTTTAGAACACTTGCCCGCAGCTATTCCTGGGCGATGGAAGTTGTTACGGGAGGCTTATGTTCAGCAGTGGACAAATATAGCTGGACGATGATGATGATATACTGAGTGCTCGCCGAAACGTCGTTGTATACATTCCACCTGAATGCGACTGTCTGACTTTGCGTCATGCGCTTGGTAGGGAACGTCGGTTCGATTATTTGTCTGTGTCGCTACTGTTATCTGCATTTAGTATATGAAGGCCATCCGCCATCGTCAAAATATTTAAGCTGCGACGACTTTCTGCGAATCTGCGGCGATTTAAAGCGAAAAATGCGCAAAAGTGAAAAAAACCAAAGGCGTTTTGCTGTGGTACCTAGAACGTCCGAGCCAATGGACGGATCTGTAAGAGGAAAAAAAAAACAAATGTCGAAAATAAAACGTCCATATTTTTGCAGCCGCCCGGTGAATGTTCTGGATTTTTCAGTGGATTGTAGAACGGTGTTTTGGCTTTCCGTACCCATAATTGGACGTCGCGGAATCGCGTCGCGATGCCCACTTATAACTGTTAATCACACCAGGCACCAGGATGTCGCGTTTTTGAATTTTGGATGTCGCGTCGAGCGGCGCATTTTGGAACCGGCGCCACGTCGCTGCGACCACGGAGTGACCGCGGAGCGGCCGCCACAGTTCGAAACGTATCCGCTCTTTTTCGCCTTAAGGTGTGGTCAGTCTGACCACCTAGTCAGTTTCGTCGTTTCTGGACGCAGCGACTCGAAACTGCACACGTTCGATTCAGAACAGACGCCCGCGCCTATGGTTTCGGGATCCGAGCCGTCCCCGTCGAGCTGCCGACGTTGGAAAATATGACTCATTTCTTGCACGATTTTTTTACACTTACTCCCTCACCGCGCGGCCGAATCCGACTTTTGCAGGACGGGGCGATGCCGCCCGCCGATACGCGTATTTCGGTACCACTCGCGGCTTGCTGCATTGCTCCCTTCACCCGGTGCGTCCGAAATGCCGAAAAAAAATCCGCATCCTCCTCTTTGGCCGGCAATTTGCGAGTTCGACGGTCATCGGCGAAAATTTGGGTTCGCATCGCGCAGGACAGATGCGGGGATCTAAAAACCCGATCGGCACTTCCCGATTGGGCAGTATCTCCATAAATGCGCAGCCTCCATAAATATTCAAGTTTGCCGCAGTCTGCGTTCAACGTGCCGCGGCGGACTCGCGATTTTTCGATACAATTCTTTATATTGAGCGGCAGTGAAACCGCCGCGGATCCGCCGCTGCGATTAATGGAGGAGCAAAGGATTATAGAGTAGCGCTATTTTTCGCTATTGATCAATAGGTGATCAATGTGAAAGGGGTTGCATAACTACCGTCATTTTTATAAATACTACGCTGTGTGTTATTCCTTAAAATTGACATGGCAGTGAAAGGGTTCAAGATGGATCCTCTTGCATCTTCGTAGTTGGACCCCCGGAGTGGGCTTTTCGAGTTGAAGTCTTCAGACATGATCGTTGGGTCATTTTGGTTTCGGATTGTCTCAGATAGTTTGTTTAGATAGTCCTCAAATTTGCTCTTGGTGATGTTTGGTGATACGTAGCACGAATAGATAGCGACACCCGCTACCTCGCACCAGGATGATCCATTGCCGCTACCGTAGGTTGATGGTGTGTTGTTGTACACTCTGACGGTGGTGTCGGCTTGGACAGCTACTGCCCAGGCGTTGTTCCTCACGTGATGTTTATTTGGCTCCGTTACCAGTAGCACGTCAGCATTGTATTTAGACATATTTCGATAAAGTAAGTCCTGAGCTTCGCGGCATCTATTTATGTTAAGTTGCAGGAACTTGATCATTTCTGTTAGTCGGGCGCGCCTTGCTTCCGCTAGGGCTTTTTTGAAGGCGGGGCAATTTCCCGAGTTCGCCCGATGTCCATGGATCTCACATACAGGGAAATACTCTTCGCCCTTGCAGTCCTGCGCAATGTGTCCTTTCTGTCCACATCGGAGACACATCTTCAGCCTGTTGGGTCCAGTGCAGTCCCTCGCCAGGTTTCCATACAGCCAGCACCTGTGGCATTTTGTTAGATTGAGTCTCTTTTGGATTTTGCACTCGAGCATTCCTGTAATGATCTTACCTTTTTTAATAAGGGTGCTTGTTGCATGCTCCTCCGGCAGTAGGACAGTTGCTGCCTGACTATCAATATAGACCGGTCAAAGGCTACGGATCGTTATATCCAGCTTAGAGTCACCTAGCGCGCTTTTTATTGCGCTGGTGATTTCGGCCTTGGTCGTGACAGCGTCCATTCCCTTTATGTGGAGAACGGTGTCGTCAGAAATGACACGTATGTCGAGATCCGGGCGCTTTCCTTTGATGTGGTCTCTAAGGGTCCGTCCATTTTTTGCTCTTACTTCCAGTAGGAGGTCCTTTGTTTTAGCCACCTTCTTGACTTTAGTATTCGAAACTCCTGGAAGGTTAGGTTAGGTTGGGTTAGGTTTTTTGATGTGGTCTCAAAGGGTCCGTCCATTTTTTCCTCTTACTTGCAGGAGGAGGTCCAATGTTTTAGCCACCTTCTTGACTTTAGTTATCGAAACTCCTGGAAGGTTTGGGTCGACCATTTTTAGTAGGTCTGTGTAGGCACTTCCATCGCCCTGTATAATAACGGCCTCTGTGGTCCTTCTTCTGTCGTTTATCCTTGGAGGAGGACCCGTGGTTGAGGGTTGCGGAGCTCTTTTAGAATCTCAGACCAAGTGGACTGCTGTGCCTGGGTCGTTCCCATAGCAGGCTGCGGTTTTTCAGGGCAGTAGTTATATCCGAGCGAGCGAATAGATATTCCAGGATTTTTTTTTTGCCATGGGCCAATACTCGGTTCTCGTCTTATGGATCGCCAGACTTTTTGATCCATTTTTCTCCATGATGGTCCTTAGCACAGTCAAAGAGGTCCTTTGGATCGGTTAGGGCGTCTGTGACATTTTTTGTGACAATCTGGTAAACAAACCTGGCTTTGGTGGTCATGTCTCCTTTATCGTCGGGAATGCCAATGGAGTGTCTCAAGTAAACGACTTTACCTGGTTCTGGCTTCTGCTTGGCTGTTTTTTCTGGCCGCGCGTATATTGTTGTTTGAGTTTTTGGCACCCCTTGGTCCGGGTTTAGGTTCGTGTAGACAAACCAAGCAATATAGCACTTCGTGGAGGTTTTAAGGGCCTTTCAGTACCCTTCCTTAATCTTTCGGTATGCCAGCAGAGGCCATTCCATACCGGACGCCACTTGGAAGTCCTCGTATGCCGTTCTTTGATCAATTTGTGGGAACAATTTTGTCAGTTGCTGCTCCTGCTTTGATGGGAGTGTTTGCGTGCTTATGCTGCGCATTATGGCTCTTGGACTGCTTTCTTCACGAATATTTTCGTCGGTCTGCACGTCCTCGTCGTAGGTCGGGGTCTCGGCCTTTTTTTCCCATTAGTGATTTTCCAGCCAATTCTGTACGAAACTTCTGTTCATGGTGTTTATGTTTTTTTTTTCATTTTTATGACTAGTTCCTTTATTTCCGTTTTTGTATTTTGATTATCAGAGACAATCTTTTCGAAGGTTACAATTTGCTTCGCAATTGTTTCTATTGCCTCTATTAGAGTGAAGGCTATTGGGCTCTCTACTTTCTTTGTAGTTTCCGGCTCTTTAAATGATGTATTCAACAATTTCCGTTTTTTCGAGAAGTCCCCACCTAGCGAGTTACACCTTTGGTGTCCACCTATCATATTAAGCCTTCTGTGTGCAGGCACTTTGGTATCGTGTCCCTCGAAAACGAATATCTCAGAACTTATATTTCTCCCTGTTCTTCCAGCAGTAGTTTCTTGCACTCCGGCCTGGTCACCTACCAGGAGTGCTGGGCGATCGATGAATGACGGTCAAGGGAGCCCGCTCGCACACTCCCTGCACCGACCGGCACAAATCTAAGGGCGAATTTTCCTTATTTGTATGCATAGTCATAAATTTAAAGGCTGTCCGACTTAGACCCGCGCTACTGGGTCTAGGAAGTCTAGGTCTTTTTTGGTGAAGAGGATTTTCCCTTGTGTGCAATACGCCCAATTTGGGACAGACCTGGTGGTATATAGGAAGGATAGATTTCAGTTTATGGTAGGATTAGGTTAGGACATGGTTACCTCCCGGAATTTATGAGTGGGAGAGAAACTAAGGCTCGCGTGGGCAGGGTCGCATCCCTGAAGTAGGTCTATCCCTGCAGGGACCACAGGGAGTACCCACCCGCTACCACCAGATTAGTTAGACTGGACAGACTGGAGAGACTCGACAGATTGGACAAACTGAACCGACTGGACATACTAGACAGACTGGACAGACTGGAAAGACTGGACAGTCTGGACAGACTGGACAGTCTGGACAGACTGGACAGACTGGACAAACTGGACAAACTGGACAGACTGAACAAACTGGACAGACTAAACAGACTAGACAGACCAGACAGACTAGACAGACCAGACAGACTAGACAGACTGGCCAGATTATTGGAAAACCGAATCACTGACAAGCTTAATTTAGCTGTAACTCGCTTGATACTAACCCAATTTAGATGATTTTTACAGATAGTTAAATTAGATAGAGTACACTACATATTCTTCACATGAAATATTTCATTAAGATTCATAGATATTAAGTTGTCGTGTCTTAAAGCTTAGTCTTGATGTATATAAGGAAACTTACCGATTATTTGACTACCAAGCTTAATTTAGATGCAACTCGTCCAATACAAGTCTAAATTGGAATATTTTTATAGATACTTAAACTAAATAGAATAGACTACATCTTCTTCAAATGAAATATTTTACTAAGATTACTACATATTAAGTTATAATGCCTGAAATCTCAGTCTTGATATATATTAGAAAACATCATTTGATTATGAAATTTAATTTAGTTGTAACTCAATCAATACTACTCCGATTTGGAAATGTCTTACAGACGGTTAAACTACATACACTATACTACATATTTCTTAGATGGAAGATTTTTGATAGGTTACTATTTTTAAAGTTATCATATGTGTAAACTTAGTTTACATTTTCATTGGTTAACTGATAATACTTACTGACCTAACAGTCTTAATTTAATTGTAACTCCTTTAATACCACTCGTCTTGTCTGTCTAGTCTTGTGTGTCTAGTCTTGTCAGTCTAGTCTTGTCTGTCTAGTCTTGTCTGTCTAGTCTTGTCTGTCTAGGCTTGTCTGTCTAGTCTTGTCTGTCTAGTCTTGTCTGTCTAGTCTTGTACGTCTAATCCTGCCTGTCTAGTCTTGTCTGTCTAGTCTTGTCTGTCTAGTCTTGTCTGTCTAGTCTTGTCTGTCTAGTCTTGTCTGTCTAGTCTTGTCTGACTAGTCTTGTCTGACTAGTCTTGTCTGTCTAGTCTTACCTGTCTAGTCTTGTCTGTCTAGTCTTGTCTGTCTAGTCTTGTCTGTCTAGTCTTGTCTGTCTAGTCTTGTCTGTCTAGTCTTGTCTGTCTAGTCTTGTCTGTCTAGTCTTGTCTGTCTAGTCTTGTCTGTCTAGTCTTGTCTGTCTAGTCTTGTCTGTCTAGTCTTGTCTGTCTAGTCTTGTCTGTCTAGTCTTGTCTGTCTAGTCTTGTCTGTCTAGTCTTGTCTGTCTAGTCTTGTCTGTCTAGTCTTGTCTGTCTAGTCTTGTCTGTCTAGTCTTGTCTGTCTAGTCTTGTCTGTCTAGTCTTGTCTGTCTAGTCTTGTCTGTCTAGTCTTGTCTGTCTAGTCTTGTCTGTCTAGTCTTGTCTGTCTAGTCTTGTCTGTCTAGTCTTGTCTGTCTAGTCTTGTCTGTCTAGTCTTGTCTGTCTAGTCTTGTCTGTCTAGTCTTGTCTGTCTAGTCTTGTCTGTCTAGTCTTGTCTGTCTAGTCTTGTCTGTCTAGTCTTGTCTGTCTAGTCTTGTCTGTCTAGTCTTGTCTGTCTAGTCTTGTCTGTCTAGTCTTGTCTGTCTAGTCTTGTCTGTCTAGTCTTGTCTGTCTAGTCTTGTCTGTCTAGTCTTGTCTGTCTAGTCTTGTCTGTCTAGTCTTGTCTGTCTAGTCTTGTCTGTCTAGTCTTGTCTGTCTAGTCTTGTCTGTCTAGTCTTGTCTGTCTAGTCTTGTCTGTCTAGTCTTGTCTGTCTAGTCTTGTCTGTCTAGTCTTGTCTGTCTAGTCTTGTCTGTCTAGTCTTGTCTGTCTAGTCTTGTCTGTCTAGTCTTGTCTGTCTAGTCTTGTCTGTCTAGTCTTGTCTGTCTAGTCTTGTCTGTCTAGTCTTGTCTGTCTAGTCTTGTCTGTCTAGTCTTGTCTGTCTAGTCTTGTCTGTCTAGTCTTGTCTGTCTAGTCTTGTCTGTCTAGTCTTGTCTGTCTAGTCTTGTCTGTCTAGTCTTGTCTGTCTAGTCTTGTCTGTCTAGTCTTGTCTGTCTAGTCTTGTCTGTCTAGTCTTGTCTGTCTAGTCTTGTCTGTCTAGTCTTGTCTGTCTAGTCTTGTCTGTCTAGTCTTGTCTGTCTAGTCTTGTCTGTCTAGTCTTGTCTGTCTAGTCTTGTCTGTCTAGTCTTGTCTGTCTAGTCTTGTCTGTCTAGTCTTGTCTGTCTAGTCTTGTCTGTCTAGTCTTGTCTGTCTAGTCTTGTCTGTCTAGTCTTGTCTGTCTAGTCTTGTCTGTCTAGTCTTGTCTGTCTAGTCTTGTCTGTCTAGTCTTGTCTGTCTAGTCTTGTCTGTCTAGTCTTGTCTGTCTAGTCTTGTCTGTCTAGTCTTGTCTGTCTAGTCTTGTCTGTCTAGTCTTGTCTGTCTAGTCTTGTCTGTCTAGTCTTGTCTGTCTAGTCTTGTCTGTCTAGTCTTGTCTGTCTAGTCTTGTCTGTCTAGTCTTGTCTGTCTAGTCTTGTCTGTCTAGTCTTGTCTGTCTAGTCTTGTCTGTCTAGTCTTGTCTGTCTAGTCTTGTCTGTCTAGTCTTGTCTGTCTAGTCTTGTCTGTCTAGTCTTGTCTGTCTAGTCTTGTCTGTCTAGTCTTGTCTGTCTAGTCTTGTCTGTCTAGTCTTGTCTGTCTAGTCTTGTCTGTCTAGTCTTGTCTGTCTAGTCTTGTCTGTCTAGTCTTGTCTGTCTAGTCTTGTCTGTCTAGTCTTGTCTGTCTAGTCTTGTCTGTCTAGTCTTGTCTGTCTAGTCTTGTCTGTCTAGTCTTGTCTGTCTAGTCTTGTCTGTCTAGTCTTGTCTGTCTAGTCTTGTCTGTCTAGTCTTGTCTGTCTAGTCTTGTCTGTCTAGTCTTGTCTGTCTAGTCTTGTCTGTCTAGTCTTGTCTGTCTAGTCTTGTCTGTCTAGTCTTGTCTGTCTAGTCTTGTCTGTCTAGTCTTGTCTGTCTAGTCTTGTCTGTCTAGTCTTGTCTGTCTAGTCTTGTCTGTCTAGTCTTGTCTGTCTAGTCTTGTCTGTCTAGTCTTGTCTGTCTAGTCTTGTCTGTCTAGTCTTGTCTGTCTAGTCTTGTCTGTCTAGTCTTGTCTGTCTAGTCTTGTCTGTCTAGTCTTGTCTGTCTAGTCTTGTCTGTCTAGTCTTGTCTGTCTAGTCTTGTCTGTCTAGTCTTGTCTGTCTAGTCTTGTCTGTCTAGTCTTGTCTGTCTAGTCTTGTCTGTCTAGTCTTGTCTGTCTAGTCTTGTCTGTCTAGTCTTGTCTGTCTAGTCTTGTCTGTCTAGTCTTGTCTGTCTAGTCTTGTCTGTCTAGTCTTGTCTGTCTAGTCTTGTCTGTCTAGTCTTGTCTGTCTAGTCTTGTCTGTCTAGTCTTGTCTGTCTAGTCTTGTCTGTCTAGTCTTGTCTGTCTAGTCTTGTCTGTCTAGTCTTGTCTGTCTAGTCTTGTCTGTCTAGTCTTGTCTGTCTAGTCTTGTCTGTCTAGTCTTGTCTGTCTAGTCTTGTCTGTCTAGTCTTGTCTGTCTAGTCTTGTCTGTCTAGTCTTGTCTGTCTAGTCTTGTCTGTCTAGTCTTGTCTGTCTAGTCTTGTCTGTCTAGTCTTGTCTGTCTAGTCTTGTCTGTCTAGTCTTGTCTGTCTAGTCTTGTCTGTCTAGTCTTGTCTGTCTAGTCTTGTCTGTCTAGTCTTGTCTGTCTAGTCTTGTCTGTCTAGTCTTGTCTGTCTAGTCTTGTCTGTCTAGTCTTGTCTGTCTAGTCTTGTCTGTCTAGTCTTGTCTGTCTAGTCTTGTCTGTCTAGTCTTGTCTGTCTAGTCTTGTCTGTCTAGTCTTGTCTGTCTAGTCTTGTCTGTCTAGTCTTGTCTGTCTAGTCTTGTCTGTCTAGTCTTGTCTGTCTAGTCTTGTCTGTCTAGTCTTGTCTGTCTAGTCTTGTCTGTCTAGTCTTGTCTGTCTAGTCTTGTCTGTCTAGTCTTGTCTGTCTAGTCTTGTCTGTCTAGTCTTGTCTGTCTAGTCTTGTCTGTCTAGTCTTGTCTGTCTAGTCTTGTCTGTCTAGTCTTGTCTGTCTAGTCTTGTCTGTCTAGTCTTGTCTGTCTAGTCTTGTCTGTCTAGTCTTGTCTGTCTAGTCTTGTCTGTCTAGTCTTGTCTGTCTAGTCTTGTCTGTCTAGTCTTGTCTGTCTAGTCTTGTCTGTCTAGTCTTGTCTGTCTAGTCTTGTCTGTCTAGTCTTGTCTGTCTAGTCTTGTCTGTCTAGTCTTGTCTGTCTAGTCTTGTCTGTCTAGTCTTGTCTGTCTAGTCTTGTCTGTCTAGTCTTGTCTGTCTAGTCTTGTCTGTCTAGTCTTGTCTGTCTAGTCTTGTCTGTCTAGTCTTGTCTGTCTAGTCTTGTCTGTCTAGTCTTGTCTGTCTAGTCTTGTCTGTCTAGTCTTGTCTGTCTAGTCTTGTCTGTCTAGTCTTGTCTGTCTAGTCTTGTCTGTCTAGTCTTGTCTGTCTAGTCTTGTCTGTCTAGTCTTGTCTGTCTAGTCTTGTCTGTCTAGTCTTGTCTGTCTAGTCTTGTCTGTCTAGTCTTGTCTGTCTAGTCTTGTCTGTCTAGTCTTGTCTGTCTAGTCTTGTCTGTCTAGTCTTGTCTGTCTAGTCTTGTCTGTCTAGTCTTGTCTGTCTAGTCTTGTCTGTCTAGTCTTGTCTGTCTAGTCTTGTCTGTCTAGTCTTGTCTGTCTAGTCTTGTCTGTCTAGTCTTGTCTGTCTAGTCTTGTCTGTCTAGTCTTGTCTGTCTAGTCTTGTCTGTCTAGTCTTGTCTGTCTAGTCTTGTCTGTCTAGTCTTGTCTGTCTAGTCTTGTCTGTCTAGTCTTGTCTGTCTAGTCTTGTCTGTCTAGTCTTGTCTGTCTAGTCTTGTCTGTCTAGTCTTGTCTGTCTAGTCTTGTCTGTCTAGTCTTGTCTGTCTAGTCTTGTCTGTCTAGTCTTGTCTGTCTAGTCTTGTCTGTCTAGTCTTGTCTGTCTAGTCTTGTCTGTCTAGTCTTGTCTGTCTAGTCTTGTCTGTCTAGTCTTGTCTGTCTAGTCTTGTCTGTCTAGTCTTGTCTGTCTAGTCTTGTCTGTCTAGTCTTGTCTGTCTAGTCTTGTCTGTCTAGTCTTGTCTGTCTAGTCTTGTCTGTCTAGTCTTGTCTGTCTAGTCTTGTCTGTCTAGTCTTGTCTGTCTAGTCTTGTCTGTCTAGTCTTGTCTGTCTAGTCTTGTCTGTCTAGTCTTGTCTGTCTAGTCTTGTCTGTCTAGTCTTGTCTGTCTAGTCTTGTCTGTCTAGTCTTGTCTGTCTAGTCTTGTCTGTCTAGTCTTGTCTGTCTAGTCTTGTCTGTCTAGTCTTGTCTGTCTAGTCTTGTCTGTCTAGTCTTGTCTGTCTAGTCTTGTCTGTCTAGTCTTGTCTGTCTAGTCTTGTCTGTCTAGTCTTGTCTGTCTAGTCTTGTCTGTCTAGTCTTGTCTGTCTAGTCTTGTCTGTCTAGTCTTGTCTGTCTAGTCTTGTCTGTCTAGTCTTGTCTGTCTAGTCTTGTCTGTCTAGTCTTGTCTGTCTAGTCTTGTCTGTCTAGTCTTGTCTGTCTAGTCTTGTCTGTCTAGTCTTGTCTGTCTAGTCTTGTCTGTCTAGTCTTGTCTGTCTAGTCTTGTCTGTCTAGTCTTGTCTGTCTAGTCTTGTCTGTCTAGTCTTGTCTGTCTAGTCTTGTCTGTCTAGTCTTGTCTGTCTAGTCTTGTCTGTCTAGTCTTGTCTGTCTAGTCTTGTCTGTCTAGTCTTGTCTGTCTAGTCTTGTCTGTCTAGTCTTGTCTGTCTAGTCTTGTCTGTCTAGTCTTGTCTGTCTAGTCTTGTCTGTCTAGTCTTGTCTGTCTAGTCTTGTCTGTCTAGTCTTGTCTGTCTAGTCTTGTCTGTCTAGTCTTGTCTGTCTAGTCTTGTCTGTCTAGTCTTGTCTGTCTAGTCTTGTCTGTCTAGTCTTGTCTGTCTAGTCTTGTCTGTCTAGTCTTGTCTGTCTAGTCTTGTCTGTCTAGTCTTGTCTGTCTAGTCTTGTCTGTCTAGTCTTGTCTGTCTAGTCTTGTCTGTCTAGTCTTGTCTGTCTAGTCTTGTCTGTCTAGTCTTGTCTGTCTAGTCTTGTCTGTCTAGTCTTGTCTGTCTAGTCTTGTCTGTCTAGTCTTGTCTGTCTAGTCTTGTCTGTCTAGTCTTGTCTGTCTAGTCTTGTCTGTCTAGTCTTGTCTGTCTAGTCTTGTCTGTCTAGTCTTGTCTGTCTAGTCTTGTCTGTCTAGTCTTGTCTGTCTAGTCTTGTCTGTCTAGTCTTGTCTGTCTAGTCTTGTCTGTCTAGTCTTGTCTGTCTAGTCTTGTCTGTCTAGTCTTGTCTGTCTAGTCTTGTCTGTCTAGTCTTGTCTGTCTAGTCTTGTCTGTCTAGTCTTGTCTGTCTAGTCTTGTCTGTCTAGTCTTGTCTGTCTAGTCTTGTCTGTCTAGTCTTGTCTGTCTAGTCTTGTCTGTCTAGTCTTGTCTGTCTAGTCTTGTCTGTCTAGTCTTGTCTGTCTAGTCTTGTCTGTCTAGTCTTGTCTGTCTAGTCTTGTCTGTCTAGTCTTGTCTGTCTAGTCTTGTCTGTCTAGTCTTGTCTGTCTAGTCTTGTCTGTCTAGTCTTGTCTGTCTAGTCTTGTCTGTCTAGTCTTGTCTGTCTAGTCTTGTCTGTCTAGTCTTGTCTGTCTAGTCTTGTCTGTCTAGTCTTGTCTGTCTAGTCTTGTCTGTCTAGTCTTGTCTGTCTAGTCTTGTCTGTCTAGTCTTGTCTGTCTAGTCTTGTCTGTCTAGTCTTGTCTGTCTAGTCTTGTCTGTCTAGTCTTGTCTGTCTAGTCTTGTCTGTCTAGTCTTGTCTGTCTAGTCTTGTCTGTCTAGTCTTGTCTGTCTAGTCTTGTCTGTCTAGTCTTGTCTGTCTAGTCTTGTCTGTCTAGTCTTGTCTGTCTAGTCTTGTCTGTCTAGTCTTGTCTGTCTAGTCTTGTCTGTCTAGTCTTGTCTGTCTAGTCTTGTCTGTCTAGTCTTGTCTGTCTAGTCTTGTCTGTCTAGTCTTGTCTGTCTAGTCTTGTCTGTCTAGTCTTGTCTGTCTAGTCTTGTCTGTCTAGTCTTGTCTGTCTAGTCTTGTCTGTCTAGTCTTGTCTGTCTAGTCTTGTCTGTCTAGTCTTGTCTGTCTAGTCTTGTCTGTCTAGTCTTGTCTGTCTAGTCTTGTCTGTCTAGTCTTGTCTGTCTAGTCTTGTCTGTCTAGTCTTGTCTGTCTAGTCTTGTCTGTCTAGTCTTGTCTGTCTAGTCTTGTCTGTCTAGTCTTGTCTGTCTAGTCTTGTCTGTCTAGTCTTGTCTGTCTAGTCTTGTCTGTCTAGTCTTGTCTGTCTAGTCTTGTCTGTCTAGTCTTGTCTGTCTAGTCTTGTCTGTCTAGTCTTGTCTGTCTAGTCTTGTCTGTCTAGTCTTGTCTGTCTAGTCTTGTCTGTCTAGTCTTGTCTGTCTAGTCTTGTCTGTCTAGTCTTGTCTGTCTAGTCTTGTCTGTCTAGTCTTGTCTGTCTAGTCTTGTCTGTCTAGTCTTGTCTGTCTAGTCTTGTCTGTCTAGTCTTGTCTGTCTAGTCTTGTCTGTCTAGTCTTGTCTGTCTAGTCTTGTCTGTCTAGTCTTGTCTGTCTAGTCTTGTCTGTCTAGTCTTGTCTGTCTAGTCTTGTCTGTCTAGTCTTGTCTGTCTAGTCTTGTCTGTCTAGTCTTGTCTGTCTAGTCTTGTCTGTCTAGTCTTGTCTGTCTAGTCTTGTCTGTCTAGTCTTGTCTGTCTAGTCTTGTCTGTCTAGTCTTGTCTGTCTAGTCTTGTCTGTCTAGTCTTGTCTGTCTAGTCTTGTCTGTCTAGTCTTGTCTGTCTAGTCTTGTCTGTCTAGTCTTGTCTGTCTAGTCTTGTCTGTCTAGTCTTGTCTGTCTAGTCTTGTCTGTCTAGTCTTGTCTGTCTAGTCTTGTCTGTCTAGTCTTGTCTGTCTAGTCTTGTCTGTCTAGTCTTGTCTGTCTAGTCTTGTCTGTCTAGTCTTGTCTGTCTAGTCTTGTCTGTCTAGTCTTGTCTGTCTAGTCTTGTCTGTCTAGTCTTGTCTGTCTAGTCTTGTCTGTCTAGTCTTGTCTGTCTAGTCTTGTCTGTCTAGTCTTGTCTGTCTAGTCTTGTCTGTCTAGTCTTGTCTGTCTAGTCTTGTCTGTCTAGTCTTGTCTGTCTAGTCTTGTCTGTCTAGTCTTGTCTGTCTAGTCTTGTCTGTCTAGTCTTGTCTGTCTAGTCTTGTCTGTCTAGTCTTGTCTGTCTAGTCTTGTCTGTCTAGTCTTGTCTGTCTAGTCTTGTCTGTCTAGTCTTGTCTGTCTAGTCTTGTCTGTCTAGTCTTGTCTGTCTAGTCTTGTCTGTCTAGTCTTGTCTGTCTAGTCTTGTCTGTCTAGTCTTGTCTGTCTAGTCTTGTCTGTCTAGTCTTGTCTGTCTAGTCTTGTCTGTCTAGTCTTGTCTGTCTAGTCTTGTCTGTCTAGTCTTGTCTGTCTAGTCTTGTCTGTCTAGTCTTGTCTGTCTAGTCTTGTCTGTCTAGTCTTGTCTGTCTAGTCTTGTCTGTCTAGTCTTGTCTGTCTAGTCTTGTCTGTCTAGTCTTGTCTGTCTAGTCTTGTCTGTCTAGTCTTGTCTGTCTAGTCTTGTCTGTCTAGTCTTGTCTGTCTAGTCTTGTCTGTCTAGTCTTGTCTGTCTAGTCTTGTCTGTCTAGTCTTGTCTGTCTAGTCTTGTCTGTCTAGTCTTGTCTGTCTAGTCTTGTCTGTCTAGTCTTGTCTGTCTAGTCTTGTCTGTCTAGTCTTGTCTGTCTAGTCTTGTCTGTCTAGTCTTGTCTGTCTAGTCTTGTCTGTCTAGTCTTGTCTGTCTAGTCTTGTCTGTCTAGTCTTGTCTGTCTAGTCTTGTCTGTCTAGTCTTGTCTGTCTAGTCTTGTCTGTCTCGTCTTGTCTGTCTGGTCTTGTCTGTGAAGTCTTGTCTGTCTAGTCTTGTCTGTCTAGTCTTGTCTGTCTAGTCTTGTCTGTCTAGACTTGTCTGTCTAGTCTTGTCTGTCTAGTCTTGTCTGTCTAGTCTTGTCTGTCTAGTCTTGTCTGTTTAGTCTTGTCTGTCTAGTCTTGTCTGTCTAGTCTTGTATGTCTAGTCTTGTCTGTCTAGTCTTGTCTGTCTAGTCTTGTCTGTCTAGTCTTGTCTGTCTAGTCTTGTCTGTCTAGTCTTGTCTGTCTAGTCTTGTCTGTCTAGTCTTGTCTGTCTAGTCTTGTCTGTCTAGTCTTGTCTGTCTAGTCTTGTCTGTATAGTCTTGTCTGTCTAGTCTTGTCTGTCTAGTCCTGTCTGTCTAGTCTGTCTAGTCTTGTCTGTCTAGTATTTTCTATCTTGTCATGCCTCTTTAACCTTCTCCGTTTAGTCTTGTTTGTCTATTGTTGTCCGTCTAGTCTTGTCTGTCTAGTCTTCTCTGTTCAGTATTGTTTATTTAGAGTTGGCAAGCATTTACATTGTCTGTATACTCCTGTCTGTTTAATCTGAAATGTCTGATGTTTGAAATATTTTCCTAACAAAATTTATGAGATAACAGAAACTTTGAGGAAGACAATGGATGCGAATTAGTTCGGGTCGCGTTCGCAATTAGTTTTAACGAAGTTTGTATACACTTGTGCCGTTCGAGTGATATTGGCGCGGGGGCGGTGTCGTCGGGGGCCGAAATAACAAGAGTCGAAAAGAGAAATGCGAAAAAGTTCACTTATTAAGAATGTTATAAGTATAAGATATTAGTGCGGACGGGAGCGCGACGGCCGCCGCGGCCCCGACGCTCCCGACAAGGACGCCGCCTGTATATTAAGAAAATGGGGGGTAGTTAAGGAAATTGGCAAAGTAGTTATGCTTGTATCTCCGGCGAGTTATTACATTTGGACCGGATCGACTCCTCACTGCGACAACACATTCATTAATTGTATAAAACTCATAAGAACAGTTATTTAAATCGACTAATTTAATCTTTAAAACAAAAGAACTAGTCTTATTGCCTAACAATCTCTTTCCAGTGAACATTCCATATCTATTGTTAGCGTAGACTTATTTGAATCTAAACTACAATGCTGTCTAAGTCCATAAAGTTTACTAGTTTTTCTTTTTGTGTTCAGTAAGTGTTTATAAAAGGTATGGGTGGCTCGACGGAGAAAAGGGCTAGCACCCAATGGTATGAGACAGAGACGCAGCCAGTCCTACTAGTCTCACGACTTGGTCCTCACGACCTCCAAGGTGTGGGAGTGATTAAGCTTTATGTAAATTAGCCGAGAAAGACAGAATAACATCTTTTTCCTTCCTCGTTATCATATCCTATTGCCTGCAATTGTTGCTAATTAAGCCAGTTCCTTCCTCTCGCCCTCTCTCCGCACGCCACTGACGCTTCACTTATTATCCAATCTCTTAAATCAAGCAATCAGTGCTTCGAGTGTCGTTAGGAGGTCACTAACACTTATTAGCTAACTACTTCGCTGCATTAGTCTCACTTAAAATCGGATCGCGAAATTGCGCCGCGTTTATTCCCTCCGACCAAATGTTTAAACCAATTATCTTATAAACCAACGAATTTCAGATGGACAAGAGAAGACAAAAACGATTCAAGTAGTATGGACTAGAGCTTGAAGGCTAAACTAGACTAGACTGACAAGACTATACAAACAAGACAAGACTAAATGATGAGATGCGTTTAGATAGTGAGCAGATAAAGAGACAAAGGCAGAGAAGATCATAAAAAAAGTACGAGGCGAATGAAAGGGTTAAGACAGTCAACATCCTGTTGTCGTGAATTAAAACCGGGTCTTTTTTTTGTATTTGGTTGGTGGCGGTTAACAAGCTCCCATTGAGGAGCGCTGCCTAGTTTTATAATTGTTCATTATTTCGGGGCCAGGACGGACACAAAGGTACAATTGCGTCGTCCATTTGCATTTATTATTCCATTCAAGTGCGCACGGCCGATAAACATCGCTAAAGGACAGTACGCGTTTAACGAATTAACAAACTGGCATCGAGGAAAGTTTCCTCACCATCTGTATGAAGCCGGGGGTTTGGTTGGGGGCCCGGGCGGCTCGGCGCGCGAAGACCGGCTCGGTGAAATACTGGGCCGAATCGGATAAACCAGATTTGAATAGATGTTTCTTGTTTTATAGTCGAACACGTGTCTTGGAACAGTTTCGTTTTTTTTTTTTGGGTTGATATTCTTATGGTCGTTACGTGTCGTTTTTTTTATTGCCCATAAGAATTATACAGGAAAAAAGATTATAATTTTCTGTCGTAAAAAGCAAAAATTCATTTAATTCTACGGTTTTTGTGAAATTATCAAGAGTTTTTGCATAGATTTCTAATTACGATTAACGTTTGTTCCAAATCCCACAATTATTATTTCTTCGTTCAGGCCGAATGACATTCTCGTTGCTTCTGCGATTAATACAACTCAGACGTTTTGAATAAACTTTACACGATTTTCTCATCCGCTATTAAATATCACACTTTATTGCTCTTCTAGACAGATTATTTTTTTCTTCCTAAAACCCATTCTATCTGCAAGAACTTTCTGCATAAAAGAAATACTCAAATTGCAATTTGTTACTAGGACTTTACACGAGTACGATATTTTTCACGTCTCGTCTCGTGTCGTAAAAGCGAGACGAACTCTCGTCTCGTCTCATGTGAAAGCGTAGAGGGCTTCACACGAAAACGATATTTTTCTCGTCTCGTCTCGTAAAAGCGAGACGAACGTCTCGTCTCGTGTGAAACTTACAGGGGTTCACATGAGAACGATATTTTTTTCGTCTCGTCTCGCCTCATCTCGTACAAGTGAGAATAACTCTCTTCTTGTTTTCTCTCGTGTGACGCCTTATTTCTTACTGAAGTTTCAAAAATTACATTCAGACTGTGCTAATTGACCAACCTATCAATCAGTCTAGACTAATTTCCAAATACAGACATACAATATAATTTTTTATTACTAATGCACGAAAAGTACTTCCTGACATACATTATTTAATACGAGAAATGTCACGTCTCGTTGTGCTTCCACAGAACGTGCGCAAAGATTCAGTATCACTAGGTTACATTAAAATAAACAAATAAATAAAAATAAAATGAACACGATTATTAAAAAAGTGACGTGAAACGTCAATTTTTTTTTTCATTACAAATTAATAATGAAAATTAAAGAAAACGTTTTAAAATGAGTGTAAATTCTTTGGTGATACCGGAGACTGAGGGGAGTTCTTAG
>CALYMW010000114.1:0-25606 GCA_944588485.1 Phosphuga atrata
AAATGTCACAGGTGTTGGAATTTTGGCCACTTCGCCAACGAATGCGAGGGCCCAGACAGGCAAAACCTTTGTCTTAAATGCGGGCGTGAAGGTCATATTGCCCAGAACTGCAACGCAGCTGAGTTTTGCCCCATATGCAACGTAAAGGGCCACAGAGCAGATTCGGGAATGTGCCCGATTTTCCAGAAGGCGCTATCGGAGGCTAGGCGCAAAAGTAAGGCACAGAAATGACTATACAGTTCATACAAATAAATGCTATGAGATGCCGTGCAGCATACGACCTCTTAATCGCAACGGCATTAGAACTTAAAGCGGACATATTACTGGTAAGTGAACCCAATAAGAAGTTGGTCGAGAACGCAGACTGGTTCACGGACAATAGAAAGGACGCAGCCATCAGAGTTTTAAATCGCAAGATACCGGTGATTAAAACAGGAAGTGGTCCTGGTTTCGTATGGATAGAGCTGCAGAAATATATTATATACTGCTGCTACTTCTCACCAAATGAAAATATAGAGAAGCTGAATGAATCGCTAGAAGCATTAAATCAAGAAATAAGGGGTCAAAGTAAAAAGGCACTAATTGCTGGTGATTTCAACGCCAAGTCTCCCTACTGGGGTTCTCCAAAGGTAGACAAGAGAGGTGATCTAGTTATGGACTGGGCAGCCGAATTAGAACTCGTCGTTCAAAATAAAGGAGCTACGCATACGCTCGTTAGGGGAAACGCTCAATCCATAATAGACCTTACTTTTACGACAGTCGACTTATCTAACATGATCATAGATTGGAGTGTGCTCGAGAGGGAGAGTTTAAGCGACCATCGCTACATCCTATTCAAAATAGAAGAAGCCACAAAGCAGATAAGCCATGTAAGAACTAACGGCTGGAGTCTAAAGGCATTCAATAAAGAAAAAATGAAAAGCAGCCTGGCAATGCAAATAGCAGGGACGCACAAAAGAAACGCGGATACGCTCGTAGAAGTCATGAAAAAGGCGTGTGACGAAACCTTAAAAAAGAATAGAGGACCATCAAGGAGAAAACTAGTATATTGGTGGAACAACGAAATCGCCAGCATGCGGGCTGAATGTATCACAGCCAGAAGAAAATATCAGCGACACCGTACTAAAAAAGGAGTGGCCGACAAAGTCTTGAAATCACTTCATTCGCTTTACAAAAAAGCTAAAAAGGATCTTCGATACCTAATCAACAAAGCTAAGCGGGATCACTGGAGAAAACTGTGTGAAGATCTCGACGACGATATTTGGGGAGACGCGTTTCAAACGTGCAAAAGAAGGCTCAAAATCCAACATCCAAACGTGCAAATGACGATGGAGGGAATGCTACAGGTAGTCGAAGTGCTTTTCCCACGCCAAAAACCCTTTCTTTGGCAACAACCTAAAGTTGTTGAAATTCCATTGTTCAACCAGGAGGAACTAGCTAATGCGGCAAATCGCATCCGAGATGGAAAATCCCCGGGACTAGACGGTGTGCCACCAGAAGTAGTTAAGACCATCGCCCAGCAAGAACCTATGTTCACTCTGGAAGTAATGAATGCTCTCCTAACTGCTGGAAACTTTCCAGACAAGTGGAAGCGTTCCAGACTGGTCTTTATTAGGAAGGGAGATAAGCCAGTTGGAGAACCTTCATCTTATAGGCCCCTATGCCTTCTAGATGTGTCGGGTAAACTGTTAGAAAGTCTACTACTGAGGAGATTACAGAAGGAGCTTGACGCCGGACTGGGTTTATCCGATAAGCAATTTGGGTTCCGTAAAGGTAGATCTACCATGGGTGCAATAGAGGAAGTAAAAAAAATAGCAGAGAAAGCTAAAGCCGGCACACAAAGGACTAAAAAAATGTGTGCACTAATAACTTTTGATGTGCAAAATGCATTCAACACTGCCAACTGGGAACAACTAATGGGCGAACTTACAAGAAGACGTATAGCACCTTACCTACTACGAATGTTAAGAAGTTACCTTACCAACAGAAAACTAGTACTACAGGCCCTAAATGAGACGGTAGAAGTAGAGGTAAGCTGTGGTGTCCCACAGGGCTCTATATTAGGTCCCACGCTATGGAACGTCTTATACGACGATATTTTAAGAATGAAGCTGCCTGAAGGCGCCACGCTAATTGGTTACCGCAAAAAATGAACAAGGAATAATGCGTACTGCAAACCACGTAATCTGTATGGTAACCCAGTGGATTACAACGAGGAAACTGAAGCTAGCACCCGAAAAAACCGAGGCAGTCCTTTTGACAGGACAAAGGAAACTTATGCCAATCAAATTTAAAGTGGGAACCACGGAAATAATCCCAAAACAACAAATAAAATACCTGGGCATTTTAATAGATAGAGGACTTACGTTCTCTGCACATCTCATAGATGCTGCAGGAAAAGGATTAAAGACACTGGGAGCAATGGAAAAAATAATGCCAAACGTTGGGGGACCCAGAAGCTCCAAGCGTAAACTCTTAGGTATGGTAGCACAATCTGCTATGTTATATGGAGCTCCACTCTGGGCAGAAAAAATGAATACAAGAAGCTGCGCAGAAAAATTGGAATCAGTACAACGTAAAATTGCACTTCGTATATGCAGTGCATACCGTACAGTATCTGGAGAGGCAGCATTAGTAGTCGCCGCTATTGCACCCATCGATTTGCTCGCAAAAGAAAGAAAAGACATAAGCAAGGCAGGCCACAACAATCGCAGGCAGAAAGCTAGAGTGAATCTCCTCAACGAATGGCAGCAAAGATGGTCACATACAGAGAAAGGCCAGTGGACTAGGCTACTCATACCAGACTTAACTGTATGGACCAACAGGAAACACGGAGAAGTTAGTTACCATCTTACGCAATTTCTAACTGGTCACGGTTGTTTCAATGACTTTCTACACCACATTGGTAGATCATCGGATAATTCCTGTGTATACTGTGGTGAAATAGACACAGTAAACCACACAATATTTGAATGCTACAGATGGGAAAGTGATAGGGATGAAGCTGTAAAGAATATGGGTACACCTTTTGACGCACGAACAGTCATGGCCTATATGTTAGAAAATAAAGAAAATTGGGACAAGATCCACAGACTTATCCGAACAATAATATCGACAAAAGAAACAGACGAGAGAAAGAGACGAGTGACCAAGTATAGTCAAAATTAACTACAGCGACTAAATGACAACAACCAGCACTCTGAAGCCATGCGATAAGCGTTTCCGGAGAGCCTGGTTGGTTTCCTGGGGACCACTTGTCTGTATAAAGTACAGCTACGCCCCGAAAAAAAAAAAAAAAAAAAAAAAAAAAAAGTCTTGTCTGTCTAGTCTTGTCTGTCTAGTCTTGTCTGTCTAGTCTTGTCTGTCTAGTCTTGTCTGTCTAGTCTTGTCTGTCTAGTCTTGTCTGTCTAGTCTTGTCTGTCTAGCCTTGTCTGTCTAGTCTTGTCTGTCTAGTCTTGTCTGTCTAGTCTGTCTAGTCTTGTCTGTCTAGTCATGTCTGTCTAGTCTTGTCTGTCTAGTCTTGTCTGTCTAGTCTTGTCTGTCTAGTCTTGTCTGTCTAGTCTTGTCTGTCTAGTCTTGTCTGTCTAGTCTTGTCTGTCTAGTCTTGTCTGTCTAGTCTTGTCTGTCTAGTCTTGTCTGTCTAGTCTTGTCTGTCTAGTCTTGTCTGTCTAGTCTTGTCTGTCTAGTCTTGTCTGTCTAGTCTTGTCTGTCTAGTCTTATCTCTCTAGTCTTGTCCGTCTAGTCTTGTCTGTCTAGTCTTGTCTGTGTAGTCTTGTCTGTCTAGTCTTGTCTGTCTAGTCTGTCTAGTCTTGTCTGTCTAGTCTTGTCTGTCTAGTCTTGTCTGTCTAGTCTTGTCTGTCTAGTCTTGTCTGTCTAGTCTTGTCTGTCTAGTCTTGTCTGTCTAGTCTTGTCTGTCTAGTCTTGTCTGTCTAGTCTTGTCTGTCTAGTCTTGTCTGTCTAGTCTTGTCTGTCTAGTCTTGTCTGTCTAGTCTTGTCTGTCTAGTCTTGTCTGTCTAGTCTTGTCTGTCTAGTCTTGTCTGTCTAGTCTTGTCTGTCTAGTCTTGTCTGTCTAGTCTTGTCTGTCTAGTCTTGTCTGTCTAGTCTTGTCTGTCTAGTCTTGTCTGTCTAGTCTTGTCTGTCTAGTCTTGTCTGTCTAGTCTTGTCTGTCTAGTCTTGTCTGTCTAGTCTTGTCTGTCTAGTCTTGTCTGTCTAGTCTTGTCTGTCTAGTCTTGTCTGCCTAGTCTTGTCTGTCTAGTCTTGTCTGTCTAGTCTTGTCTGTCTAGTCTTGTCTGTCTAGTCTTGTCTGTCTAGCCTTGTCTGTCTAGTCTTGTCTGTCTAGTCTTGTCTGTCTAGTCTTGTCTGTCTAGTCTTGTCTGTCTAGTCTTGTCTGTCTAGTCTTGTCTCTCTAGTCTTGTCTGTCTAGTCTTGTCTGTCTAGTCTTGTCTGTCTAGTCTTGTCTGTCTAGTCTTGTCTGTCTAGTCTTGTCTGTCTAGTCTTTTCTGTCTAGTCTTGTCTGTCTAGTCTTGTCTGTCTAGTCTTGTCTGTCTAGTCTTGTCTGTCTAGTCTTGTCTGTCTAGTCTTGTCTGTCTAGTCTTGTCTGTCTAGTCTTGTCTGTCTAGTCTTGTCTGTCTAGTCTTGTCTGTCTAGTCTTGTCTGTCTAGTCTTGTCTGTCTAGTCTTGTCTGTCTAGTCTTGTCTGTCTAGTCTTGCCTGTCTAGTCTTGTCTGTCTAGTCTTGTCTGTCTAGTCTTGTCTGTCTAGTCTTGTCTGTCTAGTCTTGTCTGTCTAGTCTTGTCTGTCTAGTCTTGTCTGTCTAGTCTTGTCTGTCTAGTCTTGTCTGTCTAGTCTTGACTGTCTAGTCTTGTCTGTCTAGTCTTGTCTGTCTAGTCTTGTCTGTCTAGTCTTGTCTGTCTAGTCTTGTCTGTCTAGTCTTGTCTGTCTAGTCTTGTCTGTCTAGTCTTGTCTGTCTAGTCTTGTCTGTCTAGTCTTGTCTGTCTAGTCTTGTCTGTCTAGTCTTGTCTGTCTAGTCTTGTCTGTCTAGTCTTGTCTGTCTAGTCTTGTCTGTCTAGTCTTGTCTGTCTATTCTTGTCTGTCTAGTCTTGTCTGTCTAGTCTTGTCTGTCTAGTCTTGTCTGTCTAGTCTTGTCTGTCTAGTCTTGTCTGTCTAGTCTTGTCTGTCTAGTCTTGTCTGTCTAGTCTTGTCTGTCTAGTCTTGTCTGTCTAGTCTTGTCTGTCTAGTCTTGTCTGTCTAGTCTTGTCTGTCTAGTCTTGTCTGTCTAGTCTTGTCTGTCTAGTCTTGTCTGTCTAGTCTTGTCTGTCTAGTCTTGTCTGTCTAGTCTTGTCTGTCTAGTCTTGTCTGTCTAGTCTTGTCTGTCTAGTCTTGTCTGTCTAGTCTTGTCTGTCTAGTCTTGTCTGTCTAGTCTTGTCTGTCTAGTCTTGTCTGTCTAGTCTTGTCTGTCTAGTCTTGTCTGTCTAGTCTTGTCTGTCTAGTCTTGTCTGTCTAGTCTTGTCTGTCTAGTCTTGTCTGTCTAGTCTTGTCTGTCTAGTCTTGTCTGTCTAGTCTTGTCTGTCTAGTCTTGTCTGTCTAGTCTTGTCTGTCTAGTCTTGTCTGTCTAGTCTTGTCTGTCTAGTCTTGTCTGTCTAGTCTTGTCTGTCTAGTCTTGTCTGTCTAGTCTTATCTCTCTAGTCTTGTCCGTCTAGTCTTGTCTGTCTAGTCTTGTCTGTGTAGTCTTGTCTGTCTAGTCTTGTCTGTCTAGTCTTGTCGGTCTAGTCTTGTCTGTCTAGTCTTGTCTGTCTAGACTTGTCTGTCTAGTCTTGTCTGTCTAGTCTTGTTTGTCTAGTCTTGTCTGTCTAGTCTTGTCTGTCTAGTCTTGTCTGTCTAGTCTTGTCTGTCTAGTCTTGTCTGTCTAGTCTTGTCTGTCTAGTCTGTCTAGTCTTGTCTGTCTAGTCTTGTCTGTCTAGTCTTGTCTGTCTAGTCTTGTCTGTCTAGTCTTGTCTGTCTAGTCTTGTCTGTCTAGTCTTGTCTGTCTAGTCTTGTCTGTCTAGTCTTGTCTGTCTAGTCTTGTCTGTCTAGTCTTGTCTGTCTAGTCTTGTCTGTCTAGTCTTGTCTGTCTAGTCTTGTCTGTCTAGTCTTGTCTGTCTAGTCTTGTCTGTCTAGTCTTGTCTGTCTAGTCTTGTCGGTCTAGTCTTGTCTGTCTAGTCTTGTCTGTCTAGTCTTGTCTGTCTAGTCTTGTCTGTCTAGTCTTGTCTGTCTAGTCTTGTCTGTCTAGTCTTGTCTGTCTAGTCTTGTCTGTCTAGTCTTGTCTGTCTAGTCTTGTCTGTCTAGTCTTGTCTGTCTAGTCTTGTCTGTCTAGTCTTGTCTGCCTAGTCTTGTCTGTCTAGTCTTGTCTTTTTTTTTTTTTTTTTTTTGTTGCACGTGCTGGAGGTGAAAATCTGCAAACAGACACCACCCGACCCGTGTCGAGTGGTAGTGTGGGGCTGCCCCCCAAAAGGGGCGACCCACTAAAAAACCCCCACCATTCAGACCCCCCAGTCAAAGCCAGAGAGAACGTGATGGAATCCAAAATTTGGCATAACTTCACCACGTTCCTCCCCCTTTCATATCCCAAAGCATTCATCCATTCATTCGTTGTGCCGGGCGCGTCGTTAATCGCCGTGCCCCCCCTCACATCAGAGTTTACAATAAATTTGTGCGCCCCCTTCGCACTAAGGGGTGCCTAGTCTTGTCTGTCTAGTCTTGTCTGTCTAGTCTTGTCTGTCTAGTCTTGTCTGTCTAGCCTTGTCTGTCTAGTCTTGTCTGTCTAGTCTTGTCTGTCTAGTCTTGTCTGTCTAGTCTTGTCTGTCTAGTCTTGTCTGTCTAGTCTTGTCTCTCTAGTCTTGTCTGTCTAGTCTTGTCTGTCTAGTCTTGTCTGTCTAGTCTTGTCTGTCTAGTCTTGTCTGTCTAGTCTTGTCTGTCTAGTCTTGTCTGTCTAGTCTTGTCTGTCTAGTCTTGTCTGTCTAGTCTTGTCTGTCTAGTCTTGTCTGTCTAGTCTTGTCTGTCTAGTCTTGTCTGTCTAGTCTTGTCTGTCTAGTCTTGTCTGTCTAGTCTTGTCTGTCTAGTCTTGTCTGTCTAGTCTTGTCTGTCTAGTCTTGTCTGTCTAGTCTTGTCTGTCTAGTCTTGTCTGTCTAGTCTTGTCTGTCTAGTCTTTTCTGTCTAGTCTTGTCTGTCTAGTCTTGACTGTCTAGTCTTGTCTGTCTAGTCTTGTCTGTCTAGTCTTGTCTTTCTAGTCTTGTCTGTCTAGTCTTGTCTGTCTAGTCTTGTCTGTCTAGTCTTGTCTGTCTAGTCTTGTCTGTCTAGTCTTGTCTGTCTAGTCTTGTCTGTCTAGTCTTGTCTGTCTAGTCTTGTCTGTCTAGTCTTGTCTGTCTAGTCTTTTCTGTCTAGTCTTGTCTGTCTAGTCTTGACTGTCTAGTCTTGTCTGTCTAGTCTTGTCTGTCTAGTCTTGTCTGTCTAGTCTTGTCTGTCTAGTCTTGTCTGTCTAGTCTTGTCTGTCTAGTCTTGTCTGTCTAGTCTTGTCTGTCTAGTCTTGTCTGTCTGTCGCGTACGAGACGCGGAAGCGAGTAGACGTGCAGCCGAGTGCTCCACATGTTTGTGATTATTAATATGTTGGTATATAAGTTTTTTAGTTATCAGTTATATAATTGCAATCAAGCCTAGTGTATTTTGTTTGTTTCTATTGTCTTGTAGAAATTTATTTTTGCTTAATAGCGGTGTTTTAAGTTTTTCTTTAAGCTAAATAGTTTTAGCTTAATAGAGTCACAGCAAGTCGCGTGAGTTTTTTATATCCTTTAAATTCTCTCTTTTTGTTCCCACTCCTTATCTCATATATACGGAGATAAAGATAATCCAACGCCGCAGACGTTTTTGCATTTACTGCATTTACTGCTATCTGCGGCAAATTTTTCAGCACCCCCAAGGAGGGGAGGATTTTTGAATTCAGTCTTTTAGTTTGTGGAAACTCCATTCAGTATGGATTTTTTCACAAAACAAAAATTGAGTAAGGGTGTAGGGGAGATGGATAGCCGGGCGAGAAGCCAGTCTATTGGAGAAACCTCGAAGAAAAGGAAAGTGGCGGATCGGTCGACTGATGACGTGGAGGCGTACAAGAAGACGGAGTGCTCGATCGCTTTTACAATCGTGGAAGCGATTGGAGCACTTACCAGACAAGTGGAGGACTTGGAAAGGGCTATCGCTGGAGGGAGTAGCACGAAGAAAGAAGTTAAAGATGCAGCAGCGCGAGTTAAAAAGACAACTAACGTCTTCTCGCGCAACTCCGTGACCACTTGGTTGGAAGCGCACCGTTTCCTGCCCGTTGAAAAGGTGTTATATGACACGGAGATCCAAACTGTAAGTGTGGCATGCAAGGAAGTCAGCACCCAAACGGAGGCTGAATGTAGTATCACCAATGCGCTGAAGCCGGGTATGAATGTGCAGGAGTACATGTCCCTGGCGAGGGAGAGGTGGTCCGAGGACGCCTTCACCGTGGTCAAGATGGCTAAGTGCTCTCCTCTGTTCAGGGACGAGGATGTACTCCTGCTAATTGCAGGAGAGAAAGGGGATAACTGTGGACAGCTGGGCTGGGGGATGCTCGACCACCTCCCCCAGGACAAGCGAGTGGCTGAAGGCTTGAATGTAGGCTCCGTGGCCTACATCAAGAGCGAGAATGTTGTGTGTATGGGAGGCGATGAGTCGTTGGACTCCGAGAGGAAGTACCACTTCATCGCCCGGCTGGATGACAATAAGGTCGAGGGTGCCGAAGAAAAGGCGTTCGAGACCTTATTAAGAATGAGAGGTCTTTGTGAGAAGACAGTGAGAAAGAGGTTCGCTATTGGTGTGGCTGGAAACCTTAATATGTGGCTGGTACGAAAGATGGCTGAATGCGTGTGGCATGGCACAGGAGTTGAGCTAACCCTGTGCTGGATGAATGCGGAGGGCCAAAAGCCCAGAGTGGAAGGGGCCGGAGGCACCAGAAAGGCAAAAACCTTACTGGTGAGTAGGGCAGAGGGTGTTTCTTACGCCCATATGGTGAATGTCCTTAAGACATTGTGGAAGTAGACATGGAGGATATAAATGTAAGGGCGATGAGGAAAACCCACGCTGGGGACCTCATCGTCAGAGTGAATGATGATGGGGAAAAGAAGCGACTGGCAGAGCGAATGGCCCTAGTGACTGAGGCTGTAAGGGATGTCAGGACGGAGGTGGGGCTCAGAAGTGGGGCTTGTTAGGGGCATGGATGAGGCTACCACCACCGATGAGGTGAAAGGAGCCATTCAGAAGGCAGCTGAATGTAAGGAGTGTGTGGTAAAGTCTCTCCGCACAGTGCGCGGAGGGGCCAGTATGGCAGTTGTCACTCTTCCAGTAAGAGCGGCACAAACCATGCTGGAGAAAGGAAGAATAAAAGTTGGATGGATCATGTGCCGAGTGACCGAAGACAATAAGCCGATCAGGTGCTACAGATGCCTTGGCTTCGGGCACCTGGCGGCAGCGTGCAAGGGAATTGAGAGAAAGAATGCGTGTTTGCGATGCGATGAAAGTGCGAGTGCACGGCCAAAGAGGCTAAGTGCTTCGTGTGCGGAGTGAATGGGCATAGGGCGGACTCCATGAACTGTCCTGCGTACAGGAAACTGTGCAGGGAAAGTATGAAAGGGACGTCCCAAAGAAACAGTTTATGCTAGTATTGCAGACGAACTCAAATAGGAGTGCGGCTGCAATGGAGCTGGTATGGAAGACGGTGCATGATGAGAGAGTGGATGTGGCCATTGTCTCCGAACCAAATCTTCGGACTATTGGTAACGGAGGCTGGCACGTGGACCAGTGTAAGAATGTTGCTGTGAGGATTTTCCAATCGGAAAATCCTATGGTTAAGTGTGGATGTGGAAATGGATATGTGTGGATTGAATGGGAAAACTGGGTCCTGTATGGGTGCTACATCTCGCCTAACATAACGTTAGAGCAGTTTTTAGCTTTTATGGATGAGCTAAGGGCCAGTATGAAAAGCTGGTCCAAAGAGATTGTTGTCGGGGGGGATTTCAACGCTAAGTCCGCTTGGTGGGGATCCCTAGAGAGGAAGAGAGAGGGAGAATGATGGAAGAGTGGCTGGCAGAGGAGGACCTGGTGGTTCACAACAGTGGGAATGTGCCAACCTTCGTGCGGGTTGAAAGTATGTCTTTCATAGACATCACTTTTAGCACCTCACGGATTGCAGGCAGAGTGAAAGAGTGGCGTGTCAGAGAGGGAGAGAATCTGAGTGATCACCAGGATATTCTCTTCGACGTACGAAAGGATGTTTCTAAGGGACCGGTTGCTTGTAGAACGAATGGATGGAGAGTGGACAAGAGTCTACTAGAAAGATTGGGAGACGTCATGAAAGAGCTGTCTGAAAGGACAGGCCCCGAAAATGGATTGCGGAGCTCCTGCGAAGCAGTTCTTCACGGGGCCTGTGATGTGGTGTTTCGGAGAAAACGGAGGGGCGTCAGAGGCAGGAGGCCAGTTTACTGGTCGAATGAGCAGGTAGCTGAAAAGCGTAAAACCTGTTTGCGTGAAAGGAGATGCATGGCGAAGAGTAACAGGCGAGCAAATGAGGAAGTGCGTGAGGAGTGCAGAAGGAGGTATAACTTGGCGCGCAGGGAACTTCGCAGGGCCATCGCGAACTCCAAGCAAGAAGCTTGGAGAGTGCTCTGCGAAAAGGTTAATAATAACATCTAGGGTGACGGCTATAAGATCGTCACCAGAAAAATTGCGCACAGGGTTAATACTCTCCGGGGGGATAGCCTAATGACGGAAGTCAAGAAGCTGTTCCCAGTACATGAGCGAATGAACTGGCAGGAACCCGTGGGATGGAGATCGGCGCCCCTTTTCGCTCCAGCCGAGCTGCAGAGTGCAGTTGGCCGGATGAAGGAGGGAAAAGCGCCGGGTCCTGATGGTGTTCCACCGGAAGCGTGCAAGGTATTTCGGCATGTGTGTGAGGACATGTGCTTGAGCATGATGAATGAATTGCTGATGAATGGCAGTTTCCCCAAAGAGTGGAAGAGAGCGAGACTGGTGATGATTGAAAAAGAGCGAAAGGAAGGAGAGGAAGCCAATTACAGGCCAATCTGCCTACTGAATGGGATAGCGAAGATGCTTGAGAGTATGATCGGAGCTAGGATAAATGAGAATCTCGAGAGGGTAGGGGGTCTTTCAGAGGAACAGTATGGGTTCAGAGGCGGCCGCACTACGGTGAACGCAATGATGCGTGTGATAGAGAGAGCAAGGTTAGCAAATACGGGTCCATGGCGTACCCGTAGCTACTGCGTGCTTGTAACCCTGGACGTGAAAAATGCCTTTAATTCGGTCCCATGGGGCGGAATCATGGGGGCTTTGGAACTAAAGGGGGTAGCTCCCTACCTTCGAAAGATGGTGGGGAGCTACTTGAATGATAGGGAGATAGTGACTGTGGAAGGTAAAATCTTCAAAATGAGTGCGGGTGTTCCACAGGGTTCGATTCTTGGGCGGATACTGTGGAACATATGTTATGATGAGGTTTTGAGATTGAGGCTGCCAGACGGGGTTACACTCGTAGGGTACGCTGATGACTTAGCGGTGGTCGCTGTCGCAAGAACGGAAGGAAGTCTGAAAGCGATAATGAATGAGACAATTGGTAGGATTGATCGGTGGATGGGGGAAAAAGGGCTTGCTCTGACTCCCCACAAAACCGAGGCGGTCCTGCTAATTGGGAGAAGAAAGCTGCGTGAATTGACCGTGCGAATGGGGACAGTTGACGTACCGGCTCGGGAATCTGTAAGATACCTTGGGGTAGAGCGAAATCTCAGGGTGTCCGATCAGGTCACCCGGGTGGTGTGCAAGGCTACAGCATGTGTGAGAGCCCTTGGACGGCTGATGCCCAACATAGGTGGACCGTTGGCCTCCAAGAGGAGGGTTATGAATGCAGTCGTGCACTCCATTCTCCTGTATGGGGTGCCGGCATGGATAAATGCGTTCAGGATTGAATGTTATAGAGCGAGACTGATGAGAGTGCAAAGGTGTATGCTGCTGCGTGTGTGCAGCGCATACAGGACTGTTTCTGGCGACGCCGTGGCGGTCGTTGCTGGAGTTATCCCGTTAGACCTTCTTGCGCATGAAAGGGTGAGAGTTTGGGGAGGTAATGACCCTAGAAATGAAAGGGAAAAAACAATGCGTGTATGGCAAGAGCTATGGCAGGCGTCGGAAAAGGGAGCCTGGACCAGGCAACTGATTCCGACTATCGATGAATGGGTCAACCGTGGGCACGGGGAGGTGAATTATCACCTCAACCAGGCGCTTACGGGGCATGGATGCTTTGGGTCTTACCTGGTTCGCATCGGGAAACTGGTTGAGAAGCACTGTAGGTACTGTGGAGCGACTGAGGACACTGCGGAGCATACCATCTTCGAGTGTACAAGATGGGAGAGAATGAGGAGCGCCGCAGAATGCAAGGTGGGAGAGAATGTGAACAAGGAGAGTATGGTGAGAATCATGCTCCGCAGTGAGTATGAATGGGGCGTGCTGACTGGAATGATAGGTTATATAATGAGGAGGAAGGAGAAGGATAAAAGGGACGAGCGTAAGGCGGGTCGAGGGGTTGCTACGCGCGAGCCGAGCGTGCCATCGCCCGGCCCCCCTTAGTGCGAAGGGGGCGCACAAATTTATTGTAAACGCTGATGTGAGGGGGGGCACGGCGATTAACGACGCGCCCGGCACAACGAATGAATGGATGAATGCTTTGGATATGAAAGGGGGAGGAACGTGGTGAAGTTATGCCAAATTTTGGATTCCATCACGTTCTCTCTGGCTTTGACTGGGGGGTCTGAATGGTGGGGGTTTTTTAGTGGGTCGCCTCTTTTGGGGGGCAGCCCCACACTACCACTCGACACGGGTCGGGTGGTGTCTGTTTGCAGATTTTCACCTCCAGCACGTGCAAAAAAAAAATAGTCTTGTCTGTCTAGTCTTGTCTGTCTAGTCAAATCAAATCAAATCAAAATTAAATTTATTTTATAAACGATGTACACTAAAATACATATATGATAAAGTCAACAAAAAAGGAAACAGAAATTTAAAAAGATATATTGAAAAATTCTTGAAGAGAATAAAGAGTATCTTTTAACAAAACAAATTTCAACTTCTTCTTGAAGTTTCTCCATGAAACTTCATCTCTAATACTATTTGGTAGCTGGTTGTAGATGGAAACTCCAATGATAGTTGGAGATTTACTGCAACATTGTAAGTTACACTTAGGGGTATATAGTTTCGTACGTCCTCGTGTAAAGTGATGGTGGATATCCATGTTTCTGTTCAAACCTAACTTCATTTTGTGGATGAAACAAGCTACCTCCAAAATGTATAGGCTAGTGACTGTTAGTATTTTTAGCCTTTGGAACTGCGGTCTGCAGGTGGCTGTAGGAGGAATACCTACCAGAGAGCGTATGGCATTTTTTGTGCCTTGAGCACAAATTCTATTTTACTAGAGGTTCCCCACGCTAGAATTCCATAAGTTAAAATTGACTCAACCTCGGCATAGTAGAAATTAAGCAGTTCATGTGGGTTGACAACAGTTCATGTGGGTTTTTCGTAACGCTCGAATCAAGAAAGCCTTACTATTTATTTTCTTTGATAACGTATCCACTGCCATGCTCCAGGTAAGGAACTCGTCAAAATAGAGTCCCAGGAATTTTGTTGCTTTCGTTCTCTGAAGGTTAAAACCATCGATCTTTAAGTTCAAGTTCTCCGCATACTCACTTCGCTGTGTTTGAAAAATGAGGTACTCAGTTTTATCCTTGTTAAAGAATAGGTTGTTCGCGGAGAACCACATTAGCATTTTGGATAAAACATTGTTAGCTTCAATTTCATTTTCAGTCGTTGAAGTTCTGGATATTATGAATGTTGAGTCATCAGCATATAAAATACATCGACAGTTCTGCATAAATTAGACTAGGTCAGCTGTATATAATAAGAACAAGGTAGGAGGCAGGACACTACCTTGAGGAACACCTATGTTAATATCCAGCGGTTCCGATATACCAGTTTCAACATTTGAAGTAACTTTTACGAGTTGTTTCCTGTTTAATAGGTAGGATTGTATTAAGTTGCCCATCTTTCCACGTATACCAAGTTGAAATAGTTTATCTAAAAGTTGTGGGTGAGACACACAATCGAAAGCCTTTGATAGATCGGCGAAAATGCCGATGGGATGATTTCCTTTATCAATTTCATTTAGAAGTTGAATGTACAACTCCGAAATAGCGGTGGCTGTAGCTTTGCCCTTACGAAATCCATGTTGTTCTATGGGTATTAGATTATATTTATCGATAAATGAATTTAGCCGGCGAAGAATACTGTATTCTAGAATCTTTGATAGGGTGGAGAGAAGAGCAATCGGCCTGTAGTCGTTAAGTTTGGTTTTATCGCCTTTTTTAAACACAGGAATTACGATGGCTATCTTTAAAACTTCTGGAAACGTTTCGGCTTCAATGACGGCATTAATAATATGCGTTAAAGGGGTAACTAAAAAGTCAAGGTAATCCTTGAAGATTTTGCCTGGTATTTCATCTAGGCCAGCAGATGATTTGTTTTTCAGATGTTGACGGATTAAATCCAATATTTCTTGTTCTGTGAATTCCTCAATATAAGCTGTTTTTTCAATTAATTTTATGTGGCTATTCGATATAGTAGTGGGCGTAATGAGGTTAGAAATTTTCTGTGGTACCCGCTGAAAAAAATCGTTAAAAGTTGTCGCTACTTTCTGTGGACTTTGAATAACAGAATCACCCTCTTTAATCAAAGTCTTGTCTGTCTAGTCTTGTCTGTCTAGTCTTGTCTGTCTAGTCTTGTCTGTCTAGTCTTGTCTGTCTAGTCTTCTCTGTCTGGTCTTGTCTGTCTAGTCTTGTCTGTCTAGTCTTGTCTGTCTAGTCTTGTCTGTCTAGTCTTGTCTCTCTAGTCTTGTCTGTCTAGTCTTGTCTGTCTAGTCTTGTCTGTCTAGTCTTGTCTGTCTAGTCTTGTCTGTCTAGTCTTGTCTGTCTAGTCTTGTCTGTCTAGTCTTGTCTGTCTAGTCTTGTCTGTCTAGTCTTGTCTGTCTAGTCTTGTCTGTCTAGTCTTGTCTGTCAAGTCTTGTCTGTTTTAGTCTTTTCTGTCTAGTCTTGTCTGTCTAGTCTTGTCTGTCTAGTCTTGTCTGTCTATTCTTGTCTGTCTAGTCTTGTCTGTCTAGTCCTGTCTGTCTAGTCTTGTCTGTCTAGTCTTGTCTGTCTAGTCTTGTCTGTCTAGTCTTGTCTGTCTAGTCTTGTCTGTCTAGTCTTGTCTGTCTAGTCTTGTCTGTCTAGTCTTGTCTGTCTAGTCTTGTCTGTCTAGTCTTGTCTGTCTAGTCTTGTCTCTCTAGTCTTGTCTGTCTAATCTTGTCTGTCTAGTCTTGTCTGTCTAGTCTTGTCTGTCTAGTCTTGTCTGTCTAGTCTTGTCTGTCTAGTCTTGTCTGTCTAGTCTTGTCTGTCTAGTCTTGTCTGTCTAGTCTTGTCTGTCTAGTCTTGTCTGTCTAGTCTTGTCTGTCTAGTCTTGTCTGTCTAGTCTTGTCTGTCTAGTCTTGTCTGTCTAGTCTTGTCTGTCTAGTCTTGTCTGTCTAGTCTTGTCTGTCTAGTCTTGTCTGTCTAGTCTTGTCTGTCTAGTCTTGTCTGTCTAGTCTTGTCTGTCTAGTCTTGTCTGTCTAGTCTTGTCTGTCTAGTCTTGTCTGTCTAGTCTTGTCTGTCTAGTCTTGTCTGTCTAGTCTTGTCTGTCTAGTCTTGTCTGTCTAGTCTTGTCTGTCTAGTCTTGTCTGTCTAGTCTTGTCTGTCTAGTCTTGTCTGTCTAGTCTTGTCTGTCTAGTCTTGTCTGTCTAGTCTTGTCTGTCTAGTCTTGTCTGTCTAGTCTTGTCTGTCTAGTCTTGTCTGTCTAGTCTTGTCTGTCTAGTCTTGTCTGTCTAGTCTTGTCTGTCTAGTCTTGTCTGTCTAGTCTTGTCTGTCTAGTCTTGTCTGTCTAGTCTTGTCTGTCTAGTCTTGTCTGTCTAGTCTTGTCTGTCTAGTCTTGTCTGTCTAGTCTTGTCTGTCTAGTCTTGTCTGTCTAGTCTTGTCTGTCTAGTCTTGTCTGTCTAGTCTTGTCTGTCTAGTCTTGTCTGTCTAGTCTTGTCTGTCTAGTCTTGTCTGTCTAGTCTTGTCTGTCTAGTCTTGTCTGTCTAGTCTTGTCTGTCTAGTCTTGTCTGTCTAGTCTTGTCTGTCTAGTCTTGTCTGTCTAGTCTTGTCTGTCTAGTCTTGTCTGTCTAGTCTTGTCTGTCTAGTCTTGTCTGTCTAGTCTTGTCTGTCTAGTCTTGTCTGTCTAGTCTTGTCTGTCTAGTCTTGTCTGTCTAGTCTTGTCTGTCTAGTCTTGTCTGTCTAGTCTTGTCTGTCTAGTCTTGTCTGTCTAGTCTTGTCTGTCTAGTCTTGTCTGTCTAGTCTTGTCTGTCTAGTCTTGTCTGTCTAGTCTTGTCTGTCTAGTCTTGTCTGTCTAGTCTTGTCTGTCTAGTCTTGCTTTTGCAGCACCATCCGTGCTGCAAAAGCGTATCGCACAGTCTCCTCTGAGGCAGCCTGTGTGATTACGGGTCTCCTTCCAGCCGACATCCGTCTCAAGCAGCTGGCCCTCCACAACTCACACCAGATCGCAGACGATACGATTATTAGAGATATAACGGGCTTACCGGTTGCACTGAGCGAGCTCGAACTGACCGTAAATACCCAAGAACTAGTTCATCCTTCACAATTGTCGCTGGTTACGTACTATTTGACACTGAGTAATATATTTCAACTCCGGGTTTACACGGGCGGTTCGAGTTCGATCAGATGTACGGGGGCTGCATTCGTGGTCTACTTTCAAGACGAGGAAGTGTACCATAAGCTGATTAAATTAGAAAAGTATTGCTCAATTTTTCAAGCTGAACTTTTGGCCATGCTGCAAGCTTTGCTTTATGTGGAAAATAACAGCAGCAGACCCTGTTCAATCGTTTGTAACAGCCGATCTATTCTGGATGCTCTGAAGAATTTAAATTCACCCACTGAATTATTGTTGGAGACTTGGAAGACAGCTGCCAGAGTTTCAAGGAAGAACAAGATCCGTTGGCATTGGGTTAAGGCACACGCTGGTTTTGAAGGCAATAAACGAGCAGACATGCTTGCCAAACAAGCAGCTAACAAGGAAGATCTGCCAATTTCATTTAGTAAATTGCCCAAACAGGCTTTAAGATCGTGCTCCAAAGGGCATTTCGAGAAGCTCTGGCAGGACAGATGGGATCTGGCTACAACAGGCTTGTGGACTAAGCAATTTATACCGTCCATTAAGACCTGGAGGGGTTTCAATATCAGTCTGTCCCACCACGCAATCCAGTTAATAACAGGCCACGGTAATTTCAAAGCGTACCTTCATAGATTTGGTAAAAGAGAAAGTCCCCTCTGTGAGTGTGGCCAAAATGACACCGCGGCACACGTGCTATTTTATTGCTCAGATACCGAAATATGGAGACGATCTTTGGAGACAGATATGCAGATGCATGAACTTACCTGGCCCAAGGATGAAGATGACATCTTAACAGTTTCAAAATTGAGAGAGTGGTGGCTTATCTTTGATAAACATGCGAAACAATTATCTAGACTGGATCATGATGAACAGTTTAGAATTCAATAACTCCACAGAGATGGTTCAGAGATCCCGGGAAACTACATAAAAAGAGAAACGTAAAACTGATAGCGTTATAACCAGCATAGTGTCCTTTGGACGGAATGCTTGCCTTCGTGCGCTAGTCTGCACATGAAGGAAAATACAAATAGGCTGTCTAGTCTTGTCTGTCTAGTCTTGTCTGTCTAGTCTTGTCTGTCTAGTCTTGTCTGTCTAGTCTTGCCTGTCTAGTCTTGTCTGTCTAGTCTTGTCTGTCTTGTCTTGTCTGTCTAGTCTTGTCTGTCTAGTCTTGTCTGTCTAGTCTTGTCTGTCTAGTCTTGTCTGTCTAGTCTTGTCTGTCTAGTCTTGTCTCTCTAGTCTTGTCTGTCTAGTCTTGTCTGTCTAGTCTTGTCTGTCTAGTCTTGTCTGTCTAGTCTTGTCTGTTTAGTCTTGTCTGTCTAATCTTGTCTGTCTAGTCTTGTCTGTCTAGTCTTGTCTGTCTAGTCTTGTCTGTTTAGTCTCGTCTGTCTAGTCTTGTCTGTCTAGTCTTGCCTGTCTAGTCTAGTCTGTCTAGTCTTGTCTGTCTAGTCCTGTCTGTCTAGTCTTGTCTGTCTAGTCTTGTCTGTCTAGTCTTGTCTCCCTAGTCTTGTCTGTCTAGTCTTGTATGTGTAGTCTTGTCTGTCTAGTCTTGTCTGTCTAGTCTTGTCTGTCTAGTCTTGTCTGTCTAGTCTTGTCTGTCTAGTCTTGTCTGTCTGGTCTTGTCAGTCTAGTCTTGTCTATCTACTCTTGTCTGTCTAGTCTTGTCTGTCTAGTCTTATCTCTCTAGTCTTGTCTGTCTAGTCTTGTCTGTCTAGTCTTGGCTGTCTAGTCTTGTCTGTCTAGTCTTGTCTGTCTAGTCTTGTCTGTCTAGTCTTGTCTGTCTAGTCTTGTCTGTGTCTTGTCTGTCTAGTCTTGTCTGTCTAGTCTTGTCTGTCTAGTCTTGTCTGTCTAGTCTTGTCTGTCTAGTCTTGTCTGTCTAGTCTTGTCTGTCTAGTCTTGTCTGTCTAGTCTTGTCTGTCTAGTCTTGTCTGTCTAGTCTTGTCTGTCTAGTCTTGTCTGTCTAGTCTTGTCTGTCTAGTCTTGTCTGTCTAGTCTTGTCTGTCTAGTCTTGTCTGTCTAGTCTTGTCTTTTTTGTCTTGTTTTTTTTTTTTTTTTTTTTTTTTTTTTTTTCAGAGAGGAGGGGGAATGCATTGTTGCACACCGGATATTCAAACCCGTGTAGTGTGGGGCTCTCTGATCGAGTTCTTCGTGACCAGCATACCCACTAAACCCCCTCCTCTGTCTCTACACTACACTCCACCCGGAACTGCGTGAGCATTACTTCAGGTGGGTGGTGGTGTTTGTACCAATTGTTTCCTTACTGTTATTTTTATTGTCCCTTACTCGTTTCGATATCGTCTTTCGTCTTCTGTCGTATTAGTTATGCAGTCGTGTGATAAACCATTTTTCGGTCTTTTCGTCACATATCTAGTCGTCCATGTTAGCTTCTTTGTGTTTCGTGTGATATTATAATCGCCTTCCATTCTCTCTCCATTTGTTCTTTTCCCAACATGATTTCGGTTATGTAAGCTTGTACTGCATCCCAGTTATGCTCACTCTCTAACATAACTTCCATGATGTTCTGTTCTTCTAGTTTTGTACCGCCTAGTGTCTCCGCGAGTCGAGTTCTTTCGTGTCTAGTCTTGTCTGTCTAGTCTTGTCTGTCTAGTCTTGTCTGTCTAGTCTTGTCTGTCTAGTCTTGTCTGTCTAGTCTTGTCTGTCTAGTCTTGTCTGTCTAGTCTTGTCTGTCTAGTCTTGTCTGTCTAGTCTTGTCTGTCTAGTCTTGTCTGTCTAGTCTTGTCTGTCTAGTCTTGTCTGTCTAGTCTTGTCTGTCTAGTCTTGTCTGTCTAGTCTTGTCTGTCTAGTCTTGTCTGTCTAGTCTTGTCTGTCTAGTCTTGTCTGTCTAGTCTTGTCTGTCTAGTCTTGTCTGTCTAGTCTTGTCTGTCTAGTCTTGTCTGTCTAGTCTTGTCTGTCTAGTCTTGTCTGTCTAGTCTTGTCTGTCTAGTCTTGTCTGTCTAGTCTTGTCTGTCTAGTCTTGTCTGTCTAGTCTTGTCTGTCTAGTCTTGTCTGTCTAGTCTTGTCTGTCTAGTCTTGTCTGTCTAGTCTTGTCTGTCTAGTCTTGTCTGTCTAGTCTTGTCTGTCTAGTCTTGTCTGTCTAGTCTTGTCTGTCTAGTCTTGTCTGTCTAGTCTTGTCTGTCTAGTCTTGTCTGTCTAGTCTTGTCTGTCTAGTCTTGTCTGTCTAGTCTTGTCTGTCTAGTCTTGTCTGTCTAGTCTTGTCTGTCTAGTCTTGTCTGTCTAGTCTTGTCTGTCTAGTCTTGTCTGTCTAGTCTTGTCTGTCTAGTCTTGTCTGTCTAGTCTTGTCTGTCTAGTCTTGTCTGTCTAGTCTTGTCTGTCTAGTCTTGTCTGTCTAGTCTTGTCTGTCTAGTCTTGTCTGTCTAGTCTTGTCTGTCTAGTCTTGTCTGTCTAGTCTTGTCTGTCTAGTCTTGTCTGTCTAGTCTTGTCTGTCTAGTCTTGTCTGTCTAGTCTTGTCTGTCTAGTCTTGTCTGTCTAGTCTTGTCTGTCTAGTCTTGTCTGTCTAGTCTTGTCTGTCTAGTCTTGTCTGTCTAGTCTGTCTGTCTTGTCTGTCTAGTCTTGTCTGTCTAGTCTGTGTCTGTCTAGTCTTGTCTGTCTAGTCTTGTCTGTCTAGTCTTGTCTGTCTAGTCTTGTCTGTCTAGTCTTGTCTGTCTAGTCTTGTCTGTCTAGTCTTGTCTGTCTAGTCTTGTCTGTCTAGTCTTGTCTGTCTAGTCTTGTCTGTCTAGTCTTGTCTGTCTAGTCTTGTCTGTCTAGTCTTGTCTGTCTAGTCTTGTCTGTCTAGTCTTGTCTGTCTAGTCTTGTCTGTCTAGTCTTGTCTGTCTAGTCTTGTCTGTCTAGTCTTGTCTGTCTAGTCTTGTCTGTCTAGTCTTGTCTGTCTAGTCTTGTCTGTCTAGTCTTGTCTGTCTAGTCTTGTCTGTCTAGTCTTGTCTGTCTAGTCTTGTCTGTCTAGTCTTGTCTGTCTAGTCTTGTCTGTCTAGTCTTGTCTGTCTAGTCTTGTCTGTCTAGTCTTGTCTGTCTAGTCTTGTCTGTCTAGTCTTGTCTGTCTAGTCTTGTCTGTCTAGTCTTGTCTGTCTAGTCTTGTCTGTCTAGTCTTGTCTGTCTAGTCTTGTCTGTCTAGTCTTGTCTGTCTAGTCTTGTCTGTCTAGTCTTGTCTGTCTAGTCTTGTCTGTCTAGTCTTGTCTGTCTAGTCTTGTCTGTCTAGTCTTGTCTGTCTAGTCTTGTCTGTCTAGTCTTGTCTGTCTAGTCTTGTCTGTCTAGTCTTGTCTGTCTAGTCTTGTCTGTCTAGTCTTGTCTGTCTAGTCTTGTCTGTCTAGTCTTGTCTGTCTAGTCTTGTCTGTCTAGTCTTGTCTGTCTAGTCTTGTCTGTCTAGTCTTGTCTGTCTAGTCTTGTCTGTCTAGTCTTGTCTGTCTAGTCTTGTCTGTCTAGTCTTGTCTGTCTAGTCTTGTCTGTCTAGTCTTGTCTGTCTAGTCTTGTCTGTCTAGTCTTGTCTGTCTAGTCTTGTCTGTCTAGTCTTGTCTGTCTAGTCTTGTCTGTCTAGTCTTGTCTGTCTAGTCTTGTCTGTCTAGTCTTGTCTGTCTAGTCTTGTCTGTCTAGTCTTGTCTGTCTAGTCTTGTCTGTCTAGTCTTGTCTGTCTAGTCTTGTCTGTCTAGTCTTGTCTGTCTAGTCTTGTCTGTCTAGTCTTGTCTGTCTAGTCTTGTCTGTCTAGTCTTGTCTGTCTAGTCTTGTCTGTCTAGTCTTGTCTGTCTAGTCTTGTCTGTCTAGTCTTGTCTGTCTAGTCTTGTCTGTCTAGTCTTGTCTGTCTAGTCTTGTCTGTCTAGTCTTGTCTGTCTAGTCTTGTCTGTCTAGTCTTGTCTGTCTAGTCTTGTCTGTCTAGTCTTGTCTGTCTAGTCTTGTCTGTCTAGTCTTGTCTGTCTAGTCTTGTCTGTCTAGTCTTGTCTGTCTAGTCTTGTCTGTCTAGTCTTGTCTGTCTAGTCTTGTCTGTCTAGTCTTGTCTGTCTAGTCTTGTCTGTCTAGTCTTGTCTGTCTAGTCTTGTCTGTCTAGTCTTGTCTGTCTAGTCTTGTCTGTCTAGTCTTGTCTGTCTAGTCTTGTCTGTCTAGTCTTGTCTGTCTAGTCTTGTCTGTCTAGTCTTGTCTGTCTAGTCTTGTCTGTCTAGTCTTGTCTGTCTAGTCTTGTCTGTCTAGTCTTGTCTGTCTAGTCTTGTCTGTCTAGTCTTGTCTGTCTAGTCTTGTCTGTCTAGTCTTGTCTGTCTAGTCTTGTCTGTCTAGTCTTGTCTGTCTAGTCTTGTCTGTCTAGTCTTGTCTGTCTAGTCTTGTCTGTCTAGTCTTGTCTGTCTAGTCTTGTCTGTCTAGTCTTGTCTGTCTAGTCTTGTCTGTCTAGTCTTGTCTGTCTAGTCTTGTCTGTCTAGTCTTGTCTGTCTAGTCTTGTCTGTCTAGTCTTGTCTGTCTAGTCTTGTCTGTCTAGTCTTGTCTGTCTAGTCTTGTCTGTCTAGTCTTGTCTGTCTAGTCTTGTCTGTCTAGTCTTGTCTGTCTAGTCTTGTCTGTCTAGTCTTGTCTGTCTAGTCTTGTCTGTCTAGTCTTGTCTGTCTAGTCTTGTCTGTCTAGTCTTGTCTGTCTAGTCTTGTCTGTCTAGTCTTGTCTGTCTAGTCTTGTCTGTCTAGTCTTGTCTGTCTAGTCTTGTCTGTCTAGTCTTGTCTGTCTAGTCTTGTCTGTCTAGTCTTGTCTGTCTAGTCTTGTCTGTCTAGTCTTGTCTGTCTAGTCTTGTCTGTCTAGTCTTGTCTGTCTAGTCTTGTCTGTCTAGTCTTGTCTGTCTAGTCTTGTCTGTCTAGTCTTGTCTGTCTAGTCTTGTCTGTCTAGTCTTGTCTGTCTAGTCTTGTCTGTCTAGTCTTGTCTGTCTAGTCTTGTCTGTCTAGTCTTGTCTGTCTAGTCTTGTCTGTCTAGTCTTGTCTGTCTAGTCTTGTCTGTCTAGTCTTGTCTGTCTAGTCTTGTCTGTCTAGTCTTGTCTGTCTAGTCTTGTCTGTCTAGTCTTGTCTGTCTAGTCTTGTCTGTCTAGTCTTGTCTGTCTAGTCTTGTCTGTCTAGTCTTGTCTGTCTAGTCTTGTCTGTCTAGTCTTGTCTGTCTAGTCTTGTCTGTCTAGTCTTGTCTGTCTAGTCTTGTCTGTCTAGTCTTGTCTGTCTAGTCTTGTCTGTCTAGTCTTGTCTGTCTAGTCTTGTCTGTCTAGTCTTGTCTGTCTAGTCTTGTCTGTCTAGTCTTGTCTGTCTAGTCTTGTCTGTCTAGTCTTGTCTGTCTAGTCTTGTCTGTCTAGTCTTGTCTGTCTAGTCTTGTCTGTCTAGTCTTGTCTGTCTAGTCTTGTCTGTCTAGTCTTGTCTGTCTAGTCTTGTCTGTCTAGTCTTGTCTGTCTAGTCTTGTCTGTCTAGTCTTGTCTGTCTAGTCTTGTCTGTCTAGTCTTGTCTGTCTAGTCTTGTCTGTCTAGTCTTGTCTGTCTAGTCTTGTCTGTCTAGTCTTGTCTGTCTAGTCTTGTCTGTCTAGTCTTGTCTGTCTAGTCTTGTCTGTCTAGTCTTGTCTGTCTAGTCTTGTCTGTCTAGTCTTGTCTGTCTAGTCTTGTCTGTCTAGTCTTGTCTGTCTAGTCTTGTCTGTCTAGTCTTGTCTGTCTAGTCTTGTCTGTCTAGTCTTGTCTGTCTAGTCTTGTCTGTCTAGTCTTGTCTGTCTAGTCTTGTCTGTCTAGTCTTGTCTGTCTAGTCTTGTCTGTCTAGTCTTGTCTGTCTAGTCTTGTCTGTCTAGTCTTGTCTGTCTAGTCTTGTCTGTCTAGTCTTGTCTGTCTAGTCTTGTCTGTCTAGTCTTGTCTGTCTAGTCTTGTCTGTCTAGTCTTGTCTGTCTAGTCTTGTCTGTCTAGTCTTGTCTGTCTAGTCTTGTCTGTCTAGTCTTGTCTGTCTAGTCTTGTCTGTCTAGTCTTGTCTGTCTAGTCTTGTCTGTCTAGTCTTGTCTGTCTAGTCTTGTCTGTCTAGTCTTGTCTGTCTAGTCTTGTCTGTCTAGTCTTGTCTGTCTAGTCTTGTCTGTCTAGTCTTGTCTGTCTAGTCTTGTCTGTCTAGTCTTGTCTGTCTAGTCTTGTCTGTCTAGTCTTGTCTGTCTAGTCTTGTCTGTCTAGTCTTGTCTGTCTAGTCTTGTCTGTCTAGTCTTGTCTGTCTAGTCTTGTCTGTCTAGTCTTGTCTGTCTAGTCTTGTCTGTCTAGTCTTGTCTGTCTAGTCTTGTCTGTCTAGTCTTGTCTGTCTAGTCTTGTCTGTCTAGTCTTGTCTGTCTAGTCTTGTCTGTCTAGTCTTGTCTGTCTAGTCTTGTCTGTCTAGTCTTGTCTGTCTAGTCTTGTCTGTCTAGTCTTGTCTGTCTAGTCTTGTCTGTCTAGTCTTGTCTGTCTAGTCTTGTCTGTCTAGTCTTGTCTGTCTAGTCTTGTCTGTCTAGTCTTGTCTGTCTAGTCTTGTCTGTCTAGTCTTGTCTGTCTAGTCTTGTCTGTCTAGTCTTGTCTGTCTAGTCTTGTCTGTCTAGTCTTGTCTGTCTAGTCTTGTCTGTCTAGTCTTGTCTGTCTAGTCTTGTCTGTCTAGTCTTGTCTGTCTAGTCTTGTCTGTCTAGTCTTGTCTGTCTAGTCTTGTCTGTCTAGTCTTGTCTGTCTAGTCTTGTCTGTCTAGTCTTGTCTGTCTAGTCTTGTCTGTCTAGTCTTGTCTGTCTAGTCTTGTCTGTCTAGTCTTGTCTGTCTAGTCTTGTCTGTCTAGTCTTGTCTGTCTAGTCTTGTCTGTCTAGTCTTGTCTGTCTAGTCTTGTCTGTCTAGTCTTGTCTGTCTAGTCTTGTCTGTCTAGTCTTGTCTGTCTAGTCTTGTCTGTCTAGTCTTGTCTGTCTAGTCTTGTCTGTCTAGTCTTGTCTGTCTAGTCTTGTCTGTCTAGTCTTGTCTGTCTAGTCTTGTCTGTCTAGTCTTGTCTGTCTAGTCTTGTCTGTCTAGTCTTGTCTGTCTAGTCTTGTCTGTCTAGTCTTGTCTGTCTAGTCTTGTCTGTCTAGTCTTGTCTGTCTAGTCTTGTCTGTCTAGTCTTGTCTGTCTAGTCTTGTCTGTCTAGTCTTGTCTGTCTAGTCTTGTCTGTCTAGTCTTGTCTGTCTAGTCTTGTCTGTCTAGTCTTGTCTGTCTAGTCTTGTCTGTCTAGTCTTGTCTGTCTAGTCTTGTCTGTCTAGTCTTGTCTGTCTAGTCTTGTCTGTCTAGTCTTGTCTGTCTAGTCTTGTCTGTCTAGTCTTGTCTGTCTAGTCTTGTCTGTCTAGTCTTGTCTGTCTAGTCTTGTCTGTCTAGTCTTGTCTGTCTAGTCTTGTCTGTCTAGTCTTGTCTGTCTAGTCTTGTCTGTCTAGTCTTGTCTGTCTAGTCTTGTCTGTCTAGTCTTGTCTGTCTAGTCTTGTCTGTCTAGTCTTGTCTGTCTAGTCTTGTCTGTCTAGTCTTGTCTGTCTAGTCTTGTCTGTCTAGTCTTGTCTGTCTAGTCTTGTCTGTCTAGTCTTGTCTGTCTAGTCTTGTCTGTCTAGTCTTGTCTGTCTAGTCTTGTCTGTCTAGTCTTGTCTGTCTAGTCTTGTCTGTCTAGTCTTGTCTGTCTAGTCTTGTCTGTCTAGTCTTGTCTGTCTAGTCTTGTCTGTCTAGTCTTGTCTGTCTAGTCTTGTCTGTCTAGTCTTGTCTGTCTAGTCTTGTCTGTCTAGTCTTGTCTGTCTAGTCTTGTCTGTCTAGTCTTGTCTGTCTAGTCTTGTCTGTCTAGT
>CALYMW010000116.1:0-26651 GCA_944588485.1 Phosphuga atrata
TGTCTGTCTAGTCTTGTCTGTCTAGTCTTGTCTGTCTAGTCTTGTCTGTCTAGTCTTGTCTGTCTAGTCTTGTCTGTCTAGTCTTGTCTGTCTAGTCTTGTCTGTCTAGTCTTGTCTGTCTAGTCTTGTCTGTCTAGTCTTGTCTGTCTAGTCTTGTCTGTCTAGTCTTGTCTGTCTAGTCTTGTCTGTCTAGTCTTGTCTGTCTAGTCTTGTCTGTCTAGTCTTGTCTGTCTAGTCTTGTCTGTCTAGTCTTGTCTGTCTAGTCTTGTCTGTCTAGTCTTGTCTGTCTAGTCTTGTCTGTCTAGTCTTGTCTGTCTAGTCTTGTCTGTCTAGTCTTGTCTGTCTAGTCTTGTCTGTCTAGTCTTGTCTGTCTAGTCTTGTCTGTCTAGTCTTGTCTGTCTAGTCTTGTCTGTCTAGTCTTGTCTGTCTAGTCTTGTCTGTCTAGTCTTGTCTGTCTAGTCTTGTCTGTCTAGTCTTGTCTGTCTAGTCTTGTCTGTCTAGTCTTGTCTGTCTAGTCTTGTCTGTCTAGTCTTGTCTGTCTAGTCTTGTCTGTCTAGTCTTGTCTGTCTAGTCTTGTCTGTCTAGTCTTGTCTGTCTAGTCTTGTCTGTCTAGTCTTGTCTGTCTAGTCTTGTCTGTCTAGTCTTGTCTGTCTAGTCTTGTCTGTCTAGTCTTGTCTGTCTAGTCTTGTCTGTCTAGTCTTGTCTGTCTAGTCTTGTCTGTCTAGTCTTGTCTGTCTAGTCTTGTCTGTCTAGTCTTGTCTGTCTAGTCTTGTCTGTCTAGTCTTGTCTGTCTAGTCTTGTCTGTCTAGTCTTGTCTGTCTAGTCTTGTCTGTCTAGTCTTGTCTGTCTAGTCTTGTCTGTCTAGTCTTGTCTGTCTAGTCTTGTCTGTCTAGTCTTGTCTGTCTAGTCTTGTCTGTCTAGTCTTGTCTGTCTAGTCTTGTCTGTCTAGTCTTGTCTGTCTAGTCTTGTCTGTCTAGTCTTGTCTGTCTAGTCTTGTCTGTCTAGTCTTGTCTGTCTAGTCTTGTCTGTCTAGTCTTGTCTGTCTAGTCTTGTCTGTCTAGTCTTGTCTGTCTAGTCTTGTCTGTCTAGTCTTGTCTGTCTAGTCTTGTCTGTCTAGTCTTGTCTGTCTAGTCTTGTCTGTCTAGTCTTGTCTGTCTAGTCTTGTCTGTCTAGTCTTGTCTGTCTAGTCTTGTCTGTCTAGTCTTGTCTGTCTAGTCTTGTCTGTCTAGTCTTGTCTGTCTAGTCTTGTCTGTCTAGTCTTGTCTGTCTAGTCTTGTCTGTCTAGTCTTGTCTGTCTAGTCTTGTCTGTCTAGTCTTGTCTGTCTAGTCTTGTCTGTCTAGTCTTGTCTGTCTAGTCTTGTCTGTCTAGTCTTGTCTGTCTAGTCTTGTCTGTCTAGTCTTGTCTGTCTAGTCTTGTCTGTCTAGTCTTGTCTGTCTAGTCTTGTCTGTCTAGTCTTGTCTGTCTAGTCTTGTCTGTCTAGTCTTGTCTGTCTAGTCTTGTCTGTCTAGTCTTGTCTGTCTAGTCTTGTCTGTCTAGTCTTGTCTGTCTAGTCTTGTCTGTCTAGTCTTGTCTGTCTAGTCTTGTCTGTCTAGTCTTGTCTGTCTAGTCTTGTCTGTCTAGTCTTGTCTGTCTAGTCTTGTCTGTCTAGTCTTGTCTGTCTAGTCTTGTCTGTCTAGTCTTGTCTGTCTAGTCTTGTCTGTCTAGTCTTGTCTGTCTAGTCTTGTCTGTCTAGTCTTGTCTGTCTAGTCTTGTCTGTCTAGTCTTGTCTGTCTAGTCTTGTCTGTCTAGTCTTGTCTGTCTAGTCTTGTCTGTCTAGTCTTGTCTGTCTAGTCTTGTCTGTCTAGTCTTGTCTGTCTAGTCTTGTCTGTCTAGTCTTGTCTGTCTAGTCTTGTCTGTCTAGTCTTGTCTGTCTAGTCTTGTCTGTCTAGTCTTGTCTGTCTAGTCTTGTCTGTCTAGTCTTGTCTGTCTAGTCTTGTCTGTCTAGTCTTGTCTGTCTAGTCTTGTCTGTCTAGTCTTGTCTGTCTAGTCTTGTCTGTCTAGTCTTGTCTGTCTAGTCTTGTCTGTCTAGTCTTGTCTGTCTAGTCTTGTCTGTCTAGTCTTGTCTGTCTAGTCTTGTCTGTCTAGTCTTGTCTGTCTAGTCTTGTCTGTCTAGTCTTGTCTGTCTAGTCTTGTCTGTCTAGTCTTGTCTGTCTAGTCTTGTCTGTCTAGTCTTGTCTGTCTAGTCTTGTCTGTCTAGTCTTGTCTGTCTAGTCTTGTCTGTCTAGTCTTGTCTGTCTAGTCTTGTCTGTCTAGTCTTGTCTGTCTAGTCTTGTCTGTCTAGTCTTGTCTGTCTAGTCTTGTCTGTCTAGTCTTGTCTGTCTAGTCTTGTCTGTCTAGTCTTGTCTGTCTAGTCTTGTCTGTCTAGTCTTGTCTGTCTAGTCTTGTCTGTCTAGTCTTGTCTGTCTAGTCTTGTCTGTCTAGTCTTGTCTGTCTAGTCTTGTCTGTCTAGTCTTGTCTGTCTAGTCTTGTCTGTCTAGTCTTGTCTGTCTAGTCTTGTCTGTCTAGTCTTGTCTGTCTAGTCTTGTCTGTCTAGTCTTGTCTGTCTAGTCTTGTCTGTCTAGTCTTGTCTGTCTAGTCTTGTCTGTCTAGTCTTGTCTGTCTAGTCTTGTCTGTCTAGTCTTGTCTGTCTAGTCTTGTCTGTCTAGTCTTGTCTGTCTAGTCTTGTCTGTCTAGTCTTGTCTGTCTAGTCTTGTCTGTCTAGTCTTGTCTGTCTAGTCTTGTCTGTCTAGTCTTGTCTGTCTAGTCTTGTCTGTCTAGTCTTGTCTGTCTAGTCTTGTCTGTCTAGTCTTGTCTGTCTAGTCTTGTCTGTCTAGTCTTGTCTGTCTAGTCTTGTCTGTCTAGTCTTGTCTGTCTAGTCTTGTCTGTCTAGTCTTGTCTGTCTAGTCTTGTCTGTCTAGTCTTGTCTGTCTAGTCTTGTCTGTCTAGTCTTGTCTGTCTAGTCTTGTCTGTCTAGTCTTGTCTGTCTAGTCTTGTCTGTCTAGTCTTGTCTGTCTAGTCTTGTCTGTCTAGTCTTGTCTGTCTAGTCTTGTCTGTCTAGTCTTGTCTGTCTAGTCTTGTCTGTCTAGTCTTGTCTGTCTAGTCTTGTCTGTCTAGTCTTGTCTGTCTAGTCTTGTCTGTCTAGTCTTGTCTGTCTAGTCTTGTCTGTCTAGTCTTGTCTGTCTAGTCTTGTCTGTCTAGTCTTGTCTGTCTAGTCTTGTCTGTCTAGTCTTGTCTGTCTAGTCTTGTCTGTCTAGTCTTGTCTGTCTAGTCTTGTCTGTCTAGTCTTGTCTGTCTAGTCTTGTCTGTCTAGTCTTGTCTGTCTAGTCTTGTCTGTCTAGTCTTGTCTGTCTAGTCTTGTCTGTCTAGTCTTGTCTGTCTAGTCTTGTCTGTCTAGTCTTGTCTGTCTAGTCTTGTCTGTCTAGTCTTGTCTGTCTAGTCTTGTCTGTCTAGTCTTGTCTGTCTAGTCTTGTCTGTCTAGTCTTGTCTGTCTAGTCTTGTCTGTCTAGTCTTGTCTGTCTAGTCTTGTCTGTCTAGTCTTGTCTGTCTAGTCTTGTCTGTCTAGTCTTGTCTGTCTAGTCTTGTCTGTCTAGTCTTGTCTGTCTAGTCTTGTCTGTCTAGTCTTGTCTGTCTAGTCTTGTCTGTCTAGTCTTGTCTGTCTAGTCTTGTCTGTCTAGTCTTGTCTGTCTAGTCTTGTCTGTCTAGTCTTGTCTGTCTAGTCTTGTCTGTCTAGTCTTGTCTGTCTAGTCTTGTCTGTCTAGTCTTGTCTGTCTAGTCTTGTCTGTCTAGTCTTGTCTGTCTAGTCTTGTCTGTCTAGTCTTGTCTGTCTAGTCTTGTCTGTCTAGTCTTGTCTGTCTAGTCTTGTCTGTCTAGTCTTGTCTGTCTAGTCTTGTCTGTCTAGTCTTGTCTGTCTAGTCTTGTCTGTCTAGTCTTGTCTGTCTAGTCTTGTCTGTCTAGTCTTGTCTGTCTAGTCTTGTCTGTCTAGTCTTGTCTGTCTAGTCTTGTCTGTCTAGTCTTGTCTGTCTAGTCTTGTCTGTCTAGTCTTGTCTGTCTAGTCTTGTCTGTCTAGTCTTGTCTGTCTAGTCTTGTCTGTCTAGTCTTGTCTGTCTAGTCTTGTCTGTCTAGTCTTGTCTGTCTAGTCTTGTCTGTCTAGTCTTGTCTGTCTAGTCTTGTCTGTCTAGTCTTGTCTGTCTAGTCTTGTCTGTCTAGTCTTGTCTGTCTAGTCTTGTCTGTCTAGTCTTGTCTGTCTAGTCTTGTCTGTCTAGTCTTGTCTGTCTAGTCTTGTCTGTCTAGTCTTGTCTGTCTAGTCTTGTCTGTCTAGTCTTGTCTGTCTAGTCTTGTCTGTCTAGTCTTGTCTGTCTAGTCTTGTCTGTCTAGTCTTGTCTGTCTAGTCTTGTCTGTCTAGTCTTGTCTGTCTAGTCTTGTCTGTCTAGTCTTGTCTGTCTAGTCTTGTCTGTCTAGTCTTGTCTGTCTAGTCTTGTCTGTCTAGTCTTGTCTGTCTAGTCTTGTCTGTCTAGTCTTGTCTGTCTAGTCTTGTCTGTCTAGTGTCTTGTCTGTCTAGTCTTGTCTGTCTAGTCTTGTCTGTCTAGTCTTGTCTTTCTAGTTTTGTCTGTCTAGTCTTGTCTGTGTAGTCTTGTCTGTCTAGTCTTGTCTGTCTAGTCTTGTCTGTCTAGTCTTGTCTGTCTAGTCTTGTCTGTCTAGTCTTGTCTGTCTAGTCTTGTCTGTCTAGTCTTGTCTGTCTAGTCTTGTCTGCTTAGTCTGGTCTGTCTAGTCTTGTCTGTTAAAACGATGCTTTTGATTCAGTGATACATATTCCATCTGGACGACAAATATTTAATTTTCAAACAAAGAAGGTTAAACCAGGCAGTGGCTATATACGAGGTTATGAGAGCAATAATGGCCTAACCCATACACGAATGCTAATGGGTTAGGCCACTATTCCGCTCATAGCCTCGTATGGTTTCATGCATTAGACAGAAAGAAGAAATAAATAGAGAAGATATTTATTAGAACAAGGGAATGGAATAAAAGGACAATTAGCAGAAAGATGAAGAAAATAATATGTTACTATGTAGATAATCATATAATAGATAATCATATAAACTTAATAAAGACAAAACCCAACCTGAATATATAAATATATTCAACCTTTCTGAAGCTCCATAATATTATTGAGACTTTTTAGGACTACCAAAACAAATCTAATTTGAAATTTGCTATTTACTAGGTCTGAGTCCACTCTCGTGGCACAAAACGAGAAACAGAGATGTGTGATCTTTATGATCTTCAAAATCATTTTTGTGTTTCTCGTTTAGTGCCACGAGAGTGGACTGAGACCAAAATAAATAACTGGCAAATTTCACATGTGATTTGTTTTGGTAGTCGTAAAAAGTTTCAATAATATTATAGAGCTTCGGAAAGGTAGATACATATTTATATAGCCTGAATATATTTATATAGTCACGCTAGGAACCGTCTTTATAAAGTTTAAATAATATGTTCATTAATTTTAAAATGTTAATTTGTATATATTCAGCTGTCTGGATGATGTATTGGGAAAACAGCAATCGCTTACTAATTATCTCGTAAAAATGTAAAAATGCGAGATAAACCGATACAATCAATCAATGAAACTTTTATCACGGAAATTAATGAGATTAATCAATTTCGTATTTTGCTCAAGTCCACTAGAATATTACAGTTTTAGTCATAACATGCAAATACGATTCGACAGAATTCGCACGTAGTCTATGGCGATTTCTCCCATAATTTTACTTCTGGTGTCTGGACTATAAAAAATTTATTTCTATGGCTTAATAAATAAAAATTAAAAAATTAAGTATAGTTGGTTGCAATTCTTGGATGGCAAAATATTAATTTAATATTTAAAGTAAAGATTTTACACCCCGTTACCGAATAATCACAACTTGAACATGATGAAATTCCAGATACATTCCGACACTATGCAACCGCAAATTTGGCGAAAAATGGCTACGGGAAAAGACGGGACAAGAGAGGCAAGTTACTGGAGTTTTTCTCTCGCGCGACTCAACCGCCGCCTGCAGCTCCAGTCGGCCGTTTTTTTTTTTAAGTTTCAATTTTCGCCGTCTTCCGGGCAAGCCGGAAGTTTCCAGGAAAAACAATATTTTTATATTGCCCCCATATGCGGGCTGTCGCGACGCTCATTTTGACGTGCGCCGTTTTTGCCCGCGCCGAAAATTGGCCGAATTTCGGTCGAAAATGTGAGCAACATTAAAAGATTCAATTACGACCAACAGACAAGGCTAGACAGACAAGACTAGGCATACGAGACCAGACAGACAAGACTAGACAGACAAGATTAGATAGACAAGATTAGACAGACAAGGCTAGACAGACAAGACTAGACAGACAAGCCTAAATAGCCAAGAATAGACAAACAAGACTAAACAGGCAAGATGCAGACAAGACTTGTTTTACATTCTCTACCAGCTCTACCAGCTAAGCTCTACTAAGCTCTACGAGCCCGAGTGCAGAGCTCTCATCCGCTAAAGCTGGAATCATGACTATCTTCAGGGTGGATTGCTTGAAGAGGCTCCTCTCACTCCACATAAGTATTAAGCCTGGAGATCTGCAACGGTAGTCTACATTATCATGCATCCTGTTCCTTGGTCCATTTGCCTAAGATGAGTTTCTTAGTCCAGACTGCCTTCCCCGTGCCTTGTCCATTTCATGCAGCCATTTGCTTTGCCATTTCTGAACTACGTCCACTTTGATGTCTTGCTTTTCCTGGATGTCCCTTTCCTCTGTTCCGCCATTATATCTATGTTATATTATATTCCTATTCCGTTGTTATAATTCGATACCCGCATGCTAATCTTATAGCTATCGTTCTTTATAGTGAGCCATATCTATGCAATATAAAGCATGATGAAGTGCGCGACTATACGTGGTCTGTTAGAAAAGTATCCGACCTTTACCCGGGAAAAAAAACTGGCATACCTGGAGCGTTGGAAACCTAATCACCTTCAAAGTAGTCTCCTTGGGACTCCACACACTTCTCCCAGCGGTGACGTCATTTTTTGAAGCATTCCGATAAGGCCTCTTTCGGAATCGACTTTAGCTCGGCTGTCGTTGCAGCCATTATGTCCTCTCTTGTCTGAAATCGCGTTCCTTTCAATGGCCTCTTGACTTTGGGGAATAGCCAGTAGTCGCAGGGGGGCATATCAGGAGAGTAAGGAGCCTGTAGAACCAGAAGTGTCAGGTTTATCGCCAAAAAATTGTGAACCAAGTGCGAAGAATGTGCTGGAGCACTGTCGTGATGGAGTCGCCAACTTCCTGATGACCACAACTCCAGTCGCTTGCGTCGCACAGCATTACGTAGGCGACGTAGGACATCCCTATAGTACTCTTTGGTGATTTTTACTTGCATGGAACAACCGACGAGAGCACTACACACTACGTCACTCGAACACTGCTAGACAGCAACTGACGCTACAGGCGGGAAAAAATTCACGCATGCGCACGAAGGTTCAAGGTCGGCTCATGCAAGCGCGCTTGATTCAGATCTATCAGGTTTTCAAAATAAAAAATAAGGTCGGATACTTTTCTAACAGACCACGTATATACGTGGTCAGACAAGATTAAAGACAAGACTATACTCGTACCGGCGAGAGAATGCATCTCGTGTCGACGAGTTTAGCATTCTTCTGCGCATTTATTTCGAGTGCGCGGTGTTTAGTTGTCCGTATTTGAAAACTTGACGCATATTTCTTAACTCAAACTAATCTGCGCGTCCCTCAGCGCGTACCTTGCCCCTCATACCTCGGCGCAGTACAGCTGCATTCTATTGCCGGTTCGAGTATAGACAGAGAAGACTAGGAAATATCTTATGTAAAATAGCTCTAATAGGAAACAATTAATGTTGAATTAAATGGAGCATGTAGATGACTAAAGAAATATCCACAATCTGGGTTTTTACTCATTGTCCGATTTATCTAAGCAACAATAACGTTATCAATTAAAAAACCGATTCTAGCAACTTTTATGTTGCCGATTTGGAAAATTTGGAATCAACGCGACAGAGATACGTGTCGTCACATCCACCTTCTAATTATTTTTTCTATTTTGCGTCTGTAATGGAATCATAACAGCACTCATATGCGTGCGGTTATGGCTCGCTGAGTGCGATTCAATTTTCTCAATATGTATCGGCGATTTTTTTATTTAGAAATGGGCACCAAATAGAAAAAATACTATACAAAAACTCGTTCGTAAGGCGTTTTTCAGCACTTGTCCATTAGAAAACTCCTCGATACGCTCGTCGTTTTCCAAACTTCGACACGTGGTGTAAAATCGCTTATTGAACTCGTCCTTTAATGTACTATTCCCGCTTTTAAATAATAAGTAATAACTCAAGCCCACTCCAATTATCACATCTCTGAATCAACGCCTGCCATTGCCATCGGAACAATAGAGGAAATCGGATTAAACCCGAATGGAAACGCAATTGCCGCCGATTACTTTATTTCCAGCTATTATTTAGAACCCGATAACGAAACTCACGCTATTGTTTAATTATTGTTATTAACGATAATAATTTGTTACAAAAAAAAAAACTTGTAATCGTTGATTAATGTTTATAAATAGCGTATTGATAATCTACTCACTTTTCTATGGACATGTAGACAAATGTAATAAATAATTTAAGTAAAATTTCCCAACAATAATAGATACCTTGCTCTATCTAGACATCTAGACTGGTCTTATATATCTAGTTTCAATTGTTTAGTTTTCTCTTTTTTGTTCTACCCGCCTAGTCTAATTTCTCTAGTCTTACCTATCTAATCTTGCCTGTCAATCTAGGCTGTATGTCTGCCTGTCTGTCTGACAGATTATTGTCTGTCTATTCTTCTTTTTCCAAAGGTTGCCCAACAGTTAAATCAATTACAGAGGCAGAAAACAAGAAAACCAATTACAGAGCTACTTGAAAAATTTAAACTTGAAGGTTAAATATGAAAGGAATCCTCATATAAATAAGATCAATAAAATCAATAAATGAGAAGATTAATCAGAAAGGCTTCTTAGGGCCTTTAATTTGAAAGATCTAAGCTTCACAAAGATGTCACCCTCCAAGCTGATAGAGTTATAGACCGAGCACATGTTAAATAGGGTTATAAAAGGAGTCAGTTTGTCTACTAGCAGCTCTAGGAACGTGGAAATTCAAAAGACCGACAATCTCGGAAGAGTCAATGACACCATGTGCGCCCTTATGCAAAAAGACTAGACCGGCCAGAGAGCGTCGAGAGCTCAACTATTGGTACCCCAACTAATTCAGCAACGATGAGTGGTCGATGTGAAGAGGAGGAGAAACAAGAGGTATTTTAAGAATTTCCTCTGAGCAACCTCCAAAGTCAAAATGTGCTTTTTACAGCGCGGGTCCCAAATAATGAAGCCATACTCGAGGATGGATCTCACGAAGCTATGATAGAGAACTCATTAGAGTTTGTGAATTTTAAGAATACAAAACACTTGTAAAACTACTATACTAATTATTACACCATCCAACAAACACTGCCTGCAAAATGATATCTAATATCGATGTGCTTTGTCCTCTTGTGATAAACTGGGTTCTCAACCAATTTTATTGCTCCCTGGTTATCACAAAAGATTAGTACTGTTTTATTAATGCTCACTAACAAGTTTCTTAGCAACAAACACTCCTTACTTGCCTCCGATACAGCAACAAATTCTGCTTCTGTGCTCGATAGAGCAACAGACATTTGTTTTTTTGATTCCCATGATATGGGAGAATCACACAAGCTAAAATAATAACCAGAGTACGATCTGCGATCAGCCTGGTCATTCCCCCAGTCAGCGTCGGCAAACCCAATAAGGTTTTTCTGAGATCTGATAAAACTGATCCCCAGATCAATACTCCCCTTAAGGTATCGTAAGAGCCGGTTCGCTGCCTTCCAATGCTATTTCTGATAGCAAGAGTTATATTGGCTGAGATAACTAACCGCTAAACTCAAATCTGATCTAGTGCAAACAGCCAGATACATTAATGATCCTATTAAACTCTTATATTATATATAAGTTATATTATACGTAAGGTATTATATTTGTGTAAGGTTATATTATACTTAAGTTATATTATCAGCCGGTTCAACTCCTTTTCTATTAGCAAGCTTTGAATTCTCCAAAGGAGTTGACACAGATTTTGAATCCCACATTCCAAATTTTTTTTAGTAAACTTACAATATAGTCCTTTTGATTCGCATCTATTTTATCATCACTACATTTAAAATTAATCCCTAAAAAATATTTGATAGACCCCAAATCTTTAATTTTAAATTCTTTAGACAAAGCTAATTTTTCAGCACGCTTTTCATTCTCACAATTTTATAAAATAACGAAATCATCCACATAGATGGCTACAATCGTTAGGGTACTGGCACTATGCTTAGGCACTATATACAGAGTTCGTATTGTGTCTTTTGAAACCCAATACCCGCAAAAAATACTTCTACCCTTCTATTCCAAATCCTACTGCTTTGTTTCAAACCATATATTGAGCGTTTTAAGAAACAAACTTTTGCCATATTTTTACTATCAATCCAACTTTCAGGCTGCTCCATATAAATAGTTTCTTCCAACTTGCCATTTAAAAACGCAGTATCGACGTCGACATGGTCGACACTCATGCCTAACCTTACTGCAAGTGCAACCTGAAACTGCTAAACCTTATCACAGGTGAGAACCTTTCACAGTAATCAACACCATAGCGTTGTGTAAACCCTTTTGCTACCAGCCTTGCTTTGAATTTTAGTTTCCCTTCATTTTCCCCATCATATTTGATTTTAAATACCGATTTATTTTTAACTATATTTACACCATCAGGCCTATCTACTAGTATCCAGGTGCAGTTCTTGTTTAAAGATTCTAACTCAGCCCCAATAGCTTCTTCCCACCTACTAGCATCTACAGACCTTCTTGCCTCATGTATTGTTAAGGATTCTAATGGACTTATACAAGAAGCATAAAATAGTTGATAGCCATTAAAGGATGCAGGTTGTATGAATAGGATGGTTGCGACAGTTACTACGTGGTAATCCATACTTACATTGAATTGAAAAATTCACTTTGTTTTTTAACACACTTACCACACTTTATATAACATTTTTACATAATATAAGTGTGGATACAGGTTGTTTTCTTTCCCTCAATGGATACCGCCTTGGCCCATCAGGAATGTCAGCTTCATCTACTTCTGGAATCTGGTCGTCCTCGGATCCAATTGCATCTTCAGGCTCTGAACTGTCCTGCTGTTCACTGACGTGAACCGTGTTCTTGCGTGACTGAAGCTCTGACATTATCTGCTCATCCTTCTCAATTATAGGGTCGGAAACCACTGTCATAATTTTTTCATCCATAAAAATCACATTCCGACTACCAAAAAACCTTATCTTCTTCAGAGAACCATATTCTATAACCATCGTTTTCGTCACAATATCCAAGGAAGTATCCATATTTACTCTTTTTGTCCCACTTGTGTCGTTTCACCTTAGGAATGTGTACATAACACTCCGTCCCAAACTCTTTGAGGTGGTGAAATGACTCGAACTTCTGACCAATCCACAATTCGAAGGGTGATTTATCTTTCACTTGGGTAGGTCCACTTCTATTAATAAGAAAAACAGCCGCGTTCACGGCTTCAGCCCATAGTTTGTTTGGCAGTCATCTTGCATGCATCATGGACCTCGCACTTTGCACCAGAGTGCGGTTCTCTCTTTCTGCAGATCCGTTTTGTTCAGGATAGTATGGCATGGAAATGCGAAATTTTATGCCATGCTCCTCAAGGATTCTCCGAACTTCAACATAATCAAATTCTGTTCCTCCATCACTCCTGAAACACTTTATAACATGTCCAGAAGTTTTGTATTCATTGATAAAAACTTTTAAACAACTCGAAACTTCATTTTTCATTCGAAGGAAAAACACTGCGAAACCTTGAGAAATCGTCTTTTAGGCATAGAAAATACCTTGACTTTCCAATTGAAACTTGTTCCATGGGCCCACACAAATCAGCATGTATTAGTGTACCTGGAGAACTCGAGAAATTCTTTCTCTATGAAATGATGCCCTCTTTTGTTTGCCATAAACGCAACCCTGACAAAAAACATCTGAAGAATCTGATGTCTCAATCATTTGGTTATTTAGCACCCTTTTTACATGTTGCTTGTCGTGGTGGCCCAAGCGTTCGTGCCATAACTGAAGAGACTCCTTCTTATCTGCCAACAGTGCCTGCCCTGAGATCCGAACTCTCATGTCCAATGCGTACAAGCCATTGCTGGCCCAGTGATCCTCGTTGCACCAGTATATTTATTGTAAAATCTGCAACTCTTACCATCAAGTTCAAATTTATAGCCTCTTTTTGCAATTAAACTGACAGAAATTAGGTTTTCTGCAATTTTTGGCACATACCATACATTCTCAAGGTAATTTTTTTCCCATTTATTACCATCAACCAAAATTTCAATATTTATGTTCCCTCGTCCTTCAACCTGAAGCAACTCGTTGTTAGAAAATCTAACTTGTTCAGGAACCTCAAACCCTTTGTAGTCAACAAACCATTCCTTTACACTGCACATATGCTGTGAGGCACCTGTATCTGCCACCCAGATCCCTGACTCTTTTGCGCCAGAGGTGCAGACAAAAGCTTCTCCATTAAATTTACCAGATTGTCTTTCATTTGATTTCATGGGGCAATTCTTAGCGAAATGACCTTCCTGGTGACATTTGAAGCATTTTAGTACCCTTTTGTTACTTTGTTTTTGTCCCTTTTGATTACCAAAACTTTGGTTTTGTACCTTCGGAGTAACTGATGCAATAGGTTTTTCTTGCTTCTCAGGCAACCTCATTTCAATCAACCTTAACCTTTCTATCAAAAGGTTGATTGTTCTGTCTTTCACATCAATTGACTCCCAAACACTTTTGAATTCAAAATATTCAGGTGGCAATTGTCTTAGCAATTTTCTCAAGTTTTTTGTAGTTTAGCAACGTGTGTTGCAATTCCTTCATTATGAAAGGATTCTTTAAAAAACTCCTCCATTAGACGATCAATTCTTTGACCAGAGGAATGCTCATAGACACTTCTCAACTTAGTCCATGTATCAGAAGAAGTGCTACATGTGGCTGTTAATTCAATGTTGCTCTCATGCAACAATCCAACAATTTTCAATTGGGTAAAGGCATCCACCTATTTAAATTCCTTTAACCTTTTTAAAAAATCAGGATCCTTTTCTTTTCCTGCCTACGGTTCTGGCATTGTAATCGCGCCAATTGCATAATCATAACAATCTTAGTGAATTAAAATTAGTTCTACTTGTTTTTTCCACTGAAGCACAAATAGAAAAACTTGAAGGTGCAAGAAACTGGTCAATTTCTTGCACCTTCAAGTTTTTCTATTTGTGTTTTAAAATCCATTTTCAATAAACAAAGTAGAAATTTAAGAAAGTAAAATAATTATTTACAACAAAGGCAAAACAAACAACATAACCTTCAATTGAACAACACACTTCTTTTTATTTTTTCACTGTAAAAGAAATTGAGTACTAGGCTGGGCCATAACCTATTATAGTTTGTGAATTTTAAGAATACAAAACACTTGTAAAACTACAATACTAATTGTATATTAACGACTTTACAGGACATAAGAATTATATACTCCGACAAGAACAACTTCACACACAAACTTAATATAATTAACAGTGTTGCCAATTCAAAAAACATTATATTGACAAATACTAAAAAAGAACAATGACACCAAAAAAGACAAAACTACAATAGAACTCCTAGTTCGCTCAAGAACGCCAAGTTCCTCTTAGAACGCCAAGTTCCTCAAGCATTACGGATTATGAAACCGAGTGCTCTCGCGGCTTTGGAAACTGAAGACAATATGTGTAGAGCAAACGTGAGATTACTGTCGAATAAAATGCCAAGGTCTTTGTTTGTATCACAGAGCTCCAAGTGAAAGTTTTATAAGGTAAGGTAAGCTAAGGTATTGAAGCCGAGTATATGTGACAATCTTGTAATTGTTAATGTTGAGAGCCAGCTTGTTGATCATCTTTCCAATATATCGAGGTTCTCTTGTAAGAGTGCACGAAGTGCGCGAAGTCACGACCTAAAAGTCTTTATGTCAATTAAGACTGCTTACTTAATTGACATGAAGACTTTTAGGTCGTCTACCAAAAATAAATGTGGCACGGCGAAAGACGCACTCAGGTCGTTAAGGAAAATGTTAAGTATCAAAACCCCAAGGTTAGATTCCTGAGGAACTTCGAAGGTGGCAACAAATTCAGCTCATGCATAGCTAAGTGAGAAACGAACTGCATTCTATCAGCCATGTATGAGGACAATAAGGCTATTAAGTTGTCAGCCAAGCCAAAAGAAGGAAGCTTTTTGATAATTAATACATGATCAATGCTGTCAAAAGCTTTCGAGAAGTCAGTATAAATACAGTCAACCTGGCCCTTGTTTCCTATTACTGATGAAGCAAATTGCGTCAAAGTTGGTGACTGTAGAGCGTCCTTTCGTGGACCCATGTTGATTCGAGGGGAACTGATGCTTAAAGCGAGGAAAGATGGAGTTGTAAACGATGTATTCAAAGATTTTAGAAAAGTTCGAGAGAATCGATATCAGGCAATAGTTCCCAATGTCCGATTGAGTTCGAGACTTGTGCATGGGGCAAATTTTAGTAGATTTACAAATCGCTGGAAACTTGCCTTCCTGGAGGATAAGAGGACTTCCTAGACTTACAAGCACTAGGCGTCACAAACTAGAAAACGCGAGCGCTAGAACGCCAGGAATGGCGGGCCATAGTCGAGAACCAAAACCCACCCAAAAAGCCAAAACCCACATACAGTTATGATGGCTGATAAGTAGTAGTAACAATTGGAGGACAAACGCTGTTTGTAGCCGCTCCTCTGAAGTTCAGACGATACGGTTTGTTAATTTATTAAAATATTTTATTATCAGATCTTTTGTTCTTTCCTGTTTTTGTTCGTTAAGCTCAGTGTAATGCAGGCCATACACACTACGGTCCAACAAAGAGACCATACCGAAGCGTGTGAGGAAATAGACCTGTGCGATTTTTTGAACCTGCACAGGCGACATATTAATTCAGCGCATAGCCCACGACCAGAGACTTGTGCAGAACATTATAACCACGACAAATGTGAAGACTAAAATCGTCCAACTGAAAATCTATTGCCTGGGTAAGTTCAACTCAGTGATACAAAGATCTATTAGGGTGGTTTTTCCCACCTAGCAAGAAGCCGTTGAAGTCTTACATCATCTTACATAATGACTTAAAAGTCTTACATAATTACACAGGCTATCCGAAGATTTTGGAATCTACAGAAGGTATGACCCTACAGAGATTCAACGCAAATATTCGCTTCGAGCGAGACTAGCGCCAAAGGTGAGACTTTTAAGAACTTCATGACCAGTTACTTCATTATTTAGCATTTATTTGTATATACAGTATAATCTCGGTAATTCCATTCCAGGCCATTGGTTAATCAGACGACACGTTCAGTAATCCGGCGGTCTGGAGACCGCTCTCGGTCTTCCGTCAAAACACTCTTTCTGATAACCCGGCAGTTGTCTGGTCCCATATGTGTCGGATTGTCGATTATCGGAACTAGCTCGACACCGCTCTTCAAGATACATTTTGAATTTTTGAGGGCACTTTATCTTCGGAAATGCTCGCGAGATTCTTCGTAGACCCGCAATATCCGACTTACAGGTACTTATACACGAAGGAAGGAGTATCAAAAAGGACAAACTCCTTCAAGTCTCTTTTGACACTCCTCAATTCATAACGGCTTTGAGAACTACTTCAAAGGAGTCCTATATTCCTTTGTGTATAAACACCTGTATATAGGATATTGCGGGAGTGAATTTCCCTTTCATTGGGCTTGCGAACATTTCCGAAGATGAAGTGTTATCTACTTTTAAAAATTCAAAATGTAGCTTGAAGAGCGGTGTCGAACTAGTCTCGGCGTTCTTACTTCGTTGCACATCTTTGCACTTGATTACAAAACATTTGACCAGGTATAATTCTTTGTCGCTTCTTTGATTGAGCAAAAGTCCAGAAACACTTTGGGTCAGCAGATATGTTATTGGTTGCCGCCTTAATAAAGTTCGAATAGGCAGAGCTTACCTGCAACTTCACGTTGAATCTGATGGATTGAAATCTCCAATAGTCGAGGGCAGATTTAGATCTCTGATAAGTAAGTTAAGCAGTTAATAAACTTCAAGTCACACAACGATACAACGAGCGATGGAAAGGGCTATGCCGGGGATTAGTCTACGAAATAAAGTTCAAATGAGGAAATCAGAAGAAGAACGCAATTAACAGATGTTAGCGAAAGTGTGGCGCAGCAAAAATGGAGATGGACTGGCCATATTGCAAGACAGAGCACAGAAAGGTGGACATACAAATTAACAGCTTGGCGGCCAAGAGAGTGCAAAAGAAGTACTGGCAGACCTCAAAAAGGATGGCGTGATGACATCCAGAAGATTGCTGGGAAAAACGGGATGAGTTCTGCTATGGACAGGCAGGAATGGAAAAACATGGAAGAGGCCTACATTCAGGAGTAGATGAGAACAGGCTGATAAGAAGAAGAAGAAGATAGGTAAATTGAAGAGAGCGTTTTTTTACGAAGTCCTGCAATAATCGAAGGGGAACCACAAGGGATATGTAGAGCGAGGAGAGTACTGGATATTTAGAGCGAGGAGAGCGAGAGGAAAATGATGATGACGACACAAACTTATCAAAGGTGGAATACAGAATAGCGTAAAATGAGAATAAGAGATCACTAGATGACCGGGTGGGATCGTCTAGAAGAGTCTTAGAATTAAGAGCCCGATATAGTGCTGGAAGATCGGCAAGGAATTTGAAGGATTTTTAATTTGGGAGTACAGGGTGATAGGCATCTTCGGGGACGAGAGAACAAATTTCTTCGGGTATGATGGCGTTTAAGTCGCTAAGCACTAGATCAAGCATTGTTGGTCGCGTTGGATATGATATTCCACTGCCCGAGACCACATAGACTAAAGTTATCGATCACAGATGATTTTCTAGGGTATGAGTTACTGGGCGAAATGTTGTTATAATAGAGCAATCGTAAGAATATGACAACAGGAAGATTTGGAGACGCTCAAGAAAGGATTCAAAAACCGAAATTGTGGTGTTGGGCGGGATGTAAAGACAGACAATAAGGCAGTTGGATCATCATCAGCCATTTTTCGTCCACTGCTGAACAAAGGTCTCCTCTAGGTGTTTCCACTGTCTTTTGTCTTGCGCGGAGCTAATCCAGTTTCGCCACACGTTTAACATCGTCCGTTGGACAAACCAGTTGGATGAACCTAACATTAAAGAACAAGCAACAATCAGTAGCATCGAACACGTTGGAGACAGCTGTGGTGTCTACAGGATTAGAAACAAAGCGATTATTATTTGAGGTTATAAGAACTCCACTCCCTCTTGAGAGTCCCGATTTGCTGAAACCACGATCACTTCTATTCTAATTCTAATTCGATGTTCCTCACATTTTCGTGGAGCCAAGTTTCAGCGAGGCAAACGAGATCAAAATCGAGGTCACACATTGCCGGATATAACCTATCAAACTTAGTATTCAGGCTGCGCACGTTTTGGTAGTAAAGCCGGAGGTGACCTGTCCTCAAAGTTGAAAAAGTAGACGCTTTTATAAAAAACGGTACTTATTGCATGTACTATCAATTGAAGTAGTAGCAGTGTGAGTAAGTGGCGAATTTTGAGTAACGACAGATTTGTCTGTTACCTGGTTACTGGTTGATTTTATAAAACAAAGTTTCTGATAGATATGTTGACTGGCCACATCGCAGGCTTAAGGAATTTACAGTTATCCTTCGCATTAATACCAACCTTAAATGTACAATTAATTGATCACTTGATAGGAGACACTTACACTCTCAGTCCAATAAATTAAAGGTGGAATGTATGTATGACATCACCAGGGATGTTCATTGGTTCATTGCATGTTCAGAGACATTCATTGATTCAAGGTGCGAAGTTGCTCAGATGAAACCAATTACGTTTAATCGGAGTAGTAGCACGCAGCATGTTCGAGGATCCTGTTCCCAGGAGTACAGACACCTGTAGAGACGCTCGAGAAACGTGACCTGCAGAACTACGTTTGGGCTTGGAACTGGGCAGGTGGGTGCCGACATTATTGGGATTATTAGGATTACAATCCGATGATGGAGCTGGTAGAACACCGGGGGGCATGACGCAAGGAAATGGGGGAGCGTCAGGAGATGGATTGGTACTAAGGGGATAGGTGATGATATTATTAAGGTTACAAGTTGCAGCTGGAGCAGGAAGAACACTAGGTAGCTTGTCGCGAGATTGAGAAGAGTCTTGTCTTTATGAAGTCATCATCATCATCATTGTCCAGCCGTTTGCGTCCACTGCAGGACATAAGCCTCTTCTAACTCTTTCCAGGCATCACGATGTTGTGCTTTGTTCATCCAGTTTTGTGACACCCTCTTGATGTCATCGGTCCATCGAGTTGGTGGTCTACCTCTACTTCGTTTATCGGCACGGGGTCTCCATTCCAAAAGCCGTTTAGTCCATCGGCCATCCCTAAGTCTGGCAACGTGGCCAGCCCATCTCCATTTCATGTTGGAGATGCGTGTTATAATGTCGCAGACACCCGTCCTTTCCCTGATGACCTCGTTCCGTACCCTGTCTCGTAAGGAAATGCCTAGCATGGCCCGTTCCATTGACCTCTGTGTTACCTGCAGTTTTGCTGCGGAACGCTTTGTTAGTGTTAAAGTCTCTGACCCATACGTCATTACCGGCATCACACATTGCTCGAACACTTTCCGTTTGAGACACATTGGTAGTTCGCTCTTCAAGATGTTAGTTAGTTTGGAAAACTAACTAGTTTGGTGTCACAAAACTGGATGAACAAAGCACAACATCGTGATGCCTGGAAAGAGTTAGAAGAGGCTTATGTCCTGCAGTGGACGCAAACGGCTGGACAATGATGATGATGATGACTTTATAAAGACAAGACTCTTCTCAATCTCGCGACAAGCTCCCTAGTGTTCTTCCTGCTTCAGCTTTATGAAGTACTCGACCTAAATAATAAAGTTCTGCTTGCAGAGTATATCCTCTTTCGACCACCCTGGGTGGAACGTCTCCACCCGAGACTTCGATTAAATCAAACTTCTGTTCGCATTAAAATTCAAAGTTGCTGGTTTTCTTGAGTTCTTCTTGGTCGAATCCAACGAATGCGGCTTTTTCCGAGAGCTTGATTTTGCAGGGGATGAAATGTCCATCGTGTTTGGCGCGTAAAACGTAACGTAAACGTAAAGTAAATTTTACCTTCTTCCCCCTTCTCGGCGCTGCCGACGAAAGCGTTTCTGGGGATCCAGTCTTCCTTGACAGTGCTGCCGGGGGGCACCCAGTAGAACAGATCCAATTTCACTCCCTATTAAAGTCCCTATCACTCCAATTTCGCTCCCTATTAAAACAATCTCAGTGTTTGAGTCTGTCTAGTCTTGTCTGTCTAGTCTTGTCTGTCTAGTCTTGTCTGTCTAGTCTTGTCTGTCTAGTCTTGTCTGTCTAGTCTTGTCTGTCTAGTCTTGTCTGTCTAGTCTTGTCTGTCTAGTCTTGTCTGTCTAGTCTTGTCTGTCTAGTCTTGTCTGTCTAGTCTCGTCTGTCTACTCTTGTCTGTCTAGTCTTGTCTGTCTAGTCTTGTCTGTCTAGTCTTGTCTGTCTAGTCTTGTCTGTCTAGTCTTGTCTGTCTAGTCTTGTCTGTCTAGTCTTGTCTGTCTAGTCTTGTCTGTCTAGTCTTGTCTGTCTAGTCTTGTCTGTCTAGTCTTGTCTGTCTAGTCTTGTCTGTCTAGTCTTGTCTGTCTAGTCTTGTCTGTCTAGTCTTGTCTGTCTAGTCTTGTCTGTCTAGTCTTGTCTGTCTAGTCTTGTCTGTCTAGTCTTGTCTGTCTAGTCTTGTCTGTCTAGTCTTGTCTGTCTAGTCTTGTCTGTCTAGTCTTGTCTGTCTAGTCTTGTCTGTCTAGTCTTGTCTGTCTAGTCTTGTCTGTCTAGTCTTGTCTGTCTAGTCTTGTCTGTCTAGTCTTGTCTGTCTAGTCTTGTCTGTCTAGTCTTGTCTGTCTAGTTTTGTCTGTCTAGTCTTGTCTGTCTAGTCTTGTCTGTCTAGTCTTGTCTGTCTAGTCTTGTCTGTCTAGTCTTGTCTGTCTAGTCTGTCTAGTCTTGTCTGTCTAGTCTTGTCTGTCTAGTCTTGTCTGTCTAGTCTTGTCTGTCTAGTCTTGTCTGTCTAGTCTTGTCTGTCTAGTCTTGTCTGTCTAGTCTTGTCTGTCTAGTCTTGTCTGTCTAGTCTTGTCTGTCTAGTCTTGTCTGTCTAGTCTTGTCTGTCTAGTCTTGTCTGTCTAGTCTTGTCTGTCTAGTCTTGTCTGTCTAGTCTTGTCTGTCTAGTCTTGTCTGTCTAGTCTTGTCTGTCTAGTCTTGTCTGTCTAGTCTTGTCTGTCTAGTCTTGTCTGTCTAGTCTTGTCTGTCTAGTCTTGTCTGTCTAGTCTTGTCTGTCTAGTCTTGTCTGTCTAGTCTTGTCTGTCTAGTCTTGTCTGTCTAGTCTTGTCTGTCTAGTCTTGTCTGTCTAGTCTTGTCTGTCTAGTCTTGTCTGTCTAGTCTTGTCTGTCTAGTCTTGTCTGTCTAGTCTTGTCTGTCTAGTCTTGTCTGTCTAGTCTTGTCTGTCTAGTCTTGTCTGTCTAGTCTTGTCTGTCTAGTCTTGTCTGTCTAGTCTTGTCTGTCTAGTCTTGTCTGTCTAGTCTTGTCTGTCTAGTCTTGTCTGTCTAGTCTTGTCTGTCTAGTCTTGTCTGTCTAGTCTTGTCTGTCTAGTCTTGTCTGTCTAGTCTTGTCTGTCTAGTCTTGTCTGTCTAGTCTTGTCTGTCTAGTCTTGTCTGTCTAGTCTTGTCTGTCTAGTCTTGTCTGTCTAGTCTTGTCTGTCTAGTCTTGTCTGTCTAGTCTTGTCTGTCTAGTCTTGTCTGTCTAGTCTTGTCTGTCTAGTCTTGTCTGTCTAGTCTTGTCTGTCTAGTCTTGTCTGTCTAGTCTTGTCTGTCTAGTCTTGTCTGTCTAGTCTTGTCTGTCTAGTCTTGTCTGTCTAGTCTTGTCTGTCTAGTCTTGTCTGTCTAGTCTTGTCTGTCTAGTCTTGTCTGTCTAGTCTTGTCTGTCTAGTCTTGTCTGTCTAGTCTTGTCTGTCTAGTCTTGTCTGTCTAGTCTTGTCTGTCTAGTCTTGTCTGTCTAGTCTTGTCTGTCTAGTCTTGTCTGTCTAGTCTTGTCTGTCTAGTCTTGTCTGTCTAGTCTTGTCTGTCTAGTCTTGTCTGTCTAGTCTTGTCTGTCTAGTCTTGTCTGTCTAGTCTTGTCTGTCTAGTCTTGTCTGTCTAGTCTTGTCTGTCTAGTCTTGTCTGTCTAGTCTTGTCTGTCTAGTCTTGTCTGTCTAGTCTTGTCTGTCTAGTCTTGTCTGTCTAGTCTTGTCTGTCTAGTCTTGTCTGTCTAGTCTTGTCTGTCTAGTCTTGTCTGTCTAGTCTTGTCTGTCTAGTCTTGTCTGTCTAGTCTTGTCTGTCTAGTCTTGTCTGTCTAGTCTTGTCTGTCTAGTCTTGTCTGTCTAGTCTTGTCTGTCTAGTCTTGTCTGTCTAGTCTTGTCTGTCTAGTCTTGTCTGTCTAGTCTTGTCTGTCTAGTCTTGTCTGTCTAGTCTTGTCTGTCTAGTCTTGTCTGTCTAGTCTTGTCTGTCTAGTCTTGTCTGTCTAGTCTTGTCTGTCTAGTCTTGTCTGTCTAGTCTTGTCTGTCTAGTCTTGTCTGTCTAGTCTTGTCTGTCTAGTCTTGTCTGTCTAGTCTTGTCTGTCTAGTCTTGTCTGTCTAGTCTTGTCTGTCTAGTCTTGTCTGTCTAGTCTTGTCTGTCTAGTCTTGTCTGTCTAGTCTTGTCTGTCTAGTCTTGTCTGTCTAGTCTTGTCTGTCTAGTCTTGTCTGTCTAGTCTTGTCTGTCTAGTCTTGTCTGTCTAGTCTTGTCTGTCTAGTCTTGTCTGTCTAGTCTTGTCTGTCTAGTCTTGTCTGTCTAGTCTTGTCTGTCTAGTCTTGTCTGTCTAGTCTTGTCTGTCTAGTCTTGTCTGTCTAGTCTTGTCTGTCTAGTCTTGTCTGTCTAGTCTTGTCTGTCTAGTCTTGTCTGTCTAGTCTTGTCTGTCTAGTCTTGTCTGTCTAGTCTTGTCTGTCTAGTCTTGTCTGTCTAGTCTTGTCTGTCTAGTCTTGTCTGTCTAGTCTTGTCTGTCTAGTCTTGTCTGTCTAGTCTTGTCTGTCTAGTCTTGTCTGTCTAGTCTTGTCTGTCTAGTCTTGTCTGTCTAGTCTTGTCTGTCTAGTCTTGTCTGTCTAGTCTTGTCTGTCTAGTCTTGTCTGTCTAGTCTTGTCTGTCTAGTCTTGTCTGTCTAGTCTTGTCTGTCTAGTCTTGTCTGTCTAGTCTTGTCTGTCTAGTCTTGTCTGTCTAGTCTTGTCTGTCTAGTCTTGTCTGTCTAGTCTTGTCTGTCTAGTCTTGTCTGTCTAGTCTTGTCTGTCTAGTCTTGTCTGTCTAGTCTTGTCTGTCTAGTCTTGTCTGTCTAGTCTTGTCTGTCTAGTCTTGTCTGTCTAGTCTTGTCTGTCTAGTCTTGTCTGTCTAGTCTTGTCTGTCTAGTCTTGTCTGTCTAGTCTTGTCTGTCTAGTCTTGTCTGTCTAGTCTTGTCTGTCTAGTCTTGTCTGTCTAGTCTTGTCTGTCTAGTCTTGTCTGTCTAGTCTTGTCTGTCTAGTCTTGTCTGTCTAGTCTTGTCTGTCTAGTCTTGTCTGTCTAGTCTTGTCTGTCTAGTCTTGTCTGTCTAGTCTTGTCTGTCTAGTCTTGTCTGTCTAGTCTTGTCTGTCTAGTCTTGTCTGTCTAGTCTTGTCTGTCTAGTCTTGTCTGTCTAGTCTTGTCTGTCTAGTCTTGTCTGTCTAGTCTTGTCTGTCTAGTCTTGTCTGTCTAGTCTTGTCTGTCTAGTCTTGTCTGTCTAGTCTTGTCTGTCTAGTCTTGTCTGTCTAGTCTTGTCTGTCTAGTCTTGTCTGTCTAGTCTTGTCTGTCTAGTCTTGTCTGTCTAGTCTTGTCTGTCTAGTCTTGTCTGTCTAGTCTTGTCTGTCTAGTCTTGTCTGTCTAGTCTTGTCTGTCTAGTCTTGTCTGTCTAGTCTTGTCTGTCTAGTCTTGTCTGTCTAGTCTTGTCTGTCTAGTCTTGTCTGTCTAGTCTTGTCTGTCTAGTCTTGTCTGTCTAGTCTTGTCTGTCTAGTCTTGTCTGTCTAGTCTTGTCTGTCTAGTCTTGTCTGTCTAGTCTTGTCTGTCTAGTCTTGTCTGTCTAGTGTTGTCAGTCTAGTCTTCTCTGTCTAGCCTTCTCTGTTTAGTCTTGTCTATCTAGCCTTGTCTTATTTGTGAAACGGTTGGCTATATATTTCATAATTCTCTCTATCTCTGTGAGTATTGAAGGTTTTATTAAATAAGATGTCTTATACACTCGAAGCGAAACGATTTAAATCGGAGATTAGATAAGTTTTGAGTGGAAAAAATGTTTGTTTCTCGCTGCGCTGTCGCGTATAAATAACCGTGTGGAAGCCGAATCGCATTTAGGTTTCGGTTTTTTCGAAGAGAAACGCATTTCGTTTCGACGATTTTAATGTAAATTATTAAGTAGATAGCGGTGTCGCTTATCTAATTACCTACCAACCTCGCTTATCTAGCCGATTTTTTTTTTTTGGTGTCGAACGCACACTTTCCTCAAAAAGAAAATAATAAACGCGAGGTTCTAGAAAACAAATCGCCCTATACGCGCACGCTCTGAAATTATTATGCCGACTGTGTGCTATGATAAGCGCAAATGTCAAACTGGATTTGTATTATTAATGTATGCCAACTTTCACGTCTGCAACTGAAGAACTATGTTTTGTAGTTAAATGTGAAATATTGTGTAAAACCTTACATTTCAATTACAGAGAAAGCATCAAATACTAAAGATAACACAGCAAAGACGCGTTAAAATTATATAGTCTTGTCCGCAGGGACGTAACGACCCCCGTATCAGCCGTATCATGGATAAACAGAAGTTAATTAACCCAGATATACCTGACATAATGATTTCTAATTAATAAGCGTCCTATATTTAGGACATTAGGCTTACAATAAACTTACAGAGAAAGTATCAAATACTAAATTAAAGATTAGTGTTAAGATTATCTAGTCTTGTCTGCAGGGGCGTAACGACCCCTGTATCAGCTGTATCACTGATAAGCAAAAGTAAATTAACCCAGATTTACCTAAGAATTGATTTTTAATTAATAAGTGTCCTATATCTAGGACGTTAGGCTAACAATAAACTTACAGAGAAAGTATAAACAACCAAAGATTACACAGCAAAGACTTACTTATGTGTGCCGTATCATTTTCCGAGAGTGTAGGTGACCTCTCGCGCATTCTTGTGGCACGCATCGTCACACTAAAACCTAGCAGTTTATCACCGGTTCCGAACGGCACTATTCGAGAGGTTCTCTTGCCAGAATTACTCGTGGTAGTTTGCCATTGATTTCCACGAGGTAGCCACAGCATAGTTCCGTGAAAAATTTCACGGTTTGTCCGGGGATTGAACTCGGGATCTCAGGTATAGCGAGCGGATTCGTTTACCACTACACTACTGTGACCACTAAAAGATTATTTAGTCTTGTCTGCAGAGGCGCAACTACCGCCATATCAGTGCTATGCAAAAATTTCAAATTAATAAGCGTCCTATATATAGGACGTCTTCGTGGGTTTCATTGCAAACGGGTACAAAGGCTCCCCCAAACAAAACTTGTTACATGATCTATTTAAGACTAGCTACGTCACTGCTTGTCCGTTTTTTTTCATAATGGTTTGGGAGACCTCTCACTAAACCCCCTATCGCACTTGGCTTTTAATATGCACCACCCCGGTATCGCATATTTCGCATTCCTTCAGGGTAGGCAGTCCGGACGGTTATTGCCGCTCTGGTTGAAACTACCTCTGGGAATCGAACTCCGAACTCTCGCGCTTGTCAAACGGGTTTGTTGTCCACGACACTGCTTGTCTGTTTAGTTTTGTCTCAGGCCAATTAGACTATCCATGTATTTCTTCCTTAATTAGTCCGAGACGTGTAACTTCATTTAGTCGTGTCGATTTATAAATGCAAGGAAAAAGAGAACTGAATTGAATATGTATGAAGCTTGTTGCATGTGGTAGATCACGTAACGGCGCGACAATCAGCCTTGCAGCAATCACATCAGACTATTAGCAGGTCTCGCCGGGCAATTACAATTACCAATTAATCTCCGTTTTCGATCAAACCCTAACCGCGGTTAATCCAAAACTTCAATTTACGCCAAAGTAGATAAATATTCGCAGGATCGTAATTTTCGTCTCAATGTTGCTATATCGATATGGGAATTATCTAGGTAGATTTACCGGCGACGAAAACGTTTGTGTAGTGTGTAGGCTGGGTAATAGCCTGGGTAATAAAGATTTAAACGTATTTTTTAATCCGAACTGGTTGTTCCAAAGTGCTTTTAGCTTGAGAGAGTTCTGCTGAACGAGTCAAACTTCATTCACAAAATGTTGTTTTAGTTTTCGGAAAGAAAGTTTGTTTACAAATTCTATGCAATCTCATTATTTCATTCAGTCTAAACTAAACAGTCACGTCCAAGCTATCTAGTGCGTCTAGTCCGTCTATCTAGTCTGTCTAGGCGGTCTAGGGCATCTAGGCGGTCTAAGATAACTTGGTCTATAATAGATAGTTTTCTCTATAGAGACATATCTATACTTGTTCGTCTGTGGTCTGTCTAGGCCGTCTATGCTGTCTAGGCCGTTTAGGGAGTCTAGGCGGTCTAAGCCGTCTAGGTCGTCTAAGCTTTCTAGTGCGTCTAGTCCGTCCCGTCCGTCTATGCTGTCTAGGCTGTCTAAGCCGTCTAAGCCGTCTAGGCCCTCTAAGTTAGACCGATAGCTTGCTCTATATAGACTTATCTATACTTGTCCGTCTATGCTGTCTATGCTGTCTAGGCCGTCTAGGCCATTTAGGGCGTCTAGGCGATCTAAGCCTTCTAGGCCGTGTAAGCTGTCTAGTGCGTCTTTCATTCAGTCTAAACTAAACAGTCACGTCTAAGCTATCTAGTGCGTCTAGTCCGTCTATCTAGTCCGTCTAGGCGGTCTAGGGCATCTAGGCCGTCTAAGATAGCTTGCTCTATAATAGATAGTTTTCTCTATATAGACTTATCTATACTTGTTCGTCTGTAGTCTGTCTAGGCCGTCTATGCTGTCTAGGCTGTCTAGGGAGTCTAGGTGGTCTAAGCCGTCTAGGTCGTCTAAGCTGTCTAGTGCGTCTAGTCCGTCCCGTCCGTCTATGCTGTCTAGGCTGTCTAGGCCGTCTAAGCCGTCTAGGCCCTCTAAGTTAGTCCGATAGCTTGCTCTATATAGACTTATCTATACTTGTCCGTCTGTGGTCCGTATAGGCCATCTATGCTGTCTAGGCCGTCTAGGGCGTCTA